>LPNX010834485.1:4599-59971 GCA_001517045.1 Pseudotsuga menziesii | reverse complement strand
TATTATTTATTTATTGGTATGTACATATATTTGGATAACATCTAGTAATAGTATTATTATATATATTTTGAAGCCAACACATTATGATAACTTGAGTCAATTGCCCATATATATGTGCATTATCTCTATCATAGTGGTTTGTAGAGCTAGTATCTTTTAGTGTAAACACCCTCTTTAAGAAATACATTTCTATTGTTTTACTTATTTGTTTATTTTCAAACAATTAAGAATAAGAAAAATACTCAATTTAAATGATCACCCTAACTAAGCTAGTCTAAGTTGAGAAAATGACAATAGATTAGTCCTAATTTATTGTGAACTCACTTGATACAAACTTTCTCCAAAATATTTAGATGCTTTTTCTCCAAACTCTTTACATGCTTAATAAGAGTATTCCACAAAAAGATATTTAAAAATACTTCAGTATATGTGATACTAACCTTGTAGACATTATTGCATTATAGTCTACTAATTACATTTTTCTATATTGCACAAATTAATAAAATAATATATAAAAAATTAAAACTTATTATATTGAGTAAGAACACGATAATACAATAGGAGTACTAGTTAGATAGTGGTTAAAAACATGTGTTTTGGTTCCAATATAGAGGAGAGTAGTGTATGCACATTTTGATAGAATTAGGAAATGAAATAATTACACGGAGGAGATCTTTTGTGCCACAAACAAGGGAGTATCATAATTTAAGTTAACATCTAGCTAGGTATTGGCATTACAAAATAGAAAAAAACATTAATATATATGAAAATTTACTTCAAACATGAAAAATTAAGTTATCAAATTTATAAAAAAAAAATCATTTTAGCATAAAATTTGGTGACCATGAATTGTTGGAAGTCATCCTAAGCAATCTGAATTTAATATTGAATGGAATTATTAGTGAATTTTGATGTCAATTGTCCTGAAATACAAAAGGGTAAATAAAATTATTTATTTTAGCATAACATTTGGTGACCATGAATGGTTGGAAGTCATCCTAAGCAAACTTAATTTAATATTGAATGGAATTATTAGTGAATTTTGATGTCAATTGTCCTGAAATACAAAAGGGTAAATAAAATTATTTATTTTAGCATAACATTTGGTGACCATGAATGGTTGGAAGTCATCCTAAGCAAACTTAATTTAATATTGATGAAATTATTAGTGAAATTTGATGTCCATTGTCTTGAAATACCAAAGGGTAAAACCTAGAAGAAGATGAAACAAATCAAATATTACAAGGAAACATAATAATATACCATGCTTGCTTTATGAAAAAGAAACCAGGAGAGATGAAAAAAATGCAATTTGGTAAGGAGAATTGGTAAGAGTAGAAAGGAGAAGAATGAAAGGTGTTTGAGTATTTAAGAATGAAAGAACTTTTATCTTATGCACACTAAACAAAGAATGCTTTTAAGCCAAAGAAATATGAAAAAATATTGCCCATTGTTCATTATTAGCCATACATAAATATGTTTTGAAAGTATAGGTCTCTAATTACACCGAAGGCTTTTTGTCTGTGGAGACGCAATCTCAAAGATTCCTCGTCTCCCTGGACATTACCATTCCGACACGTGTCGCATTGTGATTGGCAATTTAAATTTTCCATGGTTAAAATTTCCGGTTATTATATCTTGTGATCTAGCAAATACAGAAGAAAGCGGCATGGAATTAAAACACTCAGGCTTTAATTTGTACCATTGCATGTCCAATTGAACTATGCTCTGAAAACAGTCAGGCTTTAACATTGCAAAATGTTCTCAATCCGGAGTCTTGCGTCTGGTTCAATTTGATGAGACACTGGATCAAACTGGATGTGGTATTGTCCACTGGAAGGAAAAGTGTTATCAGCAAATACGGAAGAAAGCCACATGGAATTAAAATGATCAGGCTTTATTTTGTACCATGGCGTGTCCAATTGAACTATGTTTTGAAAACACTCAGGCTTTAACATTGCAAAATGTTCTCCATTCGGAGTCTTGCGTCTGGTTCAATTTGACGAGGTGTTGGATCAAATTGGATGTGGTATTATCCACTGGCACGAAAAGTGTTATCCAGTCTATGATATATTCCGCTTCATATTCAGTCATGACAAGATTGGGAACATCATCAATTTTGGTGTTGACGAGATTGGGAACACCATCAGTTTTGGCCATCACTTTTTCTCCGGGAAACGAAATGTTAGAATCTTGAAACAATGATAACATGCTTCTCATTTGTTTATCATCTTCTTCTTCTTCTGCAACCTGAGGTTATGTTATATTGATGCAGGATGCAAAAAAGTTTTTGTTCGTGCGAGTGTGGTGGTTTTGTGACCACGCATCCCGCATCCTGCAGTTGTAGAGTACGGGATGCGGGATGAAAAACTTCGAAAATATTAAGATTCAAAATCCCACAATTTTTTTAAGTTTTGATGGTTTTGTGAATCTGGTGGTTTTCAACAAAATGTTCTTCATAATTAATAGTACATACTGCATTTTTCCGTGTGTAAGCTGCCATATCTCACCCTTTCTCTTTCAGAACTTTAGTAATCAGTTCATTGGATGTCTTGAAGAAAATCTCCAATGCAATTTTCATGTAGCTGGGAAGGTTTTCTATCAACGAAAGATCCCATCTGAAAACGGTATAAATAAACAGGTCTAAGAACCCAAAAAATAATTAGAGGGTAGTGCATTTGGACGTTAACAAATATCCATGCTGCCAGTTTAAGTGAAGTTTTGGCCATGGATTTTTCTCTGGGAAACAAAATGTTAGAAGCTTGAAACAATGACAACATGCTTCTCATTCGTTTATCATCTTCTTCTGCAAGTTTACCACCAATGGAATTGTAGAAAAGCCCTCCATTTTCATCTTTGAAATTATCCAAAGAACTTATTCATGAAGGGTAGACAAGGCATTCAAAATCATTTTCTTTTACCAAAAGAAATTGGTAAAGACAATTTGAAATGCAAATGATTAATTAAGATATATAAAATGTAAACTTGTGTTTTTTAATGGAACCTTTTTTAACTTCGAAATTCTTCAAAGCACCTATTCATGAAATCTAGAAGATTCATTAATAAATAACTCAACTACTGCAACATGAGGTTACATTATATTGATGCGGGATGCAGAAATGTTTTTGTTCGTGTGAGTGCGATGGTTTTGTGATCCCGCATCCCACAGTTGTGGAGTGTGGTATGCGGGATGAAAAACTTCGAAAATATTAAAATTCAAAATCCCACAAGTTTTTTAAGTTTTAATGCTTTTGTGAATTTGATGGTTTTGAACAAAATGTTCTTCAAATTAACAGTACATACTGCATTTTTGCGTATGTAGGCTTCCATATCTCAGCCTTTCTCTCTTAGAACTTCAGCAATCAGTTCATTGGATGTCTTGAAGAAGGCATTTTCTCTATGGATATGCAGTCTCAAAGATTTCAAGTCTCCCTGGCCATTACCCTTTTGACACGTGTCACATTTTGATTGGCAAGTTAAATTTTCCATGGTTAAAATTTTTGGTTAGTATATCCCATGATCCAGCAAATACGGAAGAAAGCGACATGGAATTAAAATGCTCAGGCTTTATTTTGTACCATGGCATGTCCAATTGAACTATGTTCTGAAAACACTCAGGCTTTAACATTGAAAAACGTTTTCGATCCAGAGTCTTACGTCTGGTTCAATTTCACGAGGTGATGGATCAAATTGGATGTGGTATTATCCACTAGCAGGAAAAGTGTCTTGTGTCTTTTTATGGAACCTTTTTTAACTTAGAAATTATTCAAAGCACCTATTCATGAATTCTAGAAGATTTATTAAGAAATATCTCGACTACTACAACCTGAGGTTACGTTATATTGATGCGGGATGCGGAATTTTTTTGTTCGTGCGAGTGTTGTGGTTTTGTGATCCCGCATCCCACATCTCGCAGTTGCAGAGTGTGGGATGCGGGATGAAAAACTTTGAAAATATTAAAATTCAAATCCCGCATGTTTTTTAAGTTTTGATGGTTTTGAACAAAATGTTCTTCATAATTAACAGTACATACTGCATTTTTCCGTATGTAGGCTACCATATCTCACCCTTGCTCTTTTAGAACTTCAACAATTAGTTCATAGGATGTCTTGAAGAAAATATCCAATGCAATTTTCATGTAGTCGGGAAGGTTGTCTATCAACGAAAGATCCCATCTGAAAACAGTATAAATAAATAGGTCTAAGAACCCAAAAAATAATTAGAGGGCAGTGCATTTGGACGTTAACAAATATCCATGCTGCCACTATAACGCAATGTTGCTTGGGCATGATATGATCTGGAATATTTATTCCTATAGTGTTCACATGGTGTCATACCAAACTTAATAGCAATAAGAAATTGATTGTGATGACCCTGCTAGGGTTTCCTTATGATCGTGATGACCCTCAATTGTCGAGAGTTAGCTAGTAAGCCCAAAAAACTAGTGGTATGCAGGTTGGTCGATGATCAATCCATGCATTCAATAAATGGAAGGTTTAGGACCTCCAACCTAGAATAATTCCCCCTAATTTTCCCCTAGAATTCACTAAGATAAAGGACTATCGATTCAACATCCTCCAATTCTCCCGCAAACAAAACCCCATCACCCATTGATTCTTGAAGAAAACGAAACATAAGCAAATTACATATAAAAAATCCTGCATATTTTATGGAATACAGAATTTATATTGATGATGATGATAGTTAACACTTTTTTAGACCAAACTTTGGTTTATTGGACCTAAAAAAATTAATTATTTAGTTTGTTTTAAAATTGTCTTTCTATACTCAAACAGCTTGGAGAGAAACTTTGTGAGCTCACTATAATTTTGACATGTTAAAAGGCTATGAAGTTCTGTAATGCAACTTAATATGAGATCTAATGTAGATGTAAACATGACACTGAAAGAGGAAGTGATTTTCTCATAGAAATGACAAATCCTTTTCCATAATTACAAAACAAATAATTCCCATTTTTCAATTAGTACGATGTCAATACACCATTTGAAAAGTATTTGTGATTCGACGTGGGGGATTCACCAAACCGACAACGATGATAAGTCACAGACTCTTTTTGACCAATTTTTCTCTTGAAATTGAATGCATGTGATAAAATTCCATTGAATTTCTTCAAAGGAAACATTGCAAAATAATAATGTAAAGGTTAAAAATAATAATGTTCTGAATCCCGAATCCCACATTCTGCAATGCAGGTTGTGGGAGCTTGAAATTTATTATTTTCAAGTTTTCCATCCCACATCCCGCATTCCAAAATTTAGGGATGCGGGTTGCGGGATGGAAAACTTGCAAATAATAAATTTCAAGCTCCTGCAACCTGCATTGTGGGATGTGGGACTCGAGATGTCGAACATTATTATTTATAACCTTTACAAAAATGTAATTACTTTAAAAAACCTACTATGATAAATAAATCAAATGTTTGCAAAAAAAAATTCAATCTTTCTTATATTTTGCTGAATTATTATGACCACAAGTTTAACCATAAACCATTAAGATTGTTGTTATAAGAAAGAACTGTTTTGGAATAAACTAATCATAAACAAACCTTAACCAACTAATATTATGATATGATTATGGTTTGAAACCCCGAAATGCTCAAACGCTTGTGAAATATATTAATTATAATGAATTTGCAACTCTATTAGCATAAAATTACAAAAAGGTATAACATTGGATGCAATAAGCACACTGGGATCAACCACTCATGTATCTAGTGATGCAGCCATGTGTCCTTCCCTGTCTATGTGTTTCATGCTCAACGGTGCCTTTCTGCGTGGTTTCCTAGTGCCAAAGGACTTTATGTGATTTTTTTGCTTATCTTTGTCCACGTTTCCCCTATGTGCTAGTAACATTTTTGTGTGAGGGATCTTGGAGACAAGCATTATTATTCTCCTCACCTGCCATTAAATAGGATCTCCAATAGGAAATACAGTGGAGTATGTCCTCAAATTTCTCACCACCTCAAAGAAAATTAGTAAGTGGGAATTACAAATGAGGTGATGAAGACTTCGGACACCCACCACCCCAGTACGAGCATTAGCTCCCACTTCCTGTCACTGAACATGGTCCCCATGCAGGAGGAATTTGGAATCCCTGACCTCTTCAAGGATTTCTGGGGACACACTCCAAAGACCAGAAAAGCATTTTATTGTGTAGCTAGAAGTATTCATATTCGGGAATATTCAATGTGCATCACATCCAGGCCCTAATAGTTATCAATTTCCTCGTGCAGACAACTAGGATGATAAATGAACATAATTTCATATTCACCAAGCATCAGTACCCCCTGACAAATGAGGTTGTGGAACCATACAGCCATTGCACTTTTGGCCTTTCTCTGAGTGCTCATTCATCCTCATTTTCCAGCAGCTCTAGATGGTGGCGCTATATAGGGTGAGCCAGACAGAGAGGAAAATACCTTACCAGGATAGCTACACACATGAAAACTAGAAATCATAACAATAGTACAATTGACAAGTGAGTGAGGATCTTCACTCCTTGTGGAAAGTCTAGTCAAGTCATCTCCTCTGATATTCAATTATCATACTGGACATAGATAAGAACTTAGGTGTTCTCCCGCGTTGTTGCCCAGGTGGGTCAAGGAATTTTGACTTGACCTTCCTTACCCTTTCGCAAATGCTGCAGGTTGGATAAGAACAAATTCAGCTGGCCGCATTTCTTTGTTTCATGTAGAGGCAATATTTACTATTTCAAATATCTAAATTTCATGATGGATCCTCGGAGTTGGGACAACAAATGATGCTAGAAATGTAATCTTGACCTATAGAATGTTGCGAATGGTGTCTGGGGACTCAAGTACTAGTCAGAAAAAACATATCATATGTGGGAATGTCCTTTTTGACCATGTTCATCGGGACATTTCGTCCATGGCGAGAGTTTTGGTTCATCAGCCGATATTGAACCACATATATTTCATTTGCTTCTACAATTATATTCACCGTGGATCATCTTCTTATCTTTATATGCAGAATTTAATTCAATAGAATCAACATAGACCCTCGATATGGAACCTTGCTTCATCTGGACCACTTGATCGTGGGTACATTCAATCCATCACGCAAATCCGTTGGATTCATAGACCCTCACCTGTTGTCAGCTTTAAGTTATCCCATAGTGAGTAAACTTTACATTTGTCACTTTATGGATGCCTTCTTATGATGGTATATAGATATCCTTGTTTCTTAATCATTATATATGAAATATCTTGGTTAATCATTAAATCATTGTCAACATCACGTGCTCCAAAGACCAAATCTTTCAACTGCAACATATTTCACATCTTAGATTCTCCTCCCCTTGTGGGTTTTTATATCACCGTTTAAGTGACCTTTCGTGGTATCCAAGAGATAATGGAATTATATACAGATCACATTGATCCCAAGTTATAGATATATACTACATCACGAAAATCCCAAACTCATGATAGCAATTCTAATATTTAGTGAATAAATAGAGCCTCCTACTAAGGCAAATATCATTTGGACCTCATTTATGGTTTTTTATATGCACAAAAATTGGGCTCTTAAGCATCTTTACTTCCCCTCTCATGGCTGCCAAAGAAAAAATTTCCAACATGGTGATACCAAAGGCCGGAATGGGAAGAGATGGGAAGATAACTTGGGAGTTATACTTTCGAAGAAGGGGCTAAAGAACAAATGAAGTGCAAAAACATATGCACTTTAGCTAGGAAAATGTTTGGAAATTTAGCTAGCAAAACGTATGGAAATGGGTGAGAATTGTAGAGCACATAAATTTCCAACATATCACTTTGTGCCATTACAATTTGGTGTTTACTACCTTTTTTGTATTATAAAAATATTGATTATCAACACATTTTGTTCTTTTTTAGCTTCTTCAACATTGTAATTGTGTATAAAACAGTTTTTTCTAAGATCATTGAGCAAAGTTCCAAAGAATGAGGGTAACAATCACTTCTGTGATTAATATGGTGATGTAATATATGTGAACTAACTTGCTTGATCATTAAATCGTTGTCAGTGTCACCCGCTTCAAAGACCAAATATTTCAAATCCAATATATTTAACATCTTGGATTCTGCTCCCATTCTGAGCTTTCGTATCATCGTTTATGTGATGTTTTGCATGCTGCAGGAGATAAGGGAATTATATACAAATCATGTTAATACCAAGTTATAGATATATACTACATATGGAAATTCCCAAACTCATGATTACATTTGTAAGATTCAGTGAATAAATAGACCCTCCTATTGAGGAAAAAAGCATTTGGACCTCATTTATGATTTTTTATTTGCACAAAAACTGCACTCGTCAGCGTCATTAGTTCCACTCTCATGGATGCCAAAGAAAAAACTCATAGCGTGATCATATCAAAGCCCAGAATGGGAAGAGATGGGAATATAATTGCGTACTAATACTTGCAACAAAAGGCCTATAGTTTTTGGAGAGACATGGAAGTGTAAATGCTTTGTTCTTTCTCACAGATGGAGATTTCTCTACATCGAAATACCCCAACTAAGCATCTTTCCATTCCAGGTCTTTTCAATATCAAGTCTTTTACACTGCTAAATCATTATTCAGAGTTAAAGGACTTTCACCTTTACAACAATTGCAAATTGATCTACAGAAACCTACCAAATCTTTCCATGTTTTAGTTGGTTCAACATTATCATTGTGTGTAAATTGAGTGTCCATTCATAAAAATAAGATGACCTTTCTCCTATTTAATAGATTTTCGATTTCCCAGTTTTGAGATTCCAGTTCTGCTTATGTTGGAAAGTTTGATATTGGATGTTAGTATGTTCCTTATTACAGAACATATGACATAGATTTCCTAGTACCGAATTGTCAGAAATTGAAAAAGGAACATTGACATGTTTGTATTTGAACACATAGTATTTTTGTAAATGTCGCAAAACTATAAAAAAAGGGTTGTGACTTATATTGCTTATGTACCTTCATAATGTTGTAATATGCATCCTGAATTTACTTAAAAATTTTAAAAATGCTCGTTTTTAAGAATTAAGTGTTCAACAAACATGTGTATAATCTCCACCTTTAAAATGTATTTTATGGCTCTTGGACTTTCATTTGCTATTTTGGACATTAGGGTATGGTATGTTTGTGTTCAATTTTTTTTTTTACATAAGCCAACATTCGTTTTTGAGTTTTGATGTGATAGTTGATTTACAAATTCTGAACTTCAACAATCAATTATCCAATGCAAGCATTTCAAATCTTTTCTCCATATAAATCATAGTGAAATACAATTCTTGAACTGTTAAAAAAACGCAACTTATCAAACATTTGAACAACTTAACTTGTTCAGTATAGGAGTCTCTCAGTATATCCTACGGAAAGTGGAAAGGTAATTGATAATCAATTTATCAATTTACCTTTCCACTTTCTACTTTCCACATTCCGAAAAGTAAATTGATAAATTGATTATCAATTTACCTTTGCAGATTACGAAAACTAAATAATAAATGGTAAATTAAATGGTAAATGGTAAATTAATAATATAATATTAAATTAAATTGATAAATTGATAAATTGAATGATAGGTTTTATGTTTCAAACACCTCTAGAAGCCTGCTGCCTTTTGCAAATGGATAAATTGATGCCTTGAGTTTGTGTCTCGGTGTATTACTTAATTGTCTAGGCACTATTTGTCTCAATTATAAAAGGAATTGAAATTCAACAAGAAATGAAGTGACACACAACATAAAGATTAAAATGCTAAAATAGAACAATAATTTAAACAACACAAAATTCAAAAATACAGTAGCGGCAAGAAATTAGACCCTTCCTCATGGAAGAAACAAGAAAAGGGAAATAAATGGAAACCTATCTCACAGGTGAAAAAAGAGAATGGAAATAAATGATAGCATCTCTGTAAATTTTATTAACTATCCCATTTTTTATTTTGTGATTTTTGTTGCGGGAACACGCAAAAATAAATTTCGATAATTTTTTCATCCTGCATCCCACAAAATATGGGATGCGAAGATATTTTGTGTGCACGAGTCAGAAATTCCGCAACCCGCATGCTACAAATGGTGGATTGCAGAATGAAAATTTGACAAATTATAAACTTCAAGATCCCACAATCCGCATTGTAGGTTGCGGACTCGTGCACATAGCCAAAAATTGACTTTGAAAATTTGGTGTGCCTTTGAACACAATTGACAAGTTCTTCAGAGTCAACTGCGTAGTTTGATGAAAATATCGGTGGTGATGCAACACTGCATTGATATTTTGTAGTAGAATGGTGTGAGTCAGATGTAGAAAATTGGGAATTAGGAGGATTCCAAGCTGTCACATGTGTGTCAATAAATTTATTTGCAGCTTCAACTCCAACATTGTTTATGTTTTATTTCTTTGTTTTGAATGTAGAATGATGAATTTTTGTTTGGATTTATTTAACATCTTGCAACCCACAAATACGCAACTTGCAGAGTGCAGCAAACCTTTCATTTGATATTTCATTTTCAAACCTGCATCTCGCATCTCACAAATGAGGGGTGTGGGAGAGTTTGTATATGTGTTAATTTGAATCAACCTGAATCCTGCATCCTCCAATGTGCGAAATGTAAGTTGCAGAGTTCTTATTATTTTTGTTTGGTTTGTGTTGTCCTGCACCCCATATCCCAAAAAATGTAGAATTGCGGGTTGTGGAGCTAATTGAATCAAGTTTGTACTTTTTTGCGTTCCCACATCCCGTGAACCATACAGAGTGGAAAACACCTTACCAGCATAGCTGCAAACATGAAATCTGGCAATCATAACAATAGTACAATTGAAAAGTGAGCGAGGATCTTCACTCCTTGCGAAAATTCCAGTCAAGTCATCTCCTATGATATTCAATTATCATACTAGCCATGGATAAGACCTTAGGTGTTCTCCCACATTGTTTCCCAGGTGGGTCAAGGCATTTGGACTTGACCTTCCTTTCCCTTTCGCAAATGTTGCAGGTGAGATAAGAACAAATTCGGCTGGCCGGTTTTCTTTATTTCATGTAGAGGCAATAATTATTGTTTCAAATATCTAAATTTCGTGATGGATCCTCGGAGTTGGGACAGAAGACGATGCTAGGAACATAATATTGACCTATATTATTGTAGTGAATGGCATCTAGGGACTCAATTACTGATCATAAAAAACATATCATACATGGGAATGTCCTTTATGTACCCTTTTCATCAGGACATTTTGTCCACGGTGAGAAATTTCATTCATCAGCCGATTTGAAGCACATATATTTCATTTGCTTCTCCAATTATATTCACTGTGGATCATCTTCTTATCCTTATCTGCATAATTTAATTCAACAAAATCAACGCAGAACCTCCATCTGGAACTCGCCTTCATCTGGACCGCCTGATCCTGGGTACATTCAATCCATCGCGCAAATCTATCAGATTCATAGACCTGTTGTTAGCTTTAAATTATCCCATAGTGTGTAAACTTGACATTTGTCACTTTATCGATGCCTTCTTATGATGTTATAAAGATATCCTTGTTGCTTAATCATTATATATGAAATATATTGGTTAATCATTAAATCATTGTCAATATCACGCTCTCCAAAGACCAAATATTTCAACTGCAACATATTTCACATCTTATATTCTCCTCCCCTTGCGGGCTTTCATATCACTATTTAAGTGACCTTTTGCAGTCTGCAAGAGATAATGGAATTATATATAGATCACATTAATCCCAAGTTATAGATATATACTACACCATCAAAATCCCGAACTCATGATAGCATTTGTAATATTTAGTGAATAAATAGAGCCTCCTACTGAGGCAAATATCATTTGGACGTCATTTATGGATTTTTATATGCACAAAAACTGGGCTCTTTAGCGTCATTATTTCCCCTCTCATTGCTGCCAAAGAAAAAATTGCCAACATGGTGATACCAAAGGATGGAATGGGAAATGTGTAGAATTGGAAAGAATTGGAGACAGTCTCATCTGAGTTCAATGGATTTCATTGGCAGTTCCATTCCATCTTATTGTTTTTATGTTCGTTTGACATTCCTTTCCCATCAGTTAGTGAAATATTTCCTGCACTAAGTCAACACCCTATCTCTCTTCAACAACCCAAGCATTCCCTCTTGGTGGCATAGCAGGATTGATTTCTTCAATTCCATCTTTTAATTTGTCCACACCAGATGGGTATTGCATGTTGTTTTCCACTGCGCCATATTTGTATGTGGCATTTCTCTCTTGTTTACCATTTTCTTCTTTCATTGGAATTTCCCTTTTCTCCTTAGATACCTCTCACACACTGTGCATATTTGTTATAATTCTTCTTTGCTTGCATCTCCCATCTAGATAATTGGAATGCAACTTCTTCTTCTACTCCCTTTCTATCCATGGTGTTGAAACATGACCACTTCAGCCCTATTCCCCCCTTTGTGTTTCACTGTCAAGGTTTCCTTGTTCCACAGTAGTTGGTATCTTCATTTGAAGCTAGGAAATTATAGCAGAGGATGAGTTGGCTCATAGGTGAATCAACATTTCAGTTTCACTCAAATGAAATCCACTTGTAACATGGTCAATCCGAATCTTGAGGTCTATAAATAGAATTTAATAGGTAGTAGGGATAGTTATTATTGAAGCAGTTGTCTTCTCTGTAATGAAAGCATAATATAATAAAAAATGCTCTTGGGCCCCTTTTAAAACTTTCTTGAGTATCAATCTGGTTATATTTTTGCATTATCCCTATTTTTTCCTTGGAATGTATTATATATGTTATGTTCTCATTTATTAATTTCTGCAACGAACGATGATGATTTATATTATAATAAAAAGGAAACAAATAATACAAACTTGCAGAGCCATGAGATTGGTTTCCAAACTATGATACTCGTCAACAAGAAACAAACATTTACAGTTGTTTTGTTCTCATTTCAAATGTTGGATGCATTCTTATTTCACAATAGAAGTTAAATTTATGTTTGAAATTAAAAATATACTAGTCTAATTAGGTTTTTGTACACAAACTTCCAAATTTCATACCTATAGTGTACTTCAATTGGAATTGGTGTGCATTTTTAGTTCTGGCCATGAAAAATTGGAAAATACTATCAATTGTTGTTTTGGATGACTTGGATTTTACTGTATATCTTACAATTTACTTGTGGAAACTCAAATTCACAAAACCATCAAAACTTAAAAACCTTGCAGGATTTTGAATTTTAATATTTTCGAATTTTTTCATCTCACATTCCGCACTCTGCAACTGCGGGATGTGGGATAAAAAAACCACCGGACTCACGTGAACAAAAACTTTTCTGCATCCTGCATCAATATAACGTAACCACAGGTTGCAGTAGTTGAGTTATTTCTTAATGAAATAAATTCTACAAAAAAATTATTTATTTATCATAGTAGGGTTTTTAAAGTAATTACATATTTGTAAAGGTTATAAATAATAATGTTCCACATCCTGCAATGCGGGTTCTGGGATCTTGAAATTTATTATTTGCAAGTTTTCCATCTGGCACCCCGCATCCCTAAATTTCAGAATGCAGGATGCAAGATGGAAAACTTGCAAATAATAAATTTCAAGCTCCCGCAACCTGCATTGCGGAATGTGGGATTCAGACCATTATTATTTATAACCTTTACAAAAATGTAATTACTTTAAAAACCCTACTATGATAAATAAATCAAATGTTTGCAGAACTTTTTTCAATCTTTCTTCTATTTGGGAATCAACATTCACGATGATTTTTTCCATTCAGCTTTTAATGTTGTTCTCGATGATCAGCAACAACAAATCCGAAGGGTTTTCAAGGAACAAAGAAATTCAATGGAATTTTATCAAATGCATTCAATTTCAAGAGAAAAATTCTAGCCAATTATTTTTTTAGTTTCCACAAGTATTTTCTCTAAACATATAACATGATGTACCAAATCAAGAATTTGGACATCCTTAGTTCACACAACTGGGAATTATGAGGATTCCAAGCTGTCACATGTGTGTCAATAAATTTATTTGCAGCTTCAACTGCAACATCGTTTATGTTTTATTTCTTTGTTTTTAATGTAGAATGATGGACTTTTATTTGGATTGTTTTAAAATCCCGCAACCTGCAAATCTGCAACTTGTGGAGTGTGACAAACCTTTCATTTGATATTTCATTTTCAAACCCACATCCTGCAAACGCAGGGTGTGGGACAATTTGTATATGTGCTAATTTTAATCAACTTGAATCCTGCATCCCACAATGTGCGGAATGTGGGTGGTGGAGTTCCTATTATTTTCATTTGGTTTGTGTCTGCTGGCACCCCACATCCTTTGAAATGCGGAATTGTGGGTTGCAGAGCTACTTGAATCAAGTTTGTACTATTTTGCATTCCTACATGCCACAACCTGCAAGTTGCGGAATGCAGGTTGCGGAACAATTAATAAACTTGCAAATTTTGTTTTGATCTTGCATCCTGCAAAGCTGACCTCATGTATTTTGTCTTCATGGTAAATTGTAATATGTCGTAACCCACAACTTGAGAAATGCAGGATGCGGGTTTCGGGAAATATTAGAGGAATGAGACACAATAATTACAAAAGGATTTACCAATAAGAAGACGTTGCAGTACTAAAAATGTCCTTGTCTATAGACAACTCTAAGAAGAGTTCTCAACTGTATTTTGAGACATTTTCATAACATAAACAACATTACACTTATTTAAATTGGGTCAATAAGAATGCATTGAACTCTTCTTTTTTCCAAAATAAATTTCTAATTTTCATTCTAGCTTGAATCATAATTACATGCTTTAGGTGTCATGGAGAGAAATGTAGGGAAACCACAATACATTAATACCAAGAAAAATAATGTAAACTAACATAAGAATGAACAACTTGAAAGTGGCATAATTTCACTACATCAATATTGTTGGCGATTTTCCACCTTGGTTGACTAGACCTGCACTGATTCCATAGAAATGCTTTGGAACTTGACCAACCTAGTAGAATGATTGCTTCAATTCACCAACCCAACTATGAATGAATGGGAACTCTTTCTATGGCCATCAAATGAGATATATTTGGGTACCATGGGAACTAGTGATAGCACCTTGACATATGTTGCCTCCTGTTCTGGTTGGTTTTTTTATTTCACCAGCTTCAATTGCGTTTATGCAAACTATTTATATATTTGTATCGTTCATTAGCTTTGCTAACCCTTGTCCAATAATCAGTTTGGCATAAGAAACTGCAAATTGCAAAATAAAATACATTAATAAATAATAATCAGACAAAGAGACAATAACAAGAAAACAAAGCAGTGGGTAGACTAAAGGAATCCCCATGTTTCATGGGCTATTCTTCATCGTAACTGTTCGATTTCTCAATAAGATGAGCCCATTGCAGGAGAATAAACAAAGAAAATTCTTAATCAGAGTCTCTCAAAACTTCAAAACATCACAGTCACCACAAGAGGAAATTTCAATCCATCACCACCTCCGTCATGGCCACCTCCAAGACATTGCATCATTTTGTCTTGCCTTGCCACACCACCTACCTCCACTGGCAGCATTTCAACCAATTTCCTTGCCACACCACCTCTGCGTTGAACATAAACAAAGAAAAATATTGATATATATACGTCTATGCACAAACAATATGACTAAAGCTGATATTGTTGAAGCTTGGTAGAAAAGATTAGCACATTACTCTGCAAAAATCACAGTGCAGAAACAAAAATCACAACACATTACTACATTGCGAGATGCAGGATCTAGGTTGATTAAAATTAACACATATAAAAAATTTCCCGCATCTCACAAATGAAAAGGTTTGCCGCACTCTGCAAGTTCCAGATTTGCGACTTGCGGGATGTTACAAAAATCCAAACAAAAATTCATCATTCTACATTCAAAACAAATAAATCAAACATAAATTTTTGCAAATTGGGTAAGTTAAAGTATCCCAATAATCAAATAAAATAGTAATAAAACCCTATAAGTTTTACTAAGAGTCTTACCAAGTAATTTTCGTATGTAAAATTTGGGCTCCTGTGTCATAATGACATGGGATCTGTTGTACTTACACATTGGTACTTCTAAAACAAACACATTGTGCAGCTGGAAGTATTCCTATTCGGAAATATTCAAAGTGTATCACATCAACTACTTCTTACACACTTTATAATCCAAAATCAAAACCCCCAAAAAACTCAATTATAAATGTCTTAACCTAAAATTTCAAAACTCACTATTAATATGCACTCTTGCAAGGTAAAAAACAAAGCTTGGCTTGCGAAAAGACAGAATATTTTTACCCTCTTGGCGTTTTTTTGCACCTCTTGGTGCAATAAACACAAAATAGAACCCATATTTTTATATGATGTCCTTAATTATTAGTAATTGAATGTTTTGTTTTGGTTATCAATGCAAATTGCACCTCACTAATTTTTTTTTCTAATTGTTTGCAGCACTAGAATTTAGTTATAGCCATCTTAGAGTTATGAACTTATTCATCCTTGTTTTATTAAATGATAAAATATGGTATATTTCATAGCATGCACATACATCAGTTCAATTCACTTTAAAATTGAATCAATTTATGATCGGCTCAATCATTGTGGGTTTTCCCAAATGATCAATTAGATTATATTTGGTAAGGGACTATTGTTTTGAACCCTATGCACTCTATTAAATTTCTTTAATTTATTAATCACTAGTGTTCGATATAATACCTTTTTTCTATGTGGAGCACTAGTTACCATTCGTTGGGTTATACACTTTTCTAAATTATCCATAGTACATCACCCAACACTATGATCATTTATTTCCCTCTTATAGTAGTTTACGGTAGACACACACAAACACACCTACTTGTGTTTGTTTGCTTGTTTATTATGGGATGGTTATGTTTTATTTAAGCCTCATGGGTACCTAAACTTCATAGATATATCCTAAAAGAAAAACCTTTGGATCCTTAAGAACTAGGAATTTTGAGATCTACTCACCTCAAACCGATTATACAAAAAAGATGCAACTACAACATTTGTATGGGTTTTCATTCATAGTTTATTCCTCCAAGCTATAGTGATAGAAATGCAGGAATGAATTGTTTTCAGCTAGTAATTTGGTTATATTTTTTTTTGACAGAAACATAATTTTAGGATATATTAAAACCGATAAGAAGCTACCGAATGCTTAAAAACAGAGATACCATAGTTATATAGTTACATAGATGCGAAAGAAACTTCAGCAAACAGAGTCAGAGAGCCAAAGCCTCCCAACGGCATGAAACAGTTATTTAAATAGACCTGTGGATAATAAAAGCAGAGTGATAAGGAGAGGGCTTGCATCGCTGGATCATTTGTCCAGTTTGGCTACTTCAGATTCCAGTGCAGAGATGCGGTTGCCAAAATCTCCATGTGTTATGGCTGCGTCTTTGAAACCTGTGTGAGATTCATTCTTGACAGCTTTCAGTTTATCAGTGAGATCAGATCGCAGCTGCCTCAGTTCTTTGTTTAGCAGGTCCCAGGCTTGATCTCCAGCTTTGGAGATAGTTTGAAGTTTCTTGTCTTGCTCATCTAGTTTGGCTCTGAGGCGCCCCATGGCATCTTCCAGTGAGCCGATTCTTCCTTCTACTGAGATTCTTGAGCTTGATGAGCCTTCTGAAGCCATTCTGGGGAAGTCTTCACTTGGATCGGGGTAGAGCGCGAGCAGGAAGAGATGGATGTGGCTTGGTGCATGAGGAACTTGAAGTCACTGTGTTCTTTCCTGGAGCTGAATACTTCAGAGCAGAGGATAATGGATAAGGGGTCTTGAGAGGGCACTTCTTTATTAACTTGGCTGGAATCTCCCACAAGACGAGGTGATCTGACGACCTGCTAAGATGCAGGGAATCTCTGCCATTCTTGAGTTTGGAGAAAACGTGGGATGAATAGGTCGAATGAGGAGTCTGTAAAAAGATCCAGGATCCCTTACAGCTAAGGAATGTCACATCTTTGGGATTCACCATCAATAATCAAGATGCTTTGGTCCAGCGCAGCCCCAGAGTTGGCTTCTTTATCAGCTTGCATATTAAGCACATGCAGCACATGGAAATATTTGATATTTTGGAAGTATTTGCTCAGTTGAAGGATTTTTTGAAAGATATGCCAAAGTTTAATATGCGGGGGGCTCTTCTTGTTTATGAGGGCGCTGATAAGAAGCCTGGAGTCCCCAAAGACTATGATGTTTCCAATTCCTTTATCACGCACTATTTTTAAGCCTTGCCATAAACTACAAAATTCAGCAGCATTGTTAGAATCAATTCCTAGACCCTAGGCATATTTGCATAGCGTGTTCCCATTTGCTAGAGTGATGACTCCTCTAGCACCGGCCGAACCTGGGTTTCCCTTTGAAGCACCGTCGAAGAATAGACAATGTTCATTCAAGGTAGCCATCCAGTGCCTGAAATCTGTTTCCTCAAGTCTAATTTCCCAGTGCTCTATTTGAGGAAAGGAACGAGAGGTGCAGGGCTGGAGGTTGGGGGCAAGCAAGCTTAGCCAACATAACTCCTCTTGCAGAAGCTGGGTGGAGTTTGATAAGGATAGGTTACTTTCTAGGGCTTCCCCTAGGAGATCTCTAGCCTGCATTGCAATTTTTCGGGGTGGAGAGTCTTAAGTCCTGAAGATTCTATTGTTTCTCTCAAGCCAAAGCTTCCAGCAAGTGGCTTTTGGGAGCCATTCCCAGGCTGTTTGAAGCATCTTTTTTTTGTTCATCTTGAAAGGAGGTAGGGACATCCAAGAGGAGAAGAGATCCTGAGTTGTGAGGGGCAGAGGAGTGACATGGGGAAGGTTCATAGCATGGAGCCACACTTCTTTGGAGAAGGGGCAGTCCAGAATGATGTGATCCATCGTTTCTTCATGGTGTTTACAAAGAGGGCATCGGGAGGGTCCTTCCATGCCTCGTTTCTTGAGATTATCACATGTGAGGATACTTTTGTGGGCTAAAGTCCAGCAGAAGATATCAACTTTCGGGATGAAAGGATTGGTCCAAATAAACTTCCAGACAGTTGGGTTGGGAACAACGTACGGGATGGCTTGTATGTCCTTGTATCCTTCTGATGTTGTGTAACTTCCAGTGATCCCCCAACCCCTTCTATCTCTAGTTCCTTTTTTGAATGGGGATTTTCCTTGGAGGAGGGAAATCAAGGCTTCTGCTTCAGAATTCAGCTTAAGGGGGATAGGGCTTAAATCCCATCCTGACCAGTAATTTCCTTCCCAGGTTGAAAGGTCCCATAGCATGGTAGCACCTTTGTCCAGCAGCCATCTTTGGATGTTGTTGACTTCCATGATTGAACCAATGGGGGTTTCACCTAGAATGGAGTCATCCCAAACATTGATTGACTTCTCATTTCCGGGAATCTAGTAAATATTGTTTTTGAAGGGATTCAGAGCTTTTATGCATAATTTGTAAATTGGGGAGCCTTTTTTGAGAGGGATCTACAAGTCCAGACATCTTTTCCTAGGTCCCGGGAAGTATTTTTTGCGGATGACATCCTTTCTCCAGCTGTTCTTCCCTGTGATCAAATGCCAGAGTAACTTGGCTCCCAGAGCTAGGTTTTGGGAAGGTAAATTTCGTACATGGAGACCGCCTTCATCACGTGGTTTTTTGATCTTATCCCAGCTGATCAAATGGATTTTTTTTTCATTTCCCTTACCTCCTTCCCAAATGAATTTTCTGAGCAGCACTTCAATCTTGCTAACTACTGAGCTTGGAGCAAGTAAAATAGAGGATTGGTAAATAGGCATACTATTTAGAACAGATTTAATGAGGATAGTTTTACCTGCAAGATTAAGCCAGCTGGCTCCCCAATTTTGAATTTTTCTGTTGAGCTTGTCAACGATAGGTTCCCAGTCTGCTGATTGGATTTTGTTTTTGCAGATGGGTATTCTAAGATAGGTGAAGTTGGCCCACTCTCTGGTTCCTTCCATCCCCAACGTTCTGGTGACATTCCTTAGTTCCCTGGCTGTACAATTCCAGCTGAAGATTTTGGTTTTTTGGAAGTTTATTTTGCTTCCAAAAATCTTTTTATATAGCTCCAATTCTTTTTTAAATTGTTCAGCAGAGTGGGCAGAGGCTCCACCAAGCAGCAGGGTGTCATCAGCGAATTGGGCGTGGTTAATGTCCCTGACATTGTTCACAATCTTAAGCCCAGGAAGCATGTGAATTTCCTGACTAAGGTTAAGTTGAAAGCTGAGCATAGAGGCCTGGATGGCATAAAGAAGTGGAGACAGCGGGAAGCCCTGCCTTAACCCTCTAGAGGCTTTGAAGAAGCTAGTGGGTCTTCCGTTTATAAGAGGGGATATCCAAGGGTCACCAATACAACCTTTGACCCAGTTTATAAAGTTGAGGGAGAATCCAAATTTTGCCATTACTGCAAACAGGAAATCATGTCTAACACGGTCAAAGGCATTGGCTAAATCGAGTTTGATGACCATACCTTTTTCCTTACGATGGAAGCTTGAGTGGATTGCTTCTTGGACAAGGATGATGTTGTCGAGGATTTTCCTTCCTTTGATGAATCCCCCTTGGTTTTCCGAGATGATTTGAGGGAGAATTCTTTTCAGTCTGGAGGCAATGATCTTCGTTATGAGCTTGTAACCAGTATTGCACAGTGAGATGGGCCTGAACCTATTGAAGGAGGTGGCTCCTTTTTCTTTTGGAATCAGGGCCAGGAAAGAAGAATTTGTGCTGCCTCCCAGTTTGCTCGTTTTCTATGAGTACCGAATCATTTTTAGGAGGTCATACTTTATTATTGCCCAACAGCAAGTGAAGAATCTAGCTGTGAAGCCATCCGGGCTAGGGGCACTATCTGGTTTCATAACTGAGAGAGATTTTTTGACCTCGTCCATGGTGATAGGGGCAGTTAGAGAATTATTATCCTCCAAATTGATGAGCTGAGGGATGAGATTGAAGGGATGGGAAGAGGCGTCGATAGGGTCTTCAAGGGGGGCGGTGAAGAGGTCAAAGAAGGTTTCTACAGCATCTTTCTTTATGCCATCAGCGTCTTGGATCAGTTCTCCTTCAAATTGAATTTCCGAGACAGATTTGTAGTTCTTACGTGCCTCAGCTTGCTTATGGAAGTATTTTGTATTTTTGTCTCCACTCAATAGCCAGAGGTTTCGATATTTTTGACGTTGATACTCTTCTTCTATTATGCGGGCAGAGAAGAATTTTTTTTGCAGAGTTTCTTCCTTAATGAGGAGATAGTCAGGCGCAGGATAGGAGTCCACTCTAGATTGAAGCACTTCCAGCTCAGCTTGAGCGAGTTCTCTGTTAGAGATTGGAGAGGGAATGCGTTTGGCCCAGGATTTGAGGGCAAATTTGAGTCTTTTTAATTTGGATTCCCAGATGAAGGATGGCGAGCCAGTAAGGTGGGAATTCCAGGAGTCAGAAACAGTTTGCAGAAATTCATCATGGTGAGTCTAAAGAGGGCTGAAACCGAATGGGATCGAGCCATGGTTTTGGTCAAAATCTAGTTCAAGGAGGATGGGTTTATGGTCTGAGGTGCAGTGAGGGAGGATTTTGGAGGAGGCTAACAGGCCTAGGGAGATAAAGGAGGAGTGGATGAGGAAGCGGTCAAGCCGGGCAGCAACATGGCCAGGCCCATTCCTTTTGTTTGTCCAAGTGAACATACCATTGACAGGCTTGATGTCAATCAGATCCCAACCAGAAATGAAGTCCTCAACCCATTCCCTTGAAGGGTCTCTGACCGGGTTGCCTCCCTTCTTTTCATTGGCAGCCAGAGTAACATTTAGATCTCCAGCTACTATAATATTTTCTCTATGCTGCAGCTGAAGAAAGGCATCTAGAGTATTCCAGCACTCTTTTTTTTCCGCATGTAAAACAGGGACATAGAGATTAAAAAGGCTTACCTTTCGCCCAGAATGTTTGTGGTTAAGTTTGGTGAAGATCCAGTGCATGGTTCGTTCTTCAACTTCAATGTCATACAGGGAGTGGTCCCAAAAGGTGGCTATTCCTCCGGAGGCGCCTCTGGAGTTGTTGCCAATACCAGTACCTTTTTTCCAGAATTTTTTCCCGATTTGGAGGATTGCAGGTTCCTCCATTTTTGTTTCCTGAACAAGCAGAATTTCTGGCTTATGAATTCGGATTAGATCTCTCATTGCTTCTTCCTTCAGGGTAGAGCCTAGACCTCTGCAATTCCAGGAAATGTATTTCATTAGGAACTAAGAGAAAAGGGATTGGCTTCTTTGGAGGCCTGATTTGTTCCTTTTTTTGATCGAGTATTCATTATCCCTTTTAGCGTTTTTTGGGATCCTTCTAGAACTGCAAGATAGGTGGCTTCTTCTCTTTGTTTCTTTTTAGATTTCCTCCCTCTTGGAATTTTAATGGGAATAGATTGCAGGATGCTAGAGGAGGCGCCTTCATCAGTTTCTTCACCTGGATCTGAGTCAAGCAGAAGTAGATCTTCATTTGCTTCTTTGGGGGAGCCTGGATTTTCAGCCCCCATCTGGTATTGGGTTATTTCCCTAGGTTCCAGCTGGTCTGTGTTCTGGTTTCTGATTTCTTTGCTATTAGGCTGCTTGGACGTTTGGGGTTCATCGCTTCTGGTGGCTGGATGCTTCCCATTTGGATTGGGGTCTTGTTGTTCCTTAGGGTTTGGAGTCACGATTCGGTGTTCTTTTGAGGATTCCTGGGGCGACTTATTGGAGCTTGAGGGATGGATTTGCAGGTCTGCTGTAGTCCTTTTTTCCTGGTTCTTTCCGTTTGTCTTGCTTTTCTTGACTTTCTGCCATCCTTCTCCTTCTTCCGAGCTCTGAGATTTCAGGCAGTTTCTTTGAAAGTGACCATGTTCGTGGCATTGGCGGCATTTGAATGGCAGTTGTTTGAAGTCAAGCTTTTGGAAATGTAGCCACTCTCCAACTTTGAGTTTCACAGCTTCAGGGAGGCCTGCTTCTAGGTCGACCTCGACACATATACGGGCGCATGAGTATTGCCCCTTGTTATCAGCTTTGTCTATGTATTTCCCTAGAGCGTTTCCATTTTTTTCCAGGGTTGGAGTGTTCCAGCAATGGACTGGGAGGTGGGGAAGCTGAACCCAAACTGGAACTTCCTTCGGCACATCTACTTCTGCGTTGAAGTCAGGGGTCCACCTGTTGAGATACAGTCCTTGAGGTCCCATGAAATACGGGCCATTTCTGAATATCAGGTCTCGACCATCTTTGGATATAAACTCAAAAATGAAGAAGCCTCGCCCTACGGAATAGCAGGTAACACTATTCTTGAGCTGGGGCCTCCAGTTTCGTTGGATCCAGTCGTCTGTGGTTTTGGTTGAGGGCCAAAGCCCCATGAACGGGCCGACCAATCCTCTTTCAGACAGGGCGAGGGCAACCTTGATGAGGATTTCACATGGCAGATCGATTTCAGGAATTGAGTCGAGCTTTTTGATGAATTTTGGGATGGCAGGGGATGAGGGCTTGGATCCAAAGGGGCGAAGAAGAATATTGAATGCATCAGTATCGGCTGAAGAGGAAGAGGGAGGGGGAATCCCTACCTCAGGCGCTGGCATGATCACCTGATCAAATCGAACCAGCAGCAATGGCGGCTAGGGCGCGGCTTCAGCATCAAGCGCGTCCTCCAAAGCAGCTTAAATTTTTCTAAAAACCAAAGAAGTTGAGCCCAACTAGTAATTTGGTTATATTATGAACTAGAATATTTCTATATTATTCTTTCTTCCATCATTTGAGTGGGTAAGTTAAAATCCATCTTTCTACATTCACAATATTATATGAATTTTTAATGTGTATCCTTGGTTGAATGTTCATATTGACATTATCTATATAACAAATATACCTAGTCATGCAGAGGGAATGGAATTATAAATGGTCCTTGTAGGAATCCATAATTTTATTATTGGATGAGAATTCTCTTAGGAATTGCTACTGCATAAGCCAAGTATTGAAACCTAGCATAAACATAGATCAAGAAGCTTTGAACTTAATATTACCATTGATTTGCACAAGACAATTATTTCGATTATGTAGAAATACTTGGATTGATGAAAATGATAGGCCATATTCCCACCATTTTGTGGATCATATGGTATGAAAGGAGTTGAATCCATGACCTTGAAAAAAATGACAACACTTTGAAGATAAATTATACCCACCATGAGTAAAATACTTAAAACATAAGGTTTGAAACCTTAGGGATAAGGGCAATGAACGTGCGAGAATGAAGATGATAATTGATACTTGAACGGGAGGATGGAAGAGATGGAAAATCACCATGAGTGTTACAAAGAATTCATGATGGATCTAGACAAATGAACCTGATATGGTGATATTTTCTATTTATTAGTAAGTTAGGGTTTCTTGAACTATTTCCATCGTATATCACTTTACATGCATACATTGGGATACTATATAAATTCTTTGGGATTCATAGCCCATGGAGGAATCCCATCTCCCCTTGATAATAAATATTTCTTTCATTTTTCCTCACTCTTCGGTAGGAATCTTCCAAGTGGTAACACAATTTATAGAGTATAACACTTTCCCAAAGCTGGAGGGTTTGAAGGAGAAGTGTAAGAATTTTTCCTTTGTTAAAGGAAAATTTTATTGGACGATGTGGATCTCTCACCACTATTATGAAATATTAGGAGAAGATAAAATTTTATCTCTTGTATTTAGGAAAGAGTAATAAAAATGGATGATTAGCAAGAATAGAGGCCCTTGCTCAAACAATGGATTAATGGTGCTAAGAATTGGCAATGACAAATAGGTAATTGGGAAAGATACAAATGATTTTCCAAGATATCAAGGAAGTGCAATATATTTTAGCATATATTTCTCAATGTATTTCGCTAGGTTCCTTTTTTTTTTTAAACATCCTAGAGGCATTTATCCTAATATAAAGAGTAAAATGAGGTATGAAGGCCACATGATAGGTAAGAGAATCAAATGGATTATATACCCTATTGAATCTTAAGGTAGGATCAAACATGAATGCTAAAGTTTTAAGGAGAAGAGTATGTGAGTGAATGCAGTTCATATATTAAAATTATGGCTTAATATAAGACCACAAATATAATATTTGTCAATGAAAGAGGGACTAGAGAAATATCATTTAAATAGAAGAAAAGGTGACAAAACAAGGAGTGGCCAATATACCATTATTCCAACATGCTTGTAGTAGCTTGAATGCGTAAATAAAGGCATGCTTTCACCATCCAAAATAAGAACAAAACTTTAAGTATGAATAAAAAAATCCAAAAATCCTAATAACAAACTTAAGAGCTATGGAAAAACACTTCTTGTTTGGTTCTATTAAAATAGGAAAGGCCACAAGAATGATGATTATTGGAAGTCTAGTATGTGTTCATTTATTGGTATGAAAGGTCACTAAGTGACTACCTATTGAAATAAACAAATTGAAACCCATGCAACCGTAAAAATATTTCCAAAATTTCAAATTAAGTAGTCACCGAGAGGCCAAATGTTTGAGAATTCATCTAGAAATTCATGTCAAGAATCACAAAGAATCACAAAGCTAAGATAAAAGCTTGGAGAGTTAAGGTTTAGGGTAACGAAGAGTTTCTTTCACCTTCTTCCTAAGGAGAAAAAAAGTTGAGGAACCTGTAGTAGTAGATGATGTCATATCCATTAAGAAAATGGAGAACATCCTTATTCCAACATAATGCACAACCTGTATTCAAATTTTATTTTCAATAATTTAGTGGATGTATCTCCTTGCATATGTTTCAGACAATGATGCACTTTCATCAACACCGAGGGGTTCTTTAAGACTATGTAAACCAAGAAGTGGCTTCTATCGATGGAAGCAAAGGATTCAATAATACATCTATAGAAGAAGAAGATATGGAATTGAATAGAATTATTGAAAAAGATTGAAATCCATGGCCACTGAATACCAAGGTAAAAATTCCACAATAAGGTGAACTAAATAACTTGATATTTTTCATTACAATTTATTATTATAATAAACGATACTTTCTTAATGAAAAAAAAAACAAGAGATAGAAAATAATGCAACTTGGGAAAAAGAATACATATCATAATAACAAAGGTGAAGGAATAAGTATATTAAAGAATATAAGGATGAAGGAATGTTGAACTTGTCAATTATTAACACACATTATCTTTCATCCAAATAAATATAAAAAATTATTTCTTGTGAGTAAGTTTAAAAAAATATTTATCGAGAGTATATGGCTCCAATTGCAAGTTTTTGAGCACAAAATAAAATTCTTATTTGTTGTTTTTCAGATTTGTATTTCAAGGACTTATCTACTGTGTATATGGTGTGATTAATTTATATTGATTGAACATTATGTTGTAGTTATAAAATGTAAATACCACATCACTATTTCATTTTTCTATCCACCACAACACTAAAATCCAATTGCAGCAATCTTAGGCCTATGGCCTTGCTATTCTTTATTGAATTAAATGATAATATAAAATAGATGCCATTTCATGCATACATAAATTTTATTTTCCTTTGCATGGAATCAATTCCATGTTTCCTTTATTGATGGCTTTTTCAATCAATAACTTTTTTAATCATTGGGAAGATAGTGTATTGTTTGAAACCTACGGGCTCTATCGACTCACTAAAACAATCATTCAATTTATCAATCTCAATTGTTGGAATGGTTGTTTCTATCTTATGTGGAGAAATATTTATATCATGACTGGTACATACACACTACTAAATTATCCACAATCCATCATCCCAATCTTGTGAACAATCACTAGCGCGCCCCCCCACCCCACACACATGTTGTTTTGATGGATCATGCATGATACTATATTTATGCCTCATGGGTATTGGCACTACATAGTGAGATCCTACAATTCCATTTGAATCCTCTAAGGTGATTTGTACCCCCTAGTACAATTTCATATAAAAAAACCACATCTATAACATTAATATGGGTTGTCATTCATTAATTA
Organism: Pseudotsuga menziesii; assembly: GCA_001517045.1. Taxonomy (NCBI): domain Eukaryota; kingdom Viridiplantae; phylum Streptophyta; class Pinopsida; order Pinales; family Pinaceae; genus Pseudotsuga; species Pseudotsuga menziesii. The sequence continues at coordinate 32,986 of LPNX010834485.1, read as the reverse complement.
TTCATCCTAGCTATGGCAATAGATAATAATGGAATGGAGTCTTTATAATTTATTATTTGGTTTTATTATGAACGTGGATATATGTATATGATTATCAATTGCATCATGTGAATGTGAAGGTTAACTTCTACCTATCTACATTTGCAATCATATATGATAGGTTTGTTTCTATCCTTGGTTGAGTGTTGGTATTGATATATATATTCATACACATGAAACATAGATATAATTCATACCTATAGGAATCCATAGTGTTTTGGTTGGATGAGAGTTTTCCAAATGAAGTATTGAAATAACACGTAAACACAGATAAAAATGATTTGAATTAAACATTTTTAGGTAAGTTCAAAAATACAATTATTTTGATTTAGAAGCATTTGTATTGATGAAATAGATGGGGTCTAGGTATAACATTTATGGATCACTAGTTATAATGGAACATGTTGGATTGTATAGTCTAGAGGCTCACTTCAAATAAATTGTGTGAATGTGAAAAGACTAATATTTTTCATTGATGAGAGAGTGTTGTTTCCCAATGACAATTGAGGGGTGGAGGAGTCACTTATCCTTATTTGCAATTTTTGTATGTAAATATTAAATTTTTTGTTTAATTTAGATATTAATGCAAAATTGTAACGAAAAAATGATCAACTATATTAGAAACAAGTGCATCTAGCATGAGATCAATTGCTATCACAAAAACTCCTAACCAATTCATGCAAGTGGAGAGTAAGTTATTAATGAATATTGATCTTAATAAAAGGAATCCATAAGCATGTATAAAAGGAGCCTAAAAGTTGGAAACACTATCAATCATATCATTAGCTATATTTTAGGTTGGAAAAATGGTTATAAGGTTTGTGTTTATTTATTACAATGGTATCTCAGGTACTCAATGGTTCCTCAAAAATATTCAAAACGAAACCTAAAAAGAAGGCCTCATGTAGCATCTAAAATGAGATCAATTGTTATTGCAAAAAAATCCTAACCAATTCATTCAAGTAAATAGTAAGTGCATATAAGATCATCTAACATGAGATCAATAGTAATTACAAAAAATTCCTAAGCAAGTCATGCAAATAAAGATTAAGTTCTTAGTGCATCTCCATCATAATAAAATGTATCCACGAGCATTTTGAAAATCAAACTAAAAGTTGGAAACACTTTACATCATCTCATTATGTATATTTGAGGCTTGAAAAAATGGTTATAAGGTTTGGTTTATTTATTACAATAGTATATCGAGTATGTAATGATGTCTCAACAATATTCAAAATGAAACCCAATCACGAGGCCTCTTGTAGCTTGCTCCCTATATATTCTAGATGTATGAACTGATGAGCATCAAATTCACTAAATTAATTTCCTTGGACATAAAGTTTTCAGCTAAATTAGAAATATTTCTAGAATAAATAAAGTAGAGTACTTATGGCCTTCATATTTTATTAAATCAAATGTACCTCTTTAGAATTAGTAAAATGAGCATTTCATATTTAAATTCCCTCTATGTTATATTGAACACTTTAAATCATCTCATTATGTATATTTGAGGCTTGAAAAAATGGTTATAAGGTTTGGTTTATTTATTACAATAGTATATCGAGTATGTAATGATGTCTCAACAATATTCAAAATGAAACCCAATCACAAGGCCTCTTGTAGCTTGCTCCCTATATATTCTAGATGTATGAACTGATGAGCATCAAATTCACTAAATTAATTTCTTTGGACATAAAGTTTTCAGCTAAATTAGAAATATTTCTAGAATAAATAAAGTAGAGTACTTGTGGCCTTCATATTTTATTAAATCAAATTTCAATATAACATAGAGGGAATTTAAATATGAAATGCTCATTTTACTAATTCTAAAGAGGTACATTTGAGAAAAAACATGGTATTGTGTAGCTAGGGAGGTTCTCAAGCAACATGGAAATATTGGTTTAATATGTAGTAGATGTTGTGGATTAGTTTTGACTAAGTGTTGTAACATAGAAAAATTCAACAGACAATGAATCCATAGAACTAGTAAAATTGCAAAAGATTAACTATGTAGAGTTGAGGAGTCATATCATAGCTTTTGTACATGTATCTAAGTGTAATTCCTTGTGGTGCATGTGGTTATTATGTGATATTCCAACCATTATAAGTATGATCATCCATCCATTATGCTTGAGTTTTCCTTGGTGACCAAATGTTGATTAGTTGTACCTTGGTATAATGTATTGTTTTCTACTAATTATCTATTACTAATATTTTATGTTATGTATTGACTAACCCTTGGATATACCTTAGTAATTTTTTCTTGGACTCCTCCTTCTAGAATGATCCCCTACTCAATGGGACTAAAGTGTCATCTAATCATTATACCATTGATGTCCTATGATCAATAATATTTATTTGAGATGTTATTGTGTACTTAGTCATGATAATGTCCCTTTTTGATATGTGACGTCATTTCTTTATGATATATGTCTTATTCAAGTACTAAGATTCTAGTTTACTAATAGAGTATGGTGGCCATATACCCATCATCCCCTCTTGTGCTTATCTCTATGTATGATTGAATATGAAAAACAAAGACACATGTTAGATTTTTTAGATTGTGATAAGCAATGATATTTCCTTGGCTTATGATTTATATAACTTTAGATACTCTTGATAATGCGTATGTAACATTGGAAATTATTCAATCATGATTAGTATAATCAGTCCTCAATGGTATGGTTGATCTTGTATATACATTCTTCTTAAGATGCTCATTTATGTCTTGATTATATAGATACTGATGATATTAAATGAATAATTAATACGCTGAATGATGGTTGTGTAGCATACATGACCCTTGATGAATTAATATGATCTATTTGTGTATAGTTTGGAAACATTGTTATGATACATTATATGATTTTTTATGATATGACTTATGATGTATACATAGTTTGTATTCCTTATTATGTTGTGATCTATGGTTTATGATTTATGTGTAGATGCAATGATATTATTATAATGCATATGATTGATTATGATGATGGTGATGCATATAAATTAGTATAATGGATGGAATAACCTATGTTACATAAAATAGTGAAATGCACTCAATAGAGTCAACACTTTACTCTAATCATGTGGAAAGTATGATTTCAAGTTCAGAGTTGTAGCCATGAGATTGACACCTGCCACAGTTGAAGAAGGTGATTATGAACTATATGAAGAAGATTAGAATTCCATGAATGAAGAACCAACATGCAGTAATTCATCTAATTTCACATAAAAGGATGATGATGACTTCTATGTTTCAGGATATGATGAAGTCATGAGGTTGATATCTATTCATGATGGGTTGTCTTGTAGAGTGAGGCCAAGGGAACCATTTTTTTACCTTGCATATTATTGGGGACTTATGACGGAATTTTGAAGCACCTTTATTTCCAAGAGTACTGCTCTCTTGAGATACAATTTTTTTTTAAGGAACCATACTACATGACAAGCATATAAATAATTGCACATATGGTGGACGAAGTGTGAAAGATTGTGGGAAATAAATGGTTTCCACCTGGAGCCAAAATGGATGGAGAGAATATGGATGTGCACGTTCATCCATCCATAGTCATTGAAAAAAGCCATGAGCAAACTAAATCTAGAGTGGATGAAGAAGAAGATCCACCTTTGGAGGAGAATGAAGAGGGTAGAAATAATCTTGTTTGTGGAATCCATGAAGAAAAGGAAGCAAAGATATATGAATGGGAGAGAAACTCATTTCATGATGTTGGAAGTAAAGGAGAAGGTCATGTAAAATAATATATATAAATTATAGACATGGATAGTAGATAATCTACTGATGTTTGTCCATCTCTCTACGTTGGTGACATAGAGATTCCTATTGACGAGATTGTTGTAAGTATACACTCCTTTGAGCATAGAGATATTCCATTTGAAGAAAAATACCCAGGATTGAATTCCACTTAATCTCTTGAGCTTCATGAGGTTGATTCTGCAGATGATGAGGAGGATGTTCACTCTCATGAGATTTCCTACCTAGTAGGGCCGTTGCAGTTAGGTGAAAAGAATATCAATAAATACTTACAAATTATCCATGACACTCATGCTTCCATATTAGATCTATGTTAGCCAACCAATTCATTAGAAGATTCATTTTTTATTGAATCCATGGAGAAGATCCAGAGAGAAATGTTTGCAATTCAAGGTAATTTTTCATACATGCATTTAGACGAAAATCACTTATATGATATTGTTCATATGTTGCATGGAGTATCCATCGAGGATGATGAGGATATTTTCAATATCAATGATGATTTATTGTACACCTAATATTCTTTGAGAAGACCTCAAAGTTCCCTCTTGGTGTCTAAGATGGAGAGAGGGAGACTTCACCAAGAATTGTAGAAATCACATATTCCCTCCAACACTTTTGTCAGTCCATCCCATATGGATGATTGCATTCTTGGATCAAAGGAGGAACCTCATGTGATGGTGGAACATGAGGAACAAGCTGATTTGAAATTTTTTGATGAGGATCAATAATTTGAGTTTCCATTTGGATCAAGTCACACATTCCTAAAGGAGGTTGAGAAGCACACCTCTGTCAAACCAATTAGTAGAGGAGTACATGCTTATACTTTGTTGGTGGATGAGAGTTGTAGAGGATAGGTTCATAATTCTTCACCCCACAATTTTATTTCAGCCACATCATTTGGGAATGAATATTGAATGAAAATATTCTTTCTCTTTGTGACACATGGGGAACAAGAGGCTTCCACCTTCTTTGTTACTAGTTGTAGAGACATACCATGTGATGTGACAAGTGCACTTGTCTTGCCTCATAAGGAAATTGAAGATTACATAGATATGGGAGATATAGATGAGGACATGCCATTTGAATCATCAAGAAAATTCTATTATCTATTCAAGTATTTGGTAGATAAATATGTCACTGAAATAGAGGATCAAGGATGTACTAAACTTCCTTGCGTCAGTAGAGAATTGTTTGACATGCATGCCTTAAAATAAAGACTTCACGTTTTGGATATATGGAACGAAGACATATATTTGAATAAGGTGGATGATTAGTTATTATATAGATAAAAAAGACAAAGTTTTTATTCATCCATGGATTGGGTGGATGGATACATAGATAAGATGGAGATTCATCGAGGTAAAAATTATTTTTGCTTCTATGATAAATGCTTTGGTTTTACTGATATTTTATTACCATGTGAGAAGAAAAAAAGATATATTTTTAAGACAATATATACCTCCAATAAACATGCACATGAGTATTGGATGTGAAATTGCATGACAAGAGTTTTCAAAAATATGGGAAGTGTTGGTCTTCCAACATGGCTATGGGATCTTGGCATCCTTTGGAATGCCAACTTCTTCCAGATGATCAAGATGTCAGGTTATGTGATGCATAAACCATGTGATATATGAATTACATGGAGTAACATAATTTTCATGATGGAATATGACAGTGGAAGACTGTGACATATCCAGTACTTGGGATCCAGGAGGGAAATAGACCCTTCATTTCTAGAAGTTCATCCATGAGGAGAAATGGTTTGATTTCCTACATGGAAAATCATATGGTGGATGGACTCAAGACTCTCCTTATTGGTGGGTTGGAAGTTTCCAGGAGTCTTTTGATGGAGACACTAAGCATTATAGAGGAAGGAGTAGGATACACTTCCTGAATCTGAGATTTATTTGGGACCCTGGTATCATCATTGGTTTCAACTATTTCAGTTGGATGATGCATGCAAGAATATGTGGGATAGGGACACCTCTCAAGAGGGAATATATGAATAAGGTTAAGTATTCTCTTAAAATTTAACTTCACTTTGACCATGAACATCATATTCTCTTGAAAGAAAATTTTTTGAAAGAAAAATCTCCCTGTTTCCATTATGACCATTATGTATTTTTATGTATGAGAGTTGGTTTGGTTAGCGTACCTGTGACTTCACCATCTTATATGAATAGATAATATTATGTCAAGAACTTTGGTAATCTCATGTTGATTCTATTTTATTACAATTTGGCCCATGGTAGGATGTTGAAAGAAGTGCACCTTTGGTTTGAAATTTATGTCATGAGTTCGGGTAGAGAAATCATTGCATATCAATTTATTGAACATGAAGTTGGAAGGATAGAGATATTGAATTTTAGTCCTGTAATTGCTAATGATAATTGTGATGCATCATGTAGAGATTCATTTCAATTCATATCATATATGGGTTCCCAAGGAAGTAAAGGAGTTTCTGATGGTAAGAGAACTTTGGGATATTTCAAAGGAATGAAGAAAATAATGGGAACTTGTTCAATGTCAACCACACTTGGTTTCACTCCATCATTTGTGCCTAGATATCTATGGATATGCCTCAATGATGAGGGATTGAATTATGAAAATGGTTGCAGTCCATGTCAACAATGTGAAGTGGATCATATTTGTCTTCTACACTCTACCACTTCAGGAGTATAAATGGGTAAAGCACAATTGTCAAAGTATTGATTTGATAATTTTCACTAATCTTTTGGTTTATGATAGTTATATTTAAGGAAATATCATTGAAGAAGCCCTTATGTACAACACATATCCTCTTGTTCATAGGAATGTAATTTTACCAAATCATGATTATTCCCACCCTGAGTGCTTCAAGAAGAGGTTGGCCATTTTGCATGTTTGTCCACAGCTCAATCCAACCCTTGCAACATAATTAGCCAAGGATTATTATGAAAGTAAGGTCATGTAGGAGTTAAAGGTGAAATACTGACAAGTGTAATATTAGTAAAAGAGTCGCTTATGAAGGGAATGAAGTTCTAATGGTGTATGTAGCATCTTCAATAAGTTTGTGGAAAAGAGTCCAAATATTTCATAATTCATGTTTTCTCTTGCTTTAGAACAAGCAAGTTTTGGGAGGGGAGGAGTGTCATGTACCCATTTTGGTGACATATGGATCATTATATTTATCCAATTAGTCCCTATGGTTTTAAGAGGAAATTCCATTAATTGCTTGGGATTGGATTTTGCAATAAGACAATTAATTAATAGTAGCACTTATTATGTCCTAAAGTTGAACATGGAGTATGATAAATTATTTTCCATGAATAAATTTGATCTTAAATAAAATAATAAAGATAATGATCCATGTGAGACGCATTAGGAGATACGTTTTGACTACAAGGAAGCTGAAAAAGTTGAAAGAAAGGAGAAAGCTTCCAAATTAGAAAAGGAAAACGAAACAAAATAAAGAATGAAAAGCTGGCATAAAGCAAGAAAGCAGAAAAGCAGTATAAAGAAAAAAAGAAGGGCAAAGCAGGATTAAAAAAAAAGCATGATAAAACAGGTGAAAAGAAGAAAAGAAAAATAAAGAAGAATAAAGAAAAAAAGGATAAAGCAATAAATCATGATAAAAGGGGTAAAGGAGGAAAGCAAAAATAAAAGCTTGGAAAGCAAAGGAAGTTTCTATCCACTCATGAGGATGCATTGGTTGAGGAAAGTGGAAAACATGAAGAAAAAATTCGACCTTTAAGACAAATTTTTCTATAAAATAATGACAATGCCTCAATTTCACATATTTTGACAGCTTGAGAATTGAATTGAGATTTATTTGCCTCTAGACATTAGGAGATGTGCCCCTAGTCCAAGCTGGGAGATGTGCCCATGATTCTACTATGACGATGAGAAAATCCATTCTTCACAATTGATATTATTTCAGGTCCTATGATCATATCTAGTGAAATTCGATCCATTTGCAGTGATTGAAGAAGCCTTCCATCTCGAATCTTCATATTTTGCTAGTTTCTTCTCATGGAGAATTCTATCTTCTTCTATTCTATTCTTGACAAAAATTCTTGATGTATTAGACTATGAAGGATTCTCTTGATGTAATATCAAACCTATGATATTTATTTTCCTTTTGCAATAAATAAAATTATGATTTATGTCCTATTGTGTGCACCTAGTCTAGATTGATATGAAATTTGAGCTAGTTTTAGTGTTTGAATCAATAATACATCAAGGAAACTAAAAATTTGATTCTTCCACTTGATTTTGTTCATTAAAAAGTTAATTAACGCATCCAAACCATGAAATTGTGAAATCAAAATCTCCTTGCACTGTTTGGGTCATCCTAAAGTCAAACTAGTTTAGCAGTGTACAAGTCATTTTCGCTAGTTTTCCTCTTAAACCTTCTCAAAAATTTGTTAAACTTGATGGAGTGAATCCCATGAGTTAATTGAATTATGTTTGAAGTATATAATTCTCTCACATGCTTAAATACACTTCCATTGGTTTCGAATATGTGTGAAGCAAAGTATTTAGTTTGTATATGCTGGGGCGCTTAGGAGCATTGGGAGTAAAATTCATCCTTGCTAATTTTGAAACCATAAAATGTCCCAATAAGTTTTTAATAGGATAGTAATTTTAACATAACACCTTCTATTGTTTTGAAACCACAATAAACCCAAACATTGGTCAAAATCATAGTTTTGAGTCACCTATCTTGTTGATTGCTAAGTTGTCTGAGTTAGTGTGCCAAATATCCAACTTGGTACAATACAAGATCAATAGGCATGTCCATTCTATCTTGGTACCCATGAGTAGGTACATCAACCCTTAGGAACCCATAAATAGTCACCTCTCCATGAGAACCATCAGTAGTTATCTCATCACAACATCTTTTGACAGTTTGTGTTTTGTATTCAAAGCAAGTTTGCTTCTCTAACTTGGGAGACGTGCTCCTAGTCCAAGATGGGAGATGTGCCATTGATATGGAGAGGATTATGGGACTCAACAATTGTCACATATATTTATTGTAGGTTTTGAATAAGTCAACAAACAAGTTTGAAGCTTATAAAAATACAATTCAAGCCACATATCGAATCCTCCTATTCTTCTTCTTATTTCTTAATATTCTAAGTTCTTCTATGCAGCAATCAAACATATGATGTAATACAAAATCCTTAGGGAATACCATATGAGTTTATTTCTGATTTTGAACTGTTGATTTCATTTATGAATTCTTATCAATAAATGAGTTGGTATTTCCACAGTTCTTTCCAATACCCTTCCTAGATTTGCATAGAAATTGACTAGTCTTCAACAAACTCTCAATAAATGAACTTCTGCATAATGAATTTTAATGCTTTCTATTCCTTGAGTTAGTTAATACCCTAATTATCATATCACATGTCTAAGACATTCCATGTAATATCTAGTGTGCACAAGTGGTATCCTAGATGACATTGTCGGAGTGGCACTAGAATTTTAAGAATGGATTGGCACAAATTATGAGGCAACTTCTAGCTAGGATCACTCTGAGACAACTAAACTAGTCTAAATTTAGTACTTTCCAAACGACCTCAAATTATATTAAATTTGAAATACGAGACATGTAACATGACCATTAGGCTCTTAACTAAATCTAGGAACATAAATCATTTCAATTAATTACGTACAAGTTCATTTATTGGGAGTTTATTGAAGACTAGTACATTTCTATACGAATCTAGGAAGGGTCTTCGAAACAACTATTGAAAGACCAAATACTTTATTGATAAAACTTTAGAATTGAAATAAATATTTAATAAGACATAAATCATATGGGATTCCCCAAGGCTTCATTTCTACATCATATGCTTGAATTCTTCACAGAATGATTGAGAATATAAGAAAGAGGAAGACGAATATGAGGATTTGATCTATCGCTTGAAATATCTTCTTCTGATATTCAAAATTGTTTGATGAATTATTCAAAACATGAAATAAATCTCTATGAAAATGGTGGATTTCCATCATCCTCTCAATATTAAGGGCACATATCTGAGCTTGCACAAGGGGCACATCTCCCAAGTCAGAGAACCAAAATTGCTCTCAATGCAAAACACAAATGGTAATGTACCAACTTGGATATCTAGAAAAATAACTCATGCAACTTATCAATGAATAGGATAGGTGAATCAAAACTAGCATTTGACCAAGGTTTGGGGTTACTGTGAGTTCAAATCAAGAGAAGGGATAATGCTCATCTTAGGATAAGAGACGTTCCCATTTTATATCCCAAGTGATTAATGCAATTTCCTCTTAAAAACAAAAAGGACTCATGTCTAATAGGATGATCCATATGTCACAAAAATTGGGACATGAATAAAAATGGTGAAATACCATTATTGTAATGTACCAACACACTAACTCAGACAACTTAGCAATCAATAAGATAGGTGACTCAAAAGTAGGATTTTGACCAACGTTTGGGGTTGTTGTGATTTCAAAAAAAATATATAGGGTTATGTTCATTTTAAGATATTATGCACAACGTACTGGGACCTTTTATGGTTTAAAAATCAGTGAGGATGAATTTTACTCCCAAATCTCCTAGGCACCCCAAAATATGAAAACTAAATCCTTTTCTCCACATATATTGAGAACCAATGGAAGTGGATATAAGATTATGAGAGGCTTAGATACATTAGATATCAGTTAATTAACCCTTTGTATTTTCTCCAACAAGCTTGAGATATTTTTTAGAAGGTTTAAGAGGAAAAATGATGAAAATGACTTATAGGGCTGCTTAACTAGTTTGACTTCAGGATGATCCAAATAGTGCATGAAGTTTTTTATTTATAAATTTCATGCATGGGATTATTTAAATGACTTTATTGAATACAGGGAAGTGAAATAATATAATTTGGAGTTATTATGAAGCATTCATGACTCAAACATTAAAACTAGCTCAATTTAGATAGACATCTAGCATAGGTGCACACAATAGGACATAAATTAAAATTTCATTGATTTCCAGAAGGAAAATAAAAGTAATTACATATGTATAATGGGACTGCAATACAAGTTTTGGTAATTCTGATACAAGGTATTAGAGTTGATATCTCTTAATATCCTCACCTTTTGATCTCTGATTGAATCACTACAATTGCATTGAACTTCACAGGATCTGATTATAGGACCTGCAATAAGCTCAATGATGATAATTGGATTTCGTCATCCTCACGATAGAAGAATGGGGAACATCTCCTAGCTTTGACTAGGGGCACAACTCCCAAGTCTAGAGTAGCACAATGCTCTCAGATCAATTCACAAACTATCAAAATATCTTCATCATGATACCAATAATATCTGATACCACTTGTAATATCCCCAAGTCATACATCAAGAGATATCAACTCTAATACAAAGATTCAATCAAAAAGACTCAAAACTAGGTGCTAGAAATGTATTGGGATTGATTAGACTTCTTGGAAAAAATGGTAGATTATTCTAAAAATCATGAAGAAATAGGTAATGGATCATCAATAAGATAATTAAATATCTTAAAAAATACATGATAGACACATTAGATCATAATTCATTCATATTTGGCATAGAAGATGCACAATTCTCAAGTTTCCTTTGCACAAAGCACTGGGACAATTTAGGTTTCAAGCATTAGTAAGGTTGAAGTATACTTCCAAGATCCTAGGAATCCTAGTGTATGCAAAATAGTTCCCTTATATTGGAATAGGACTAAATCACAGGTTTAGATGAAGTTTGACACAATTTGAGAGTAATATTTTAGCTAAGATAATTCTAGGACAACTCAACTAGTCTTGAATCAGGGATTCCCAAATGACGTAAAAATATTTTTACAAAGTGAGACATGTATGATGTTCATTAGGATGTTAATTTGAATAATATAAATATTCAAATTCATGGAGTATATGTTCATTTATAGAAAGATTACTCAAAACTAGACAATTTCTATGCAAATCTAGACAAGTCTTGTAGATAACTTCATAAATGAAAAATTATGTATGGGAATAACTTCAAGAGTGATACAAATGGTTTATAGATAGTCATAGAAATCATATGGGATTCCATAAGAATTAATTATTACAATCATGGCTTGAATTCTTCACAGAATAATAGAGAATACAAGAGAAAGATAAAAGATATTGGAGAAACTCGAACTCGAGACTTGTAATTATTATTTTTGGATTTTTTTATTTTGCTTGGATACTTTTCAAAACCTGAAATATAACTCAGTGAAAATGGATTAATTCCATCATCATCACAATAGTAGGGGAAAATATCCCAACTTGGACTAGGGGCACAAATCTAAATTCAGAGAAGCAAAAAAAGCTCTCAATGCAAAACACAAATTGTGAAAAGATGTGAAAGTGATTCTCTATCCTTATTTTATAGAAAAATTTGACTTCAAGGTCGAATTTCCTCTTCATGTATTATATTTTTCTCAACCAATGTTCCCTCATTAGTGGATAGAAATGTACCTTTCTTTCCATGTTTTTTTTCCTTTACTGCTTTATCCTTTTTTTTCTTTATTATGCTTTTCTACTTTTGGCCTGCTTTATCCTACTTTTCTTATTTTAAACTAATTTACCCTGCTTTTCTGTTTTCCTTCTTTTTGCCATCTTTTCTTGTTTTATTATGTTTCCTTTTTCTTTTGTTATTTGGATGCTTTACCCTTTCTTTCATGTTTTTTTTGAACTTCCTTAGTCAAACCTTATCTCCTAATGCACCTCACATGGTCCATTATATTTATTATTTTATTTAAGATAAAATTATTTCATGGAAAATAATTTATCTAATAGTTAATCTTCAACTTTAGGACATAATGACTACTAATATTAATTAATTTCCTTGTTTCAAAATCTAATCCTAAGCAATTAATGGAATTTCCTTTTAAAACTATAAAATTCCATGAAGCATAGGATCATCAAGCCTGCATAATTCAAATGGAGAATTGTGGAAGAGAGAGAATCATATTGAGTAACTCAGATCAATAATTCATTGAGGAATAAAACACTCATGAGAACAATAATTGGAGTAAATGATATTCATCCATTAATCAGTATTAATCCTCATATTCAATAACTAATATGTAATACAATAGTTATACATATAGGAGAATTCGAATTCATAAAGAGGTAGTTGAATCTACTAACCTGGACTAAAATGTAACTCGGTGTGGGAAAAATCACCACTAGAGATAACTAATGCAACTTTGGATCAATAGTTCACAATTAGTTAACTTAAGAGGATAAGTGAACAAAGGCACCCATACTCCCTTAAATCATGAAAACTGCCACTAAAGAGATTGAGAGTGAAGTAACTGATGGGTATCATAGCATAACTAGACATAACTGAATATCTACTAGAGTCAACTGCTGGTGGAACTCAAAGTAGGTGCAAATTATAGGGATTGATCCTTGGAGCACCAAAACTCATGCATACAAACATAGTTAGTGGTAGGTGTCCACTAGATGTGTCTGCCATGAACTAGTGAAGTGTTGAAGACCTCCTACACTAGGGAAATGAACAAATAAACTATCCGGTTAAAGGGAGGATTAATAATACTCCTAAAACCCTCATTTAATCCTAAATTTGAACAACGCGGGACTTGGTAACTAAGACCAAAGGTCACCCATTACAATCTAAATGTAAAAATTTATTAATACATGTAAAATGAGGAAAGAGGCAGAACCTCATGGGGAAAATCCTCAATCAAGAATGGACAATGAGATACACCAAAAATAAACTACTTCAAATCCAAGTAGGTGTGAGCATGATTATATGTATGGAGATATTTTCTTCTTCAGAAGAAGAGGAATATGCTCAAATTGATCAGGAACATAGACAACTGCATAATAGATTATGGGATCATGTAGAGCAACTGAGATAATTTGAAAAAAGAGAAAGAGTGCTTGAGAATTTGAACCATGTGAGGTCCAAGAAACTAATATGTTGAAACTTTGAAGACTAAACCATGTGAGTAATATCAGCTCGTAATTTGAAGAGAAAGTGTCCAAGTGGATGCAATAGGTCTCCATCTTTACTGGCACTGTGAGGATATGAGCATGTGATCGAGTAGGAAGGAGGAGGAGGCCTCAGACAATAAAGAGAGAATTATTGAGCTCCATAATATGATATTGCTTCCAAAATATCCAATGATTCACAAAAATTAATATCATCAAACTTAGGAGAATAAACTAACATCGAATCCCTAGCAGTAAATTTGAAAGAGACTTGAGGTGCTTGATTATTCACACCAAAACTGATGAGATCAGTCACAAGCATAACCGAGAGGCTTTCAAACTCCAATTTTAAACCAAATAAGGTGAGAGAATATCCAATAATGTGGAACAAAATTCCCACGTGTGCCACCGAGATGGAAGATGCACAATTTTCTCCTTCTTCAAAAAAAATCTGAGTATTGGTGCAAGTGATCAAGTAGGAATTCACTGGAAGAATTGGACAAGTGAGGGAAAATGGATCACTTCTCAAATATGATATTTATTACAAAACATCCAAAATATGACTTCTTTGCACACCAGTAGCATGATTGGCGAGAGCGAAATTAAATTTCTCTTTAGCTCCTTGAGAAGTTATTGACAAACTTTGCACAAAATTTAGGATAGAAGAATCATTGGAGAATGACTGAGGAGGATGAAAGGAGAGTTTTAATTAAATAATGGGGATTTGAATGTCTTATTCTAGATAAGCTATATTAGAATATGATATATCAGATATCTCATGAACTTCTATATAAATAGGAGAAGGAGTCATTGCAAGGAGACTTTCACCAATTCGAATCATTAGAGGAAATTTCAATTTAAAATGGTCCTTCTAAAAATAATACAAATCCCATGTCATCATGTATTATCCAATCAAAATGATTTAAAATTCAAAAAGGGAGCACCTCTTAAACAAATTTTTAATATAAATTTGGGGATAGGTATCATAAAAAAAACTACTTTTTTTGTTCGTATTTTCAACACATCTCCCTGTGTTTTTACTCAAATTTGGATCGAAAGACATCATCATCACTTTTTTTTAGGTATTTCTTGTTTTTGGGGTAGCGAGGACTGTCAAAAGTATGCCGATTGGGTACTCGTTGGATGCAGAATTTAATTATGCATCCAATGAGCTCTCTTGATCAAAATTTGAGTAAAAACACAAGGATATATGTCGAAAATACAAACAAAAAAGTAGTTTTTTCTTTTCTTACTCCAAAATTAATAAATATTATTTAATTATTTTAACTATTATTTTATTAATTTTCCTTAGGAGGCCCATTTTGAGTTGAAATTTCCTCTAATCTTATCGAGTTGAATATTCCGCTTCTTCTTCATGTTGAACAACTTCATATTCATGAGAAGTAATGAAGGCTATAGGATCTTGCAAGGAGATTTTAGATGCGCGCTCCCAATGCTCTGTGCTAATCTCTTAAGTCTATTGGCAAAATGCTCTATCTAGTATGTACCATATTTCACTTGGGAGTTCAACAACATCAATGAAATAGCACATCCTAGGAGGAATGGCTAGACATATGGATCCATACGCTCCATCATAGTCATTGCACCAAATATACTTATCAGCATCGAATTTTGGCATTTCCACAAATCCAATAGACACATCGAAGAGCTCATGGCTCTTGATATATGCAACCATCTTCAATTTACACTCAGCATAAACGAATGGTGATAGAGGAGGAACTGATTTCAAATCCATAGAAGTTTGTTGTACCTACAAAATAAATTCAATTTTGAATCAAATTATACCAAACACTCTCTACTTCGACATGTGCACTTTCTATGGGTTCTTTACACTTGGATAGACTTCTCTTGGCAAAATCAAGAGGGAGCAGGGAAATAATTCAAGAATTTATGTGGAACCCATTTTATTCTAGTGCATCAATGGAAGTTTCTGAGGTTTGAAGAAGGCATGGATACCCTCTCTGATACCATGTAAAATTAAATGAAGCATAGGATCATCAAGCCTCCAGAATTAATATTGCGAATTGTAGAAGATAGAAAAATATATTGAGTAACTCGGATCAATAAATCATTGAAGAATAAAACACTCACAAGACCAATAATTGTAATAAATTATATTCATCCATTAATCAATATTAATCCCCATATTCATTAATTAATATGTAATACAATGGTTATACATATAGGAGAATTTGAATTCCTAAATAGGCAGTTGAATTTACCAACCCATAATGACTCAAGAGCTAACTCAGTGTAGGAAAAATCACCACTAGAGCTAACTAGTGTAACTGTTGTAATCAATCAGATTGCAAGGTTACCAATGATACACATATAGATTCATATAAAAGAAATACAAGAATGGTAGACAGAATAACAACTTATATTACTCAAGAACACATGTGGGTTCATACAATAAACTGAACCAAGTATTTATCCAGCTCTACATCCTATATATATGATTTACCAAATAGTTACAAAAACTACCTGTCGGTTCAACCAACCAACATGACCTATGAGGTCCACATAATATACAATTAATAGACTATATAATCTAGTCAGCTTAACTGACTAACTCTTCCAACATCTCCCCTAGCACAAAATCTTTCTTTGTCCCGAAGAAATGAGGAGATGACAATCTTCTGTCTTGAGTAGCCATGTTGCTATATTGTTATTTATGGACCATGTTTCTTGATAGATGGTTGTTGTTTGATGCATACCTCCATAATATCTTCCACGGTGATTGATAACTTGTGCTAAAATCCCTCCCAAGTGTGAAGTGCTTTCTGTATATATATGGTCAAGTTGGTGAGGCTCAACAAGTTCTCTATTTTTTGATGCATATCTATGTTGAGCATATTAATCAAGTTGGTCCCCAAAATTTGTGTCTTTTCTTAAGTAGAAGTAGGTAGTCATTGTATTTACCGTCTGATCTTGTCGATACTGATCAGACTAGGTCTGGCCTGGATAATCCATTGATGCTCCTATTTTTCTAGTTTTTCTAATTTAGTCATTTCCAACATGAGCTAATCATGAATTGTTTTTTTCCATTACTTCAGTCCTTGATGGATGGTTATGAAGTGAACTGATGAGTTCATGAGTCTTCTGCTATTGTTCAAACACTTTTCCATAATGTGTGTACCAGTTTCGCAATACCTCTGCTATTACAATGGATTTTGTAATGTATTGGTCCAACAAGTTGTAAGCTGCTGAGAAGGTTGTAAGCTAATTTCTTAGAAGAACAATAGTCTCTTATGACTTCTCTTGTCATCTTCGCTGCAACTACTATTGAAGATTCGACATGACACTTTCAAAAATATGGTATTCTTTGTCAAGAGGTTTGTCAATGTCGACCCCCTATGGAATTGTAATGAATTGTTTTTATAAATTTTCACACTTGGTCAAAAAATATATCTTCTCTGTACTTATTTTCTTAAATTTCTCTTTAGTTTTTTGTCTTATGACTATAGACTCTTTACTGATAGCATATTCCAATAAATCTAGTTCTTCTTCTTTGGATTTATGTGTATTGATTTCCATTGTAGAACCTAGTTGAACTAGATGGATCACTGAAATTTCCTATTGTTGGGACTATTGTATTTGGCGTTGTTTGTCTTTTTATTATTTATTTTTCTCTTTTCTTTCTTTTCTTCTCCTCTTCCCTTGTTCTCTGTATTTTCTGTTGGCTTCTTGGGTCGATAGAATTTCTACTGGTGCACTTTGTGTCTAATCTGTAGGTAAAATAGGAAGAACAGGGCTTGATGGATGAATTTCAGGCGGGGTAGTGGTAGGTGGTGATTGTATAGGTGGCGGAATAGGTGAAGGAGGGGTGGTGGTTTCTCAGAAGTTGATGGTAATGACATTAGGATGGAACTTGTCGGTAAGGGATTGTCAGCCGTTTTAGCTATTTTTTCTTTGGGTTCGACATGATTGACATTTTTGACAAATTCTTCACTAAGCTCTGTAGAGTCGATTCGGTCGATAATTTTGACAAGTTATTTTGAGATGGTAGGTTTGGTTGTTTCTTCGATAGGGTTATTGATGGGTTCCAGAAATGGTGGGATGTCGATAAGTTGGGGTAAGCATGATGAAGTATTTTCCTCCACAATGTCGCTAGTTCTATCAGGGTTTCTCTATAGAATGGTCTTAATATTCCCAATGACTTGTCTTTCCGGTATGGAAGATTGCGGATGGTTGGGACTCGGTGGGATGGCTAAAGTATCTTGTGGTGTATTTGTGTCTATAACTTGTTTCTTTATCATCAATTTCTTAATGTCAGGAAATATGGACGGTAGTTGGTTTATGAACTCTTGTAGGTTGTTGTCTGTTTGGATCGAGGAATGGAGTGGTGCAAACAATGACTGTAAATATGGGTTCGTGATGGTGGTTAATCTAGTTTTTGTCGACTTTGTTATGAATTCTTTGACAACTTGGGTCGGAGATGGAGGTGGTGGGATGTGAGTGAGGTCGACGGGATCGAAAAAAGGTGGAGTAGCAATTTTTTCTTTCTTTTGACTTGTTTGTGGTTATTGTTCCTCTTCTATGATGAACTTCCGAAACTGTTCATCAAATGGTATCTTGTTCTTTGAGACATCCTCCAGAATATGGATTGCGCTATCATACAAATATAAACTATCATCTTATTTTTGATCATGGAGTATAAGTTTACCCTTCCCCTTTCCTAACACTGTACTCTTCCTCTTCTGTCGAGCTTTAAATAGCTCGTCAGCTATCCGATGGATATTCTCTTTTGTTAGTCCATACTGAGGAAGAGGGGTATCAGACTAGGAACTTTCGTCTGTCGGTTCTGCTTCCTCCTCATGATGTTGTGTAGCTGTTATGGCGACCCCTAATGGTTGATGTCACTATTACTATTGTGGTCAAGAGTAAAAGTTCTTATATGAAGTCAAAATTCATAATTCTCTTCTTTTTCCAGATCAGTTAAAGGCTCAACTATTGATTGGTCGACTTTCTTCACTATTGGTGGTATTTCTAACTTAGTGTTAGATTGTCGATTGAGTTCTACGAATATTGCCTCTACTAAAGGGTACAGTTCAAGTGCTTTTGCATTTCCTCCAACTCCTTGTAGATACAAGACTGATGTATGGTCCAATTCAATATGAACTTGTGACGTTGGTGGTATAAATCTTCTGATATTTTGTGGTGCCCTCCATCTAGCAAATTTAACTTTTAGTTCTTGGAACCAAGTGTCCAACCAAATTTGGGTTGTGGTTTCTCCCAGTTGACAAATAGACGCTAGAAAAGCTTTAAAGTTCCACATGGCGATTCGACTTGGTGCATTGAATTCCTTATCTTTGACAGGTTGAATATGGTACATGGAAATCCATATTATTAGTGATGGATATCAAATTGGGGTTCCTTCATCTTGACACTTTACACATGTGTGCTTGATTATTTTTACTAAATCTTTAGCTCATCGGTATAGTTTCCCTTTGATCGACACATTTTCAACTGCTTATAGCATGTCGAGATTCAAGTTGGAACCTCTCCTAGTGCTTGTTAAACCCATAGAAATAATTTTTTCATCTATCTTGGGTGTGTTATAGAGGATTTGAATTATTATTAACCCTCTTGTGTTTTTTCTTGTTGCTGATCCTATAAGGTCTTCCACAATGCCCGGGTTTAAACTAACAGGCACCGGTTCTCCTTTGTTTGATAATTTGGTGAGCCTATAGATCAAGTCGTCGGTAAATTTGATAGGTGTGTCAAAATAAAGCTTGTCTTTTGTGGTACATGCTGAAAATGAACTGTGCGATTATCTCTTTTGTACCAGTGAAGATATCCATCAGTGGAGCATTCATATAACCAAGGATTGTACTCGCGCTTAATTTTTGGTCTTCCTCCATAATTTTACCATCTTTTTCATAACCCCATTCCTTAATTTCTTTCCAAATTCTTCTCCATGATGTCTCGACTACTTTAGCATTTCAGATGTTATGCAATCGGGCCACCAATGGTGTACTAGACTTTTCTAAATGTATGAGTTTGTTTGAAGCAGACCTAGTAGTTGTAGTCGTCTTTTTGGGTGCCATTGTGTTGGTTAAATTCTCTGGTTTACAAAGGGTTAAGTTGGGTTGTGGATTTTGGTTGGTTTGATGTTCTAGCTCTTCATAAAATGATGTCCAAGTCTCATCTGGTGTGGTATTTATAGCGGTATTATTTGGAGCAGGCATGGGCGTAGCGGATGGTAGTATTAATTGTTGTATTAATGGCATATTTGACTGTGAAGGATGAGATGTCGATGGTTCTTTCAATAAATTATGACTTTTATGCTCCATATGTCGATGTTCATCATGACTTGATTAGACCATTGTCCATTCTTTATGTTGGTGGGTGTCAAGATCATGGTGGTGTCGGTGAAGTGGTTGGTATTCTTCATGTCTATTATATCGGTGGTTATATCTCTCAAACAGTAATCTGTTGCTTCCTTCCTGTGAGTTGGTCCAAGGTCCTATCATACTGATTTTTTTTATAGTATTTTCTTATGTTTGTGTTATGCTTTTATTCTATTTATTTTTATTTATTTGTTTTATAGTTATACAACTGTTTTTTTCATGCTTCGTAATGTTTTAGTTGGGAACCATTAACTAAATTTCGAAATACACTTCCTTGTAGTGGTTTTCGTCGGACTAACCCATTAGAATTGATTTATTCGACAATGTATGGACCCATCCATTCAGTATGTAAATTATTGGGTTTTCCCTTTACTCGACTATTGTATAGTAACATAAGGTCTCCAACCTACAAGTTTTTACTTTTGATATTTCTGTCATGCCAATATTTTTGCTATTGTTTTTGGATTTATTGGTGTTGCATTGAAATTAGTTGGTTTTCTTCTAGTTTGAATAGTTTTGTTAGTCATTATCTTCTAGAATTCTGGACATCAATGTGCAATATGTCGATGATTATAGGATTATGCTTTTTAAAGTGTAAGGGAACGATTTCTTCCTTTCCATAGATAAGTCAGAATGGTGTCTGATATGTCAACCATTTGTATGTCATTCTATATGCCCATAAGACAGTGGGAAAATTTTTGTACCAATCATCTTTTTCAGTGTTACATACTTTTGTTAGACCTCTGGGTAGTGTTTTATTAAAATCTTCAATTGCACCATTATATTGGGGAAGATATGCTATATTCTTCCGATGTTCAATTATAAATTGTTTTGTCAAAGATGCAATTGTTTTGTTTATGAAATGTGACCCATGATTACTGATCAAGGTCAACAAAAATCCAAATCTAGTGACGATATTCTTGTATATGAATTTTGTGTCTATATCACTTGAGAAAATTTCCATAGGTTATGCTTCTGCTCACTTAGTGGCATATTTGACTGCTGTAATAATATATCGTTCTCTTGTTCGTCTAGACCATATTGTAAATGGTCCTATAAAGTCAATTACCCAAATTTCAAATGTTAGATTTGGTTTTACTAATATTAAAGCACTTTCAGTACTTGGTAGAGGACAACCTATTCATTTGCATCGGTCACATTTGCTTACAAATAGTCAATAATATTGATACAATGTTGTTTACCATAATACTGACTATTGGATTTTCTTGGCTATCATGTCTGACTGAAAATGTCCTCCAATTGGACCATAGTGTGATTTGTGCATTATGCTTTCTCTTTCATGGTCAATAACACATTGACGAAGTACCTCATGTAATCCTAGCTTATAGAGGAATCCATTTACTATAGTGTAAGGTGTAACTTTCATTGCTGGGATCTTTTTCTTTTTATTGCTCATGCCTTCTGGTGCTCATCCTTCCTCGATAAATTGAGAAATTTATGCCAAGTTTAAATATACAGAGTCAGCTCAAAATATATGTGCATATAGTAAATTGTCTTCGATTCCAGTCGGTTCTTCCCCGGTGTTGATTCTCGACAAATGGCCGGGTCCAAAAATTTCTTTACCCGGTCGAACTATGACTTGGAATTCGAATTATTGAAATAATAATATCCATCAACATATTAATCCATGATGCAATGGTTCATTAACTAAATATTTTAGTGCTTGATGGTCAGTATAAAACACAAATGGATTGGCGAGTAAATAATGCTAATATTTTTGGAGTGCAAATACCATTATAAGTTCTTCTCTTTCTGTTGTCGAATAATTATGTTCGGATTTATTTAGTTTTCTAATACTATATGCATTTGGATGGTACATCCCATCATCACATGGTTGTGTTAATATTTCTATGATTGCTACGCCGAAGGCATCAATATGTACATGAAACTTGACCGACTAGTTGGGGAATCGTAATATGGGTGCTTCTACTAATTTTTTCTTTAAGTTGTCAAATGATGTGGCACATTCATCGGTCCATTCGTGTTCTTTATTTTCTTTTAATAATTCCTCTAATGGACATTTCATATCATAATAATTTTGGATTGAATTTCTATAATACCCTATATGTCCAAGTAATACTCTCACTTTCTTAGTGTTCACTGGTGATTTTAAGTCGAGAATTATTTTAATTTTAGCGAAATAAACTTTAATTCCCTCTTTATGTACGATGTGTCCCAATAAGATTCCCATTGGTGTTGCAAAGATGCACTTTATGATATTCAGAGATAATTGGATTTGTCGGCATCTCTCTAGCATGAGTCTTAGCCATTTACAGTGGTTTTTTAGCATGGAATAAATTGTCCAATCGTCAAACTACACAAACATATATATATATTCCCGTAATTCCTTAATGACTATTCTTGACAAAACAATTGGTGCATTTTTCATCCCAAATGACATGACTTTGTACATGTGAATGATTCAAATTCACATACAAATGTCGTTTTCTTCCGGTCTTCTTTAGCGATAGGAACTTCATTGTATCTTGAGAAACCATTTGTGAATGACTATTATTCATGTCCTGCCACTTCGTTAAGAAAGTTAATTTACAAAAGGAATTGAAAATGGGTTTGTGAGGGTTACTTTGTTTAATTCTTGAAAATCAACACAAATTCTCAGTTGTTTTGGGTCATGTTTCTTAGGTTTAACCACCATTGGGATTTCCCATTCTAACTAGTCAATATGATAGATGATTCCAGCTTCTAACATACTGTCGCTTTCCTTCTTCACTATTTCCTTATATTTATGTGCAAGTTTATATGGTGTTTTCTTTACAAGTTTTGCCTTGGGTTTTATGTCAATTTTCATCTCACCCATCTCTTGTACTAGTACTTTGAGATCCTTATAGTCCTGAGCAAAAACATACTGAAATTATTTTAATAGAATGACGATTTCTATTGTTTCCTCTTCGTTCCAATAGTTGCCAATTTTTGAAATCTTGGGTCTATCATCCCTAGAAATGTCGACTTCTTTTGTCTTTATTTTTGCATCCATCCACTCTGGTTCTTTACTTTCATTAATTTGTCTTCTTCCTTATTTAAAATGTGAAAATGTTGGTGGGAAATCTTTCGGTGTCATTCGTTTAGGGTCTTCTTTTTCTATTGTTTCGATTTTTAATACTGTCTTAACTGGTTTTGAAGTCTTGGAGTGATCGATTTTACATTGAAATATTTTCATAATTGTAGTTTCTCTCTCAAGTCTAAGTCATATTGAATGCAATATTTTGGTTGAGATAATATTATTACACGTTGCGTTTGGTCAGTTATGTCGATTTTCTTTCAATGTATTGTTGTTAGTCGGTTGTAAGAATTCTTTTATTTGTTTTGACGATTTGACGAGTCATTCATCATCATATAGGAATTTGAAGTATTCAAGGAAAT
This sequence comes from Pseudotsuga menziesii, assembly GCA_001517045.1. Taxonomy (NCBI): domain Eukaryota; kingdom Viridiplantae; phylum Streptophyta; class Pinopsida; order Pinales; family Pinaceae; genus Pseudotsuga; species Pseudotsuga menziesii. The sequence goes on along the minus strand of LPNX010834485.1, from coordinate 9,422 downwards.
ATTCTTTTAAGTCATTACATGTAAATGTCTCACCTCTTGCTTCTTCCATTTTATACCATTTATTTGGTAAATCATCTACTGTAGTCTGGAATAGGCAAGGCCATACATTTCATATTTATACCCTAGTCTTCGCCATTCTTTTTCAAAGATAATGATATGTTTCTCAGGATTCTGCCCTTGTGTGAAGACTGATATATTTGACTACGTTATTAGCTTCTCCCCTCCAAATTTTTCTATAAAGTATGTTGAATTTGTCATCCATGTTTGTATTCTTGACTTGTGGGTATCCCACCATCGGGAAACATTCCCAGTCAATATCTCGACCAAGCTTTGGAGTTGGACTTATTCACATATATTTTTAGAAACTTGCTACACATGAAGTACTCGTGAATCACGTTCTTTTTGGTTGGATCGATGTTTCTTTTTTTACCATTACCAATGATGGATACTCTCTAATTTTCCTTTCTAATATTTTAGGAATTACAAAAACATAAACACATTGTCGTGTTGTCATTTTAGGAATGGCTTGAATGGTCCACATTCCCTTTCTTGTAATTCGTAACTTTTCAATCTCTCAATCATATAATTCCGCACCTGAATTAAAACCAATAGAATCTGGATTTTCTAGGTGAATTTCTCCATATGAATTCGGTTCGGTATAATCCTCATTCTTCTATATTGGTATAATTGTCGAACGTCGACATCTTCATCTATGGGTTTCGTCCAGGGTTGTCCCTGAGATGGATGAATTGGGACAATGAAATTTTTTCCATTTCCTTTGAGTTTGATTCTTTATTTATCTAATGAAATAGATGCCTTCATTTTTTTGTCCCCATGGTCGACCTACCAAAGCTGTGAAGGAACTACATCCTTCCTTAAGGTTTATTATTTCAAAGTCGATTTTAGTTGTGATTCCATTAATAATTGTGTTGACATTTTTCCAGAAACCGATGGGTTCGATTAATACTTTATAGGCTAATTTTAAGTATATTCCATATTCATGTAGTCGGGGTTTACCCAGTTGTTCCCATGTGTCTCTAGTCATTATGTTTACCTGCAATCCAAATTTGAGAACAACTTTTCAGACGTGGTATCCCTCAATTTCCATATTGACTAAAGGGTCAACACCAATTTTATCTTTTTATTATTATAAACGATACACATACTTTTATCATGCTTATCTTCACCAAAATTATGTTTAAGATAGTACAACAAATCAATTAACTTTGCAATAGAATCATCAGTATTTATCAATTTAATTAATTCTTTAGTAATCTTCTATCAAGAATCATCAGTTTCTTCTTGTGTAGCTAGTTATTGGAATATATTTGATGCATCATTATATAGTTGTTGATGTGTATCAGGGTTAGGATAATATTACTTACTTCTTATTTTACTTATTTGTGGGTTATCCATGCCATTTTTTGTTCCTTGTCGAGTAACAATTTGTAAGTTCTTAGTTTGAATAACATCACATTTTTTGACACTAGAAAATACATTAATGTTCATTTTATTATTAATTTTTTCAAGCATGGTGGGAAACCCTCGAAAGAGTGATCACCAACACCACAACATGTACAAAATTTGAGTTCGATATGGTCCTTATATGAACACTCGGCATCTCAATGACCTTCATTTAAGCATGTGTAGCATTGGATGGGTCGACATGGTCTGTTCTCCCAATTTTTGAAGTATCAGCCTCGACCTTGAAATCCTCCATGTCTATTGTTGTCGTACCGGTGCTCATATTTGTGGTTGTCATACCTTTTATTATTTTTATCATTGTGGTCATTACTATTATTCCTTGTATTATTTTCATTGTTTTTTTTGTGTGACAACATTCATCTGATAAAATGCGTAATAAATTTTTTGGCTTTTCAAGTTTAACTGACACTTTGTTGTCGAGTGACTTTTGACTTCAGAGAATGTATAACAATGATCTTTTTCATTTTTCATATTGTATGGGAAATCCTTCATTGTATGTATATCATGCTCTTGGCATATATCACAAAATAACTTCGATTGTACGAATCGGACATCTTGTCCACACTCATCCAGCTGTCGAGAATTTAGTACACCATAAATCATTTCCTTTGACATATTACATATTGATTTCTGCATGATTTCTAATTTCTCCTCAATACACCTAATGACAAGATTTACTGGGTAATCCTCGTCCATTTAAATCTTTAACACCTTAGTCAATGCATCTTCATATCTATTGAAGTTATCCAGTCGGATATGCATTTGGATTTTCTGTAAGAGTCTAGCAACAAACCACTGGATTAGTAATTATTCATCAATGTTATATTCCAACTTGCTCAGTAAATCTTTGAATCTCTTATCATACTCCTAAATTGTTTCAGTTAGTTTCTGAGTTGTGGTCTTCAACTTGTTTGCTGCAAGATGTTTTGCATCCGTTGTTTTGAAAAATGACATAAAGTGTTGTTTTATTTTATCTTTGGTTGCATTCATAGTTTTCTCTATATACATCATATACCACATTAGTGATCTCTTATGCAAAGCTCCAACAAACTGATCCATTTGTCGGTCTTCATTGTTAACAACATTCACCTCCCAAATCGGCTCGCACACAAACCGATGTCATTTGGGGTCTTCATAACCCTCATAGAGGAGAATGTGGGAAGACATATGTGCCATATATTTGGTTTCTATGTCTCCTTCAGGTCGTGGAGGGGGTGGTGGTGGTGGTGGGTTACTCTCTTAACTGTATTTTCTTCACAACTATTTTCAATAGAACTTTCGTTTCCATTGAAAGTTTTTTCTGTAACAGTCGGTCCACTTTCCACTAGAAGTCAATTTATGTCGACTCCTTCTGATGATACCCAAGTATTTTTTTTTTGAAACTGGGGTACCCTTGTTGGTGACGCCAACTAGTTTGGTGAATTCTTTGAAGCTAGAATTAGTCGAGGGGGTGCTCCTTCATGCTCTAAGTAGAGTAGGTGAATAATGTGACTAGAAGAATAGGGTTGAAAAGTAACTCAACTCCCTTCTTGCGGTCAATGAATTACAATATGGTCGACATCATTTCCTTCATCATTTAGTTGACTCCATACACCTATTTCTCCAACTTGTATTCATAATTATTCTTGAACAATATCCTCCACTCGGGAACTTTGAATAATATTTAATGGGGAATGAGGCACTATATTGTGGGCTGTCTACTTGGAGAGTTATACCTCTCTCTATCCACAAGTATTCATCCATTGGTGACAATTATTCATCGAATTCCTCTTCCTTTCTGTCATGACCCGAATCTGGTGGATTTCCTTCTGGTTCTGTCACTCTATTTGTCATTCTTTCTTATTGGAGAACATCAGTTTTCTCTATGATTTCTTCCCTTCTCATTCTCCTCTTCTTCCGTTCTATTTTCTGTATATCTGGAGTGATTTTGTGAGTGATTGTTCTATTTTTATACTTTTTGTCCCGACTTTTCATTGTCAGCGTCGGTGTTTTCTTCACCAGTCGACTATGAATTTCTGTACTCTACTCTAGAACATGACTAGCTATCCCCCCATTGTCGACCCAAAATATTTTTATAAATATCGGGTGGAAATGGATATTTGTTTAAGAATTACTCCCACTCTCTTTCTTGAACAAATTTCTCCCACTCCTTCTACTTGGACACCCATTTTGTGTTACTTGGTGGGATTATCAGTAGTGGATGAGGTTCAACAATGTTTCCTGCACCTCTGTTGATCAGGAATCTAAACAAAAGTGTCGACAACGAACAAAGGAAATTTTTGGTGAGGTCATTATAAAATATCTCTTTGATGCTATCAACAGAGAATATTTCTTCGACATATCTCTCCTCATAGAATTTGTTAGAAATTCTTTTGAACCACTCCGAAAAATTGTTGTGGCCTCCTCTTGTCAACTTCTTCCATAACATTTTTTCTTTGTCACTTGCCGTATTTTTCATCTAGTATATTTTTTAGTGCATATAGGACGGACTCGACAAACTTTTCATGTCTTTCAGAGAATGATTTCTCCTTCTTCTGAGCAATGGTCATCTTGTTTCTTCTAGCGTAATTCTGCAGTTAGTTTGCTATTTTACACTCCCACCATTCCTTAATCTCCTGCTTTCATATCATTTTGTCATATTCATTTCATCCATTATATGTACCACCCACAATGGAACCAATGTTGTAATCAATCATATTGCAAGGTTACCAATGATACACATATAGATTCATATAACAGTAATAGGACAAGAGACAAGAATGGTAGACAAAATAACATTTTATATTACTCAAGAACACATGTGGGTTCATACAATAAACCGAAAAAAATGTCTATCTGTATCTACAACCTATCTATATGATTTACAAAATAGTTAGAAAAAATACAAGTCAGTTCAACCAAACGACGCGGCCTATGAGTTCGGCATNTCACTCCCCAACCCTTAATACCTAAAAACCCCCTCCACTACCTCTAACACCCACACATACACATCCATATTTTTCCCCCTTCCTCTAGCCCCTCTCCTCGTCCTACCTCTAATCCCCCTATTCTTCCCATTAAATATAACCCCACTCAATCCCCTTACAAGACACCTGTCTCTCTCTATATTTGTTTTTCCTTTGATCTCTCTCTTATACGCCTTAATCCTCTCTCACTCTCTCTAACTCCCTACTCCTCCACCTACTCCTATCCCCGAAGCTCCCTCTCTCACTATGTGCTCCTCTCCCGAACCCTTACTAACCCATTGTCTCACTCTATTTTTCCCTCTCTCCAATTAACCTCAATCTCCAAACACTCCCCTTTGTCTCCATCTCTACCTATAACCCCTTACCATCCCA
>LPNX010834474.1:60272-109462 GCA_001517045.1 Pseudotsuga menziesii | reverse complement strand
TGAGATGGAACTAGGGTTTAGTGATCTCTTTACAAGTTATGAGATGGAACTAGAAACACATGGACATGTACATATTGAAAACCAACTAAGGTTATATGAACACCAATTTGTATGATATCATTAGGGTTGACAAGTTATGAGATGGAGCTAGGGTATTGTAGGGAATGATGTTATGGTATGTTATTGTATGTTAGTATGATATGATGTTAGTATCATAGGGTATTGTAGGATATGATATGGTATATTAGACANAGTTATGAGATGGAGCTAGGGTATTGTAGGGAATGATGTTATGGTATGTTATTGTATGTTAGTATGATATGATGTTAGTATCATAGGGTATTGTAGGATATGATATGGTATATAAGACATGCATGCATGACTTAGAAGTAGAAAGAAATGTAAATTTAGTGTAATTTAGGTAGTGTATGGTATGATGTTAATGTAATTTAGGTAGTGTATGGTATGGTTATGATGTTAAAAAGTTGATGAGTCATAAATTCTTCCTTTAAGTATTGGAAATTCATACTAGCACACATGTGAACCACACATATCATGGTCCAAGATCAAGTCAACCATATATGTATAAATTTGAACCTTGCTTTATATTATATATGTATACAAATAATGTTACAAAAATTGGCATGCCACATGGCCATACTACAAAATAGTGGATCAAATTGTACTTCTGTGTGTATAAAAACAAAAAGTTACATCTATGTAACCCCCCTATACATTTATTCTAGTTATCCCCCCTTTCGCAGCCACTGCCAATGTCTTCGGAGAAGTCTAGCTTTCTTTTCCAACTTCTCACTGCTGATCCCCTTCATTGAACAAGAAGGATAGGTCANCCCCTATACATTTATTCTAGTTATCCCCCCTTTCGCAGCCACTGCCAATGTCTTCGGAGAAGTCTAGCTTTCTTTTCCAACTTCTCACTGCTGATCCCCTTCATTGAACAAGAGGGATAGGTCACATCAGTGGAGACTGCAGAAAAACCAAAATTTGTAAGTTAGTTTACCAACCTATAAAAATTCTATGTACATTTCTTCAAATTCAAAACTAATATAACATTTTTACTTACTATATGTGAGTNTGGAGACTGCAGAAAAACCAAAATTTGTAAGTTAGTTTACCAACCTATAAAAATTCTATGTACATTTCTTCAAATTCAAAACTAATATAACATTTTTACTTACTGTATGTGAGTAAGTAATGGTGGGTTGTGGTGCCTCACTAACAGCGACCTCGATTGGGTGCTCTTCAAGCACCACTTGCTCACTATCAAGCTTCATAAAAATATATATGCCAATTTCAAGCACCAAATTAGAGAAAGCGATGCATAAACGTACAAATAAAATGATACATAAACGTACCTGCTGGTTCGTTAGAGGTGGGTCATCGATTTGGTGCTCTTCAAACACCCAATTTCAAGCACCAAATTAGAGAAAGCGATGCATAAACGTACAAATAAAATGATACATAAACGTACCTGCTGGTTCGTTAGAGGTGGGTCATCGATTTGGTGCTCTTCAAACACCGGTGCCTCACTAGAAGCTTGCATAAAGTAACATATGTAAATTTCAAATAATAAAAAGAATCAGAGACATATATACTACATGGACGGAAAATGATGTTTTCCAAGAAAGCGAAACATACATGTACCTGGCAGGGGGGAAGAGGTGGGTCTACAACAAGCTCACTTTCATGATCTTAAAGCACCACTGGATCAATAGATTCCTACATAAAGTAACATATGTCAAAGCGATACATAAAAGTACAAAAACGTACAAAGAGAAACCACCAAATCAGAGAAAGCGATACATAAACATACAAAGAAAGCGATACATAAACGTACCTGTTGGCTCGTCAAAGGTGGGTCGACAACAACCTCACTTTGGTGCTCTTCAAGCACCACTGACTCAATAGATTCTTGCAAAAAGTAGCATATGTCAAAGCAATACATAAATGTACAAAAATGTACAAAGGTAAAGCACCAAATTAGAGAAAGCGATACATAAACGTACAAATAAAGAAATACATAAACGTACCTTCTGGCTCGTCAAAGGTGGGTCGACAACAACCTCGCTTTGGCGCTCTTCAAGCACCAATGGATCAATAGATGCCTACATAAAGTAACATATGTAGATTTTTCAAATAATACAAAGAAAATGAGACATATCAATGGGGGCAACAAGGAAAAAGACACTTGCATGTACAAAAAGCAATATAAGCAAGACTTGCAATATATAAATATACCCGGGGGGCGTGAGGAGGTGTGTAACCAGTGGATCGATTAACTAGAAATGAGAGAAAAGGAATTCTACTTGCATTAGCAAAGAACTTCACTTTTTGGACATATTCATCAAACTCACGTTCCTATGTACAAAAGGATAAAGATACAATTAGACAATTTCAAAAAATTAAAAAAGTACATGTTGAATCATTAAAATCGCAATTAAAAGAAAGCGATACATAAACGTACCTATTGGCTCGTCAGAGGTGGGTCATCGATCTGATGCTCTTCAAGCACCGGTTCCTCACTAGAATCCTACATAAAATAACATATGTCAAATTCAGATAATGAAAAGAATCATAGACATATATACTACATGGACGAAAAATGATGTTTTCAAAGAAAGCGAAACATACATGTACCTGGCGGGGGGAAGAGGTGGGTCGCCAACAACCTCACTTTGGTGCTCTTCAAGCATTAATGGCTCAATATATTCATGGACAAAGTAAAATATGTCAATGTCAGATAATACAAAGAAAACAAGACATATACAGGATGGACGAAAAATTATTTTTTCAAAGAAAGCGAAACATAATTAAAAGCATATTTAAAGGCATAATTAAAAGCATATTTAAAATAATATCTGCATCTAGGAATATACCTCTACATGAGAGGGACTAGGCTGGGATTCAATGTACTCATCCTGATCGCCCTGCATAAAACATATTGTAACCAGATTACATGTATTGAATGTTACAATCTCTACTATAAATATGTAAATAACGTTGAAAAATTAAAAAGTATAGTTCTTACAGCTAATGGTGAAGAACCAAACACATATGCAATATTGACAACAACATCAATGTTCTCAACATTAATCGGGGTACTATGCAAATCTGGGGTGCCATGGGACACCGACTGTATACTTGTTCACATAATTTGTTAGATAATTAAATAGAAATAAATTGTGAAACAGTTGAAAATTGTGATATAAAACAAAATATAATATGAAAATAATGAGTTTTAGTTACAAATCGAAGTAATCCATCATCCTGGAACTTTGAAGCAGGGCCATAGCATATGCCTCCACATGCGATGCAAGGGTGCGGAGTAAAACGACGCTCTGAACGCTCTGCATCTCCAGTGTGATATGTAGATGGATCCTTACTATGCGATGGGTCGGCCTTAAAAGTGCCAACCCCTTGGCCTACATTGCCTTAGACATCAGTCCCATGCTGAAGCAATGTATCTTCCAAGTCAAATAAGGCCTCTTGTGTATCCTCAATCACAGGACCCGTAGGAGGATATACCCAAGGGGGTTTTGGTGTGCGTGGAGGGCGTGGCACATGGTTAGGATCCGTCCTGACCCCTCCCTATCTTAGGGCATCCCATGACCAACACCTCAGAAGACTAAAATATTGAAATAGTTAACATGTTTCCCTAGGATGAATTCTGCATACAACTTCCTGAGGAAATAAAATGGGATGTCCCTATTCCCATGAAGGTATTCATCGAAGACCATATACTAGTGATCCATCCAACTGGCCTTTATATTTGATTCCATGCACCAGTCTATGGAAATGTGTGCTTGACTGTTGGGTGGAACCAATCCGGTGCTAGGGTCCCGGAATAATGAAAACAAATGGTCTTTTGTAATCTGTATGTTTTTGATGTCTTTATAACTCAAACCATCATAATAGTATTGCCTCCTGGATTCTCTGTACGAGCTAATGTTGTATAGAGCTCCTTGGGAATTGGCAATTGTGTTTGTTATGGTGTCCAATGCCCCGGCTAAAGATTTGTCTCAAATGACCCCCCCCCTCTAAAAGATGAGCTAAGGTGCCTCAATGCACCCAAACGCACAAGAATCTGTGAGTTCCGATCTTCTTCACCCTCCGAGTTTGGGTTTGGGTTCGTGTTTGGGTTCATGTTTGGGTTTATGTTTGGGTTTGGTTCTTGGTTATTAGTAGGTTCATTTTCCATAGTATCTTGCTCATTTATGTTATCTATTAAGATTTAAACAACAAAATACAAACTGTTTTAATTGATCATCCTTTGATTTAATTAATTTTTTTTTATTAAATTTGTTTTAAACAAATATAGAAACTATGAAATTAACAAAAACAATAAAAAATTGAAAACAATTTGTAATTGATATGAGTAGTTACCTGCCATTAGAGCCAAGCCACCTCCATAGCCATCTGCAAATCGACCTCCAAATTCTCAAACGCAAATCTTTGGTGCAGTTTATCGCTCTCTCAAAACGCTTACTCTGCAAATGACAAAGTGAGGCTTGCGGCCTCTGTTTTGTTTTTGTTTTGTTTTTCCATATCGCATATGTGATGTTTAACTTTTAAAGAATGCATATGCTATGTATCGCATATGTGATACTACCTTACTAACCTTAGCCTCATCTTTGGGCTCGGGTTTTTCCGAACGTACCATCAATAACGCATATGCGTTATCGATTTACACTTCAGAAGTGCGTTTTCGATTTCTTAAGTGGCACTAAAAAGTGGAACCAACTTCGTGCAAGAGTCCCAATGGCATTACAGATTTACTGCAGACTCTTTGTTTTGCAGTAAAGGAAGTAAGAGGAACGGTCAGCTTGGAACCATATCTAGCTATGTCGCTAGAAGAAGCTGTCCCATCTCACAAGCGACCTGCCAATGTACCTTCGACGCCATCACAAAGAAAGTTTCAAGTCATTTCCAAGGAATTTGAGTTAGGTACGCCATAACACAATGCCATGATCGAGGATATTGGCCATATGAGTCTTGATTTTTCTCTAGTGTTGATGTATCTATTGCATACTATTCATCATACCGTAGTAGAGGAAATGAAGACAAGAGAGCATGCACTGTTTGACCTACTCAAGAACTACAAAAATACCATCACAACGTTGAAGAACAAAGTCAAGGAAACATAGTTGAAAGAAAAAACTTGGGAGGATGACAGGAAGAGATTGGAGCAGGCTGTTGGACTAACTTGCAGTGAATTCTTTGATGCAATAATTACAAATGAGATGCTTCCATAAGCTAGAATATTTAAACTTGGGTAAGTAGATGGAAACCTTCACAACCGAGTCATAGAATTGGAAACAAAGTGTTGAATCCCAATACACCCCCTAAGGTATTGGAAGATCGACGAAACATAGTAAAAGAAACTGTGTAGAAGATTGAGGAGGCTGAGGCACTTTATGCCAAGGCATATGAACAGGTTTCTCAGTCATGGGAAGCGTTTGTGGATGATACAGAGCTAGAGCAAGTAACAAAACAATTTCATACTACTAAAGAAAGTTTTAATAAGCTCAAGAATGAATTGAAGAAATTGCCAATAGTGGAAAAAATGAGCAACAATGTTGATTTTAAAATAATACAACAAGAAGTAGCCAGATTGTGGACACAACAACAACAAACTAATAGATCATGTCACATAGCTTCAAACAGAAACAGAGAAAGCTATAGGAACAATCCACCCAATTCATGCAAAATTGCACCAGACATTGGGTGCGCCAGAAGTAACTACTTCAGAACATATCAATTCCGAACTTGTGGAACAATTGTAGAAGGTCCGAGAAGAGTTTCAACAAGAAGTGGAAGCAGTAATGAAAATCTGTCAAGAGTTTCATAGTAAACTTGACCCGACATAAATTTCAGACTAAAGTAGCTCGTGACGAACCCTAGGTGAGTGTTGGGGGCATGTTTTCCCTAGGAAAAGATAAACAAATTTTGTTCGAAAAAATGAAGATTCTAGGCACAAGATGAAGAAAGGTTGCGATGGAAGAGGCTGCGACAAAATAGAAGAAGAGCAAGTCGAAATGAGCCTAACATTGTCTCATTATGTCCAAAGTCTAAAAATTGAAAATTCTTTCTCCTTGAGTCTCATTACAAAATTCCTATGTATTTCATTATTTTTAACAAAAGATTTTGCCACCCTTTGCTTTTGAGTTCACGTATTGTAATCCACATTTTATTTTTCATTTCCTCTTTTCCTTATTCCACATATCCAATGCCATACCATTCTCTATGGTGTCACCTCTTTAATGTCCTCTTTCCCTTTTCCAAAATAAAAAGATACCCCACTATCATTATTTCCATACATCCCACATATCCAATACCATACCATTCCCATTTTCCAAAATGAAAAGCTACCCCCACTCTTATTATTTCCATATGGATTAAAAAAAAAAACACCTTTTCCCTCCCCGTGACCCTTCTTTTCAAATAACGTGGAGTATTCAAATAATGTTAAGAGCTCTTTTTTCCACCAATTACATAATAGCTACATTGAGGTTTATGAACTAAAAGTTCTAAAAATAATTAAAATAAAAGGAGGGCGGATTTTGACGTGGGCCCAACTTTTCAAGGATATATGCATGGAACTTTGAGGTGGAGGAATACAATATTTATTGTGAAAGGTGTTGACATGTGGGGCTTCATGAGCGTGCTTTTAAATGGGATATTATCATTCTTGGAGTTCCAAAAGGATACATAGCACTCTTATGTTTGGTAGAATTGTATTCATGATCTACCGACACGTAAAATTCTGAAGACATGCGGTGTTGGTTATTTGGAATTTGTTTTCTTTATATAAGGTTGAAGCAATGAGTTGTTATAAAATTGAATTTTTATACAGAACTTATTCCAAAGACAATAAGTTGGATGTACGCACATGAAACTAGCACGCCATGAAAGGAGACTCATCACAGCTCATGGCAAATGATAGTAAATTGAAAAACGCTTACCATGATGACATGACAGAAAACCGGCTAGAGAAAATGCTAACATAGGAGTGGAACAACGTTAACGAAGGTGGAAATCATTCGAAGCACAGAAGAACACATACATCAATAAAAAAATGCCGTTGGAAAGAAATTAAGATAGAGGTTAAAAAAATGAAATGCTTCAACACACACGATGGAGGGTGCAGGCTTAGCAACTAAAAAATGTCCGGAGACAAATGCAGATTTGTTACACTGGTGAATACAAGATCAACAAGGAGGAGGCAGGTCGACCTTGACAAAGGCCTAGGTGTAGATGAGTGTTGTTCTGTTACATTGATGAATACATAGAAGATCAACACGCAGGAGGCAGGCCGACCTTGGAAAAGGCAGAGGTGTAGATGAGTGTTGAACACCTGTAGAGAAAGATCTAGCTAGCAAGAGAGAACACACAACTTGCAAAGCATAAAATAGTGAAAACTAGAGAGAAGGAATGAAATAATTATGTATTGACATATGAAAAAGATTGCAATACATATAATATTCCTTGACTAGCTCCGATGAGGTAGCACGCCATAGTGGTGGTCTAGTGAGATCTACTACATCCTGTCAGTTACAGAGTGAACCATGGTGAGCCTGCATGGGCACCTACCTAGGTGTATATCTCCAGCAGCCCCCTTGAACACTACTATCGGGTAATAAAGAAAGGGCCCCAACAACTAAGGCCATAATAGGTCACCTAAACATTGCAACTAATGAACACTGAAATAAAATGAGGAAAGAGGGAAAACCTCCCCCTCAAGATACAATGTAGGAAAAGAAGAAAAAGACAGTTGCTAGGCAACTGTGTCTTTCACTCCAAGACGATCATGTAGAGACTGAAAATTATGCTCAGTGAAGGTCTTGGTGAAGATGTCAGTAGTCTGTTGAACTGAAGGACAAAAGTGGAAGTCAATGATCCGCTCATGTACCAAATCTCCAATGTAGTGCATGTGGATCTCTATGTGCTTCGTTCGCTGCCTCTGTACTGGAACTCTACATAACTCTAGATGTTGGTTGTCACACTAGATGATAGTAGGCCGGTTGAACTGGATGCCCAACTCAATGAGAAAATGTTGTAGCCACAAAGTATGAACGGTTATGTGGAATACCCCTCTATATTCGGCCCCGGGTGAAGATAGAGCAATAGCATCCTGCTTCTTTCTTGACCAACAAATGGGACCTGAACCCAGACTAAGTGAGTACCTAGATGGGGACTTGCGATCATTGCTATCGCTAGTTCAGTCAAAATCAGTGAAACCAATGAGATCCAATGCAGAATCTGCTACATAGTGAATCCCAAAGGTTATGGTTCCCTATACATATCGAAGGATCTTCTTGGTAGCCTTCCAATGTAGCTCATGTGGCTCCTGCATGAACTGGGAGATTTCCCCAACCACATACAAGAGGTCTGGTCTAGAGTGTGTAAGATAAAACAAGCTCACCACTAGTTGTCTATACATAGTGTTTTCAACCCAATGGAGTGTCCCGACCATCCTCAAGTTTTACCCCAGATAGGAAAGGATTCGATCCAGACTTGCATTCTATCATATGGAATCTCTCTAGGAGATCTAGAGAATACTTTTCCTAAGATAGTTTGATGCCTGAGGAATCCTCGCTGATTTCAAGACTAAGGAAGAAATGTAATGGGCCCATGTCCATCATCAAAAACCTATCATGCATAATCCTCTTCACTGCAGCAAGTGTTGAAGTCGAGCTACCACTGATCAACAAATCATCCACATATAAAACTAGTAGCATAAGTGATTCAACTGTCCTAAGCATGTATACATTCGGATCTGACTTACACCGTACATTTTTTTTGTGAAAATAGGTAGGATTCCATCTTGGCATACCATTCTCTTGGGGCTTACTTGAAGTCGTAGAGAGACTTCTTCAGCCTTCAAACCAAGGATGAATCTTGTATGAAGCCCCGTGGCTACTCCATGTAGATCTCGTAAGGGAGATCACCGCAAAGAAATGCATTCTTCACATCCATTTGATGGACTTCCCAACTCCTGGCTGCATCAATGGAAAGTTCCAATCAAATGGCATCCATATTTTCTACAGGTGCAAAGGTCTCATCATAGTCTAACCCATGAACTTGCTGAAAACCTTTGGCAACCAGCTTGGCTTTGTATCTATTGATTTGTCTGTATGCTACCTTCTTTGTCCTGTAGACCCATATGCATTTGACAAGCTTCCTGTCTGACGGAAGTGGAACCAGATCCTAAGTCTGGATCTCAAGGAGAGAGTTGTACTCCTCCTGTATAGCAGCTTCCTAGAGGGGATTCCATGTAGGCTCTGCATAGGCCCGCAAGTCTGAAGATATAACCGTGTAACAATGCATGGGAATAATTGGTTCGGTAGCTATGAGTGCATGAGAAGGATCTTCAAACATGGACTACGTTCTCCTCAAATCCACTGGATGCCCCATAAGGTCACCTGCATCCTGTGGGGTTGTCTGTGCATATATCTCGCTTAAGCTCCTTGTTCTCTTAGGGGAGGTAGGATGTGGATCAGCATATTCATGCTCATGTTCTTTGTCAGGTTCAGAACTCAAAACTTAATCATGATCTGAATGAGTGGACTCATCATCACAGATGTTTGGTGCAGGTAGAGGAACAAAGGTCTCTTCATGTGACTCCAATAGTGCATGTACAGGTTGTATGTTGACGGATCAATCAACCTGTAACCCTTCACATCATTGGGATATCCCTAGAAGATGCATGCGGTGCTATGAGGATCTAATGCTTTCCTCTTTTCAGATGGTATGCGAGCCCATACACGTGATCCAAATATTCGGAAGTGGGTGACTTCTGATTTGCAACCGCTCCATGCCTCAAAAGAATACATGTCCTTGACAGATCTATGAGAATATTTTTTTTGTATGTAGTTGACATAGTTAAGTGCCTCAACCCATAGTTTAGAAGGAAGAGACCTTGCATGCAACATGCAAGAGGCCATCTCTTTGAGGGATCTATTCTTCTGCTCAGCCAATCTGTTCTGTTGTGGAGTGTATGGTATTGTATTTTGCAACTGTATACCTGCCTCTAAACAAAGATGTTGAACATTCTTGTTCACATATTCCTCCCCATTGTCTGTGTGAAGGATTTTGATCTTCCTCGCGAACTAATTCTCTGCAAGTGCTTTGAAGTCTTTGACATGCTAAAAAACTTCATATTTTTTCTTGAGAAAATACACCCATGTATATCGTGGTAAATCATCAATAAATGTAAGAAAATACCTCACCTTGGTAATGGACAGATTAGGAAAGGGTCCCATCAGATCACTTTGGATGAGCTGCAAGGGAGATGAGCCTTCCATTTTTCAAACTTCTCTTGAGGATGTTTTCCAAGAGAACATACTTGACAAAATCCTTTGAAAAAATGAATGTTGGGAAAGCCAATGACCATTCCCTGCTTGTAGAGTTGCTGCATGTATTTGAAATTAAGATGACCAAATCTTTCATTCCATAACCTACTACTATCATCAGCATGCGTAAGTAATAAGGAAGAATCTGGTTCAATGAATTCAGAAAAGGTGTAAAGCTTAGATCTGTGATTTACCTAACCAGTGGAAACTTTATAGTTTCTTTGTATGTCGAAGATATTCACAACATCGGGAGTGAATTCAACTCTCTTTTCGGTGCCAGAATGTGAAATCTAATATACGGAGAGAATATTTACTGATAGTTTTGGAACATGTATCACATTCTCAAAGCTACCATGATTGAGTTCAATTATTCCCTTGTTGGTGATCTTGACAGGAGAATCATCCCCCATGAGTATAGGAGGACCTTTTCATGATTACAATGAAGAGAATGCTTCCTTGGTGGCAGCCATGTGGTGAGATGTGCCTGAATCTACAATCCAGGCATAGGAGCTGAATTAATGGCAAACAAAACATGGCTAGAGTTACCTTTCCTGAGGGAATGATCTTTAGTATTCTTCTTGGTGCCCTCTAGAATGTGATCCTAAAGGTTGTGATTCTGAACTATCTGTTCCATCTGATCTATCTTCTTATTCATGCATGAGGATTCTTGATAGAATCCTCTATGATAGTATGTGCTCTTCCCTTTTTCACCTTTGGATCCAGAGGAATCGTTGAAGGGTTTGGTGTTCCCTTCCTTATTTGGATTTACATGTGCCTCAATGAATGAAGTATGGAGACAAAAGTAGAGTATTCTGGTCCAAGCTTGGAGAGAATGGATAGAACCATCCATGCTTCCTCCTTGTATTTATCAACCTCGCAACCCTTGAGTTGCAGCAGCAAATCCTTGTATCGTGTGAAGAGATCACGTATATTTTCAAAGCTTCGTGGATCCAAAGAGACCATCTCTACTTTGAGTATGTGACCTTTCATCTCATATTTCTTTCCAAAGAGTCTTTTCATGTTGTTATAAACTTCATTGGGAGTTTTGCAAGAAGAAATATGGAAAAACAACCCAGGGGAGATGTTCATGAAGAGGGCTCTATAGGCCTCATCGATCTAATTAAGGTATTTGGACTTTTCAATTGCTGTTGTAGGCTCAACCTCCATGGCCATAGAAATCCTATACAATCCTCTACTTCGAAGAAAGATATCCATCTTTGCTTCCCATTCAAAGTAATTGTATGGTGTGAAAATAGCTTCCTTTGGAAACTCTAGTCTTCCAACGATTTTCAATATTATGTACCTTCAAATAAAGAATACTGGTGCACCTTTGTCCTAGCAATAGAGCTCTGATACAATGTATATGAGTGTTGAATACCTACACATCAATATCTATCTAGAAAGAGAGAACACACAGATTGCAAAGCAAAGATAGTGAAAACCAAAGAGAAGGAATGAAATAATTATGTATTGACATATGAAAAAGATTGCAATAAATATAATATTCCCCGAGTAGCTCTGATGAGGAATCACACCACAATGGTGGTATATAAAGATCTACTACATCCCATCAGTTACGCCTATCAATTACAGAGTGAACCAGGGTGATCCTGCATGGGAACCTACGTGGGTGTAGTATCTCCGACAAGAGGTAGACATTGAAAAATGGATATGTGCAACCAGGAAGAACATTTGGAATAATGAATTACACAAAATCATGGTTGGCATATACACTTTAGATACATTGGAACTTACTATTTGTATATGGTGCACACTGGTGCTAATTTTGACAAGGGATTAATAAAAAAATGCTGATGTAATGTGTGCAATGAGAGGCTCCTAGCATCACCCAAACAAAAAATGAATACGCAGCATCGGGGTAGAACCTCAAACCCTAGAGTACATCTACTGAACCAAACTCTCTCCCAGGCAAAGAGGAAACTTGTTAGATCCCGAGGTTTGAAGCACCACCAAGTTCGACACAAGAAGGTATCAAATAACAAGGGAGGATAGCAACATAAATAATGCAGCAAAGTGGCAGTCGATAGCAGAGGGACATTTTGAACACAAAGTTTCTAACTATAGTTAACCATTATAAAAGGCATTTGGATAGCCTGGGTCACATCGAAAAATAATTTCGAGGGTCGTTCCAAAGTATTATTTTTCAGTCTCGTCATCACTTTCCTTGACATTGTTTTGATATTTCGAATTTGTATACGCACCTAATTTTTGTTCTAAAACTTCAACAAAAAATTTTTTTTGTCAGAAAAACATATATCTAGCTATCTACATATGTCCATACATCTATTGAAACATGTAGATTAGATAACATTTATGTTAATTTCTGAATGAAATTTGCAGTACTAATCCCATTGGAGTAATCTATATCTTCTGAAAAGCTTGCATCGGAAAGGTTTGCAGATTGACCCATAGGTTTCCTTGTTGATTGACATTCCCCCATAATGCTTGGTTTTCTCATCTATGTTGGAGCTCATAGCGAATGGAAATGAAAAACAAAGTGATGTTCAATCTCCCATGAGTCAATGTCGGTTACTTGCGGTCCACCCCCTCATTTCAAAGCATATGAACAGTGAGACAGAGCACTAATCAAATTGAAACGTAAATGACACAATAAATTTTCAGCTTCTGACAGTTACAAAAATATTTTCCTTCTCTCACTGCGGCTGCTGAAGTACTTCATATTCTTAACCAAAACATTTAAAAGCTCGGCGAAGCTTCCAAAATGAGGATCTCATACTAGCGTTCACTTATGCATATTTTTTCCTTCCATACTCAGTCATCCATGAGCCTAACAGGAAGCGGTTGCGGGTAAGAATACAATCCAGGTCCATCCATTAGGGTGAATGCAGAGTGTCCTTCAGTTGGAGGTTCCATGCTTTCTGTTTTTTCCTGTATATATTTCCTACTAATGTTTCCATGCACATAGGTTACTGCAGTAGAACTTGAGCGGTGAGTCTTCTCCATTGTCTTAGTTTCACCAGACTGGTGCTTGAGCTGTTGAGAATTGTGTCGGGTCTCAGAAGCCTCCTTTTCTAAGGGGTTAAACTAGTCGTAGCATATTGTAATGATGACTATCAATTCCATATTAATAAAAAATAATATATTTGGGCATATCTAAATATTTACTCCACCATATTTTTCAGCCTTGATGTTGTTTTTCTATTCTTTTTTTTACATTTTGCAAAACTGTATATTAAGTGCATATGGACTGTAAATATTATTATCATTTTTTTTAATGTTTGCTAACAACTTGAACAAATTCATACTTTTAATACTTTGTCGTTATACTTAGTCATTATACTTTCTAATGCTGCAATTTGTGAACATAAGTAGTCGTCCATTCTAATTTTGAACTATTTTCATTTCATACATTCACCACGACGAATTTCAATGAGGGACCAGTCAAAAGTGGAGTGAATATAATAAACATTTTGCATTAATAGTTGATATGTTCTACATTAATGAACTCAAGATTTTAATTGCATTTAAAAATTGCGGATATGAATATAATGAAAACTTTTCTTTTGTACACTAATAGATTCTTTTCTATTCTACTTAGACATTAAAAGAATACAAATTATTGCTGCAATTTAATATCCACGACTCAAGCACAAAGTTCATGCTCATATAGATCTATATTTTATAAACAGAACTTTGACTTAACATCTTATTCAAAATTTCAAAACTAAATGAAATTGAACATTTTCTTTTGTGCATTGAAAGAAGATATTTCAAACCACTTAAGTGTTAAAAAGGCATTAATTACACTTTCATTTTATACTGACAACTAAAGTTTTACTTTCTCAAAATAAATGTCATGATGCATGTTTATGTAAATACTATGCATGGTTAGTTACGATGCATTTTGTTTCATTGATGGACTAAAGTTCTTGTCTTGAAAGTGTTGTTGCACATTTATTAGCATTTATCTAATCTCACTTTCCATTATTCGTGAAATTAACGCCATTGATTAACCTTGAGAATCCTAGCTAACCTAGGGCTCTAAATGCAACCTGGGATTACATCCCCTTTCCTCCCCTTGAATATCCCTCCAACGGTGTTTAAATTTTTTCTTCACTAACCATGCCATTTTGAGTATCAACACATAGGTCCTCGTTAACTTGTTCAATTTCATCTCATATTGACAGAGAGATTTTATCCCTAAAGAACTTGGCTTTCTAGTAATCCCTCTTTTGTTCTTGGGTTACCTTCATCCTCTTCTCATTTTTCCCCTGTTTCAACATTTCTTTGGAATTCCTTCCCATTGGGGTCATGTCTCTCCTCCTTTGTAAATTCCACCTCACAATACTCCGACCTTGCCTCTTTAAGACACACAATATCTCACTAAAAGAAACACTACACTGGAAAATATGGTAAATTGTAGGCTTTATATCCGGGTTTATATAACTTGTCCCCTTCCTTCTACTAATCTCAATCGTCATGAATATGTACTAATTCTAAGTGTGTAGGACGATCCTATTCAATATCCTATCACATCACATTATGATGGCATTCTTCATCCTCATTTCGAGGATTTCTCCATAACCCTTCCTCATTGTCACATGCACTGAGTCTTAAATTCTCTTCCTGTTTATTATGATGTTGATTAGTACTATAAGTACCCAAGTATGAAGGTTATTTATTGCGAGAGGTGGCATTTGTAATCTCCGTGTGGGTCCTTTCATGCACAATATGTAAACGCCACATGTCACTTTGATTACCACAGTTACACCGCGTGTCTTAGGTAGCTAGCTCCATGCATCAAAAAGACCAATCCTATGGCCCAAAATATTCCAACTGACCATCCCCCCTCCGTCTTTTCACCTCTTCCCATACATTCTCTATGGTCAAAAACTCTAGTGTTTATGTCATGCATGACATGGAAAAAGGTCCACATGTGAGGCGCTACTACTTGATTTTCCAGCTATTTCATCTTACACATCATCTGCTAGCTAGAAGTCACCTTTGATGCGCATTTTCCATGTTTAATCTTCCTCGTTATTTGAATAATGATTCTTGAATCCCCTTAATTGGTTATTGCAAGTTCCCAAGAATGGAGGGATATTGAATTCAAGCATTGGATAATCCATTCCAGCTCAACAACATTATTTGAAGCATGGATAATGTGGCCATGATAGACTTGAATTATGTTTCCATCCTAGCCTTTGATAACACCTCCATACCCACTTGATCCAGGGTTTCCCTTAGAGGCCCCATCAAAATTAAGCTTAAAATAACCTACTGAGGGTGGGTTCCAAAACCTTTGGGCTATCCTGGACACGCAAACTTGATTTCCTTTTTTCCCACACTTGGTCTACTTTGGTTAGAAATCATTCAACCATGATTCTATATTCTTAATCATTCATGTCCCAATACATGTCCTCTCATTTGGAAATTTTAACTATTTCTTGGATATGCATGACCGCACTACTCCAAACCTTCTAGATATTGTATTTTTATCTTGGAAAATTCTCTGATTTATCTCCTTCCAAACTTCCCATAGTAAGAAGATAGGGAATGTAAGCCAAATATAACCCACAATAAGATTCTTATAGCCATAAGTATTCCACGCCATGATGGTATGATCAGGTTGACCACATATGTAATTGGAGCATCTAAAAAATTCCACTCCTTTGTCCAATAGGAAAAAAAAAGTGGCATGAACAAAGAAGATTATTTATAGTTTCCTTCTCCTGATAGCACAGTTGGCATACAGATGGGCCAACAATGACTCATTTTTTTAAGTTCTCCCAAGTTATAATTCTATGATGCATGACCAGCCAAAGAAAGGTGGCCACTTTGAGCCATGTGTTTTCCTTCCACACCTTTTTCCACATTGCCTCTTCCTGCATCTCCCCATTGTTAGTCCATATATCATAAGCCTCATTAGTACTAAAGATTACTTTCGGTGAGTATCTCCACCTCAAATTATCCAGAACCATTTGGATCTTGATGCATCTTTCATGAAGACAAACCATAATCATGGGGACCACATTTATGAGAAATATCTCCCCCCACCAATCGATTGGGATTCATTAATGGTAATCACCATATTCCAATCCCCATCCCATAATTGGTTGACTTTAACAAGACTCATTTATTTGGCCCTAATTAACTCCCATGATTGTCATTCTACATCACCATTTCAGGCATTTATTTCCAATAATATTCCAAAATTCTACATTCCCACCATCCCATATTTCCCAAAAACACTGTTCTTGTATAATGCTTTGACTGCTAAAGGTTTCCCTCCAAACATGTGATCCTAGATTATCCTCATTGAATCAGATGAGTTCATGTTTTTGTTTATCTTGCGAATACTTAGTATGCTATAATTTTGCCCAAGGTTCCTCCTTATCAAAGACCCAATTCCACAAGATTTTAGCCCCCAAGATTTCATTATTTTTCCTCAAGTCTCTAATTCTTGGTCCTCCTTGACCATTAACTCTGCAAACCATATCCCTACTGATCAAATCCCACTTTTTTTTAATTCGGGTTCCCCCCCATATAAATTTCAAGTGGATGTTTCTTAATTCTTTAAGTACAACTTTTGGTGTTGCCATAATCGAGAACAAGTAAATCAACATTGCCTGAAGGACTGCTTTTATGAGAGTTACTCTTCTAGCCAAATTAAGTGGTCTCAAGGCCCAATTGGTCAAGTTTCTTCTCATTCTATCTAGTAGGTCATCCCAAGACACCTTATTCATGACCCGTTTAGCTAGAGGCATGCCGAGATATTTGGATGGAAGGGAGATCCTCTCAAATCTTAGTATTTTAAGGATATTTTACTGTGAAATCCCGGGACTGTTAAATGAAAAAAATAATGGCATTTCGTTATTCACCTCTAGGTTCGAGGCTTTCGAAAAGATAGAAAAATATTTCTTAAAATATTTGAATTTTGGACTAAAGGGTGGCCCATAAACATCATATCATCAACAAACTGATAGTGTGTTTGCTTGTAATACCCCTATTTTAACCCAATTGGATTAAATTTAAATGATGTAAATAGCATTATTATATCATGGTGTGGAGCTCAAGGACAAGGCCCCACCATGGATTTAGCATTTTATGTTCAGAAATTACAATCGATGCTGATGGTTCATGTGCTAGCGAGGGAAAATATAATTTTGGACATCAAGTAAATATGCAATTAATAAAACTAACCACAACTAGCTATGTTAATGCAACATTAAAGAGATGGGGGAATGATTTCACAAGGAATACGGGGGGCGATATTCAAATCCTTGAGAAAATAGGGTAAATCCAAATGTCAATGGGAGAACCCATAAAGTTGTCAACTACCTTTTTGTCTTATTCACCCAATCATTTATTTCTTTCAGAAATTGGTTGAGGTAGTTAATTCATGGGGGTTGAAACAGTATCACAGTCAAATTTGAATTGGGGAAATCCATCCCTTTTTAGAAACATGATTTTGACTTATTGGGAAATTTATCACCCATAAATTGTTTCCCATCCCATTATGCATTAACGTTCTTCCATTTCTCACTCAATTGAATCTATCTGTGCATTCCCTTCATTTTTTCAGAAGTTTTATTCATTTTTTCCATGGTTGGGAATGTGTTTTTGGTGTTGCACAATGAATGGTAGAGGAGAGTCATGATTATTTGTGTTTCATGCAGTCGTTTTCCTCCCGTAATTCCCCTAGATGTTTCTGAATTTGAATTCGTGTATTGGGGGTTTGCAGAGGTTGGTTTTTCCTCTGTGAAGCCATTAAACGTTTCCTAAAACGTTTTTCTCACATGGGTCGCTTTTCTCCATTTACCATTTTCAATTTTGGTTCCCAGGACGTTTTTGTCGATGCCCAACATTTGTGTTTTATTGTTCTGTAAATCCTTTCTTTGGTCTAAACTGTGAGGGGTGGAAGAAGTCATAATTGGCCTGATAAGCCTAGTGAAGGTATGAACCTCACAGAGAGATCAAGATGGGCTGGCTATTCTCCTATGCACACCCTCAAGAGCACTGGAAGGGAGGTTATGTACTCAGGGAATGTGTAGCAGAGAAGGGGATACTTCCTTCTGTTAGGTGTGTAGGTATTTGGGAGGCCAAGCCAGATCTTCTGCAGTTGTCCATAGCCCTGTGGTTGAGATCACTAGCTTAGCAATTCAACCTTTCCACCTCCTTAGCAGCCTATAAAACCAAATGTAACCTTGGATTGGATGAATTTTGATATGTCTTTGACTATGTGTGAACCTATTGTTGTTCCCATATTCCTTGTGGGAATCATGCTCGGCTCAGGGGTGGCAGTAGTGCTGAGATATTGATGAGCACATAGGACTATGGTTGGGTGGAACGTTGCAGCAACATACTTGGTTGCGGGACAACTCATTTTTAAGATAGGTATTTCCTTGTGTTTAATCTCTGCAATGTATTTGTTTTATAAATTATTATGAACATGATGAATGTTTGAATGAATGATTTTCTTCTATTTCATATTTCATGTATAATGCATCCATACATGTATTTTACCTCAATGCATTTTATTATTATGTTAATGGTGCTAGATTTCCCATTTGATAGTAGCAGCAGTATAGTCACGTCCACTCCATCGAGTAAAGGGGAGGGGACATGACATTGCTTGTCATCCCTGTTATGGAGACTCAACCCTTTGATCTCCCCACTTTCTGTCATTATCTTGACTAGTTTTTTCAAACCTTTTTCCATCAGGATAAACAAAAAATGGTACATAGGATCCCCTTAAAAAATACCTCGAGTGTGCTTGAATGTGTTCGTTGGATACCCATTTATAAAATCAGAGAAAAAGTGAGAGGAAGTCACATTTATAATCCAAGCCATCCATTCATAGAAAAATCTAGAATCTTTAAGCATCTCCTTCATGAATTTCCAACTTAACTTGTCATAGGCTTTATAAATGTCCATCTTAATCATGAATCACTTCATGAACAATAATGACTCCATTAAGTATTTGGAAACCCTCCATAGATCTTTGTCACCTTCTTGAATCCATTGGTTTCTCGCCTTTTATTTCCAATATATTTCCTCTTGTTTTTCTGAGGATAAAGCCCCTCCAGGTATCCTTTTCCATCCTCCTTAGCTCCTCAACATACCAACCATTCATTCCTTCCCTTTGAATTTCTTCAAGTTGTTACATCAAGCGTTTCTTATCCTCAAATATGTTTCCAAATTCCTCCTTGTTCCATTTACAGATATTTTCTTTCATGGACGCTTCAATTTCTGTTGAAATTAGTACATCCTTATTCTACTTTGGGTCTCCAAGTATTCCTACCATTGATGGCCTAAGGATATGAAGTCCTTATTCTCCATCCAATACTATTCAAAGTGAAGAGGTCTTCTAATAAGTAGTCTCGTCCCTTCCCAAACAAGGATAAAATCAAGTCATTGGAAGGACCTAGGTAGACATGTTCCCGCCTCCATTCATTAATTATTCTAAAAATAGGAATATATACAATCTAGAGTCAACATGGTGTTCACCTCCACCTTTGTCATTCTAGGTGAACCACCCATTCCATGTTTCCATCGTTCCACTAGACTACTTCTTTCTATGAAATCTCAAAAATACTCAGCAATGGGGCCAAGGTTTCTCCTTCCACCCTTCTTTTTTGGCATGGAGGTAATGAGGTTGAAATATCCCCTTATGACCCATTGTTTTTCCCCTATCCCTCTTTTAATCCATGATAGAGTATCAATAAATGAATCCTTGAAGGGATAAATACTTGGTCTTTACACATTCGTTAAGACTCATGTTACCCTTGTACCATAGATTTGGAAATCTATAGACAAGGAAAACTTAGTGGACCAAAATTTCGTTAAAATTACCTCTTTCAGTCTCCCTATAATTGCAATCCCTCCAACCGTTCCTTGAGAATACATCGCCATTACCTTACTCCCATTCCATACTCTGTTAACTATCTCCCTCACATTTTTTTATCGACACTTTGTTTCTTGCAAAAAAAATATTACTAGTTTTTCCATTCTCAACTTATTTTGCAACGCCTTTATCTTGCAAGGATGATTCACCCCATGAATATTTCATATTAGAATCTTCATTGGGAAACCCTAACGATTTTAGAGAAGTCCACTTTGATCGCTAGGTATTGGCCGGATTCCATCAGTCTGGTTCCCACTTCAACTATCCTTTACGTATTGATTTTCGATCCTCTCGTTTCTTCATATTCCGGTTTATTTCATTTACTACCTTTTTTATGTTCATTTTCGATGCCAAGGTGTGGGGAAGCACTTGTCTTTAGGATGGCTTCCTACAACAGTTTAATCTGATTTCTTGGGACAAAATCCTTCCCCTTCTTATTACATTCATGTTCAATTGCATCTAGATCAAGTTCCCCCAGATCCATATCTTTAGCTTCTTCAGGATAATCATCTACCATTGCCTCTATATGTTCATCGTGATCCTATGTTACTATTGTATCAAGTTGTGGCTTCTCCTCTAGATCCCGCCCCCCTTTTCTTTACTAATGTCCCACATCTCCTCCCCCACATGGTTTAGGATTATGAACCTATTGGATTTGGACACTATCTTTCCTAGAGCTTGTATATTATGAGCCTAGTTAGTGTTGGAAGAGCCTAAGTTGGCTATCCGACTAGGTACTCTAGTCGAATAATTGTAAAGTATAACAATAGATTATGTCAACCTCACAGGTCATGCTAGTTCATTGAACCAAAATGTAGTTATGTAAAGTCTTGTAAATAATATAAATATGATGGAGAGCCAGATAAAGAATGGGTTCGACTAGATGTACTGAACCCTTTATTTGTTCTTGAGTAATATACTTGTTGTCCTATCCATCATTCCTTATCTCTTGTCCATATCATTGCTTGTATAAATCTATAATATGTATCATTGGTAACTATGCAATTTGTTTGATTACAAAATTGGTTTCATTGTCGGTGGTAAATGTATAAGAAAAAAATGAGTATAACCCGATGATATGAGGGAAATATATTAAGGAGTGGTGGGAGCGCAAAATAACAAATTACCGACAAAATTAATCTAGAAGAAACAAGCTGACTATTTCCCAAGCAAAGGAGAATTTTTTCTCTGAAACACATGAAACATTTGTTGAAATTATCTCATAGATGAAAAATACACTAGATGAAAACGAATGAACAATATACTAGAAACTGACCATAAGAGGCCATATGAATCTGTCAGAGTGGTTTGAAAGAATTGCTGATGAATTCTGTGAAGAACGATCTATTGAGGAATGGGTTTCTATTGATAACATCAAGGAGAGATTTTACAACTGAACAATTCCTCTGTTCATTACCAATACTCTTGTTCATATTTCTAATCGACAAAGGAGTAGGACACATTATTGAACCTCGACCACTACTGTTAATGCCACCTAGAAACATGAACTAGGAATCAAAACAAAAAGAGTGGAAAAGTTCATACAAGAGAGAGAGTGGGAGTACTTTCTTAGTAAATGATTAGTTGCACCCTATCTTACTAAAACTATCATCGGCAGGCTATGGGGGGGTAGCTGATCACGTTCTGATAAAGTAAAGAAATAATCGTTGACAAATGATGAACATGACATGGCCAACAATGGAAAATCAAAAGCTCAAATCGTTTGCAAATCCTCTTCTCTCTTTGTTGATCCAAGCTCTAGAGCCTTCAGATCTTGAGCTACAAAACCCTGTAGAACAAGTGGAAACAAGCAATTATTACATGCGTATCTAAACATGAATTGATCTAAGCTAACAGTTAAGGAAGAAATCTCTAAACATCATCAACAGAACAATGTTTATGGAAAGACATTTGTATTAATGTAATCAAGGAGATACATATAATTACACAAAAGAGGAATGTCACAACCTAGACTTAACGCTGCAACCTTCCATCCAACAGTCCAATCCATCCAACAGTATAATCGGGAAGTACCTTAAGCTCTGAGATTCTTTTTTTCTGTGATGTATTGTTGTATTTCTAGTATCAACTCAGTTTGGGGAATGTCATTCTTGATATGGAAGGGTTGGCAGGTATAAGGGTTGATGACCTATGTTTGGTCAACCAAATCGTCTCGGTTGTCCTGCGGTTGTATAGCAGCTAAGTAGGGTCTTCCCCATGCGGGAGTCAAAGGAGATCGTAAGCAATTTCTTGGTGCAACACATCCATATATTCTTCTGGAATATCTCTTTAACACATTTTTTTGATCTTGGCATAGGTATTTTCACTCATGGATATGCGTGACAATTACTTGTAGTTTTTTTGTGAGCCGCAATGGTATTTTTATATAAGACTAAGTATGGACTAAGTGCTGCTTAAAATTCTTTTTGTCAGTTTGATATGTGTTTTTTGGTTTAACAGTTGATTGTTGTGCCCTAACAATTTTAGGCTAATTTCGATGACACAAGGATGGAGACTTTTCTGTTTTTCAGAAGAGCGTAATCGACATCATAGTAAGACATATGATGGGATAAATATACAGATCCGTACTCTATATTTTTGAAAACATGTATTTTCCAAGGTGACATAGAATATGTACAAAGGCCTCTACAGAGTTTTCAGGGAACTTCACCAAATCGATATGTCTCAGTTCGATAATATCGACTATCCTTGCTAGTTCTATGTACACTTCCCTGGCTTGAACACTTGGAGAGTAGTAATCCTACAGCTGTGTATTGGCCAACATGAACAAATATCTATATCCCTCGATTGACGAAAACAAACCCCTGTTCAATTTTCCATTATCGCAATAAATACAAATCAAGTTAAGCTATTGCCACAGGGCCTTCCAATCTTCTTCCTTATTTTTTTTGTTCTGAGAAATATAACGATAATGGTACATTAAATCCTTCAAAAGAGATACCATTTCGCTTGCGTTAAAGAGTTTAGTATAATCGAGAATACCTGAAGACCCAAGATTCTGTTTATGGTGGTGTATCGCTGCATTTCGTGTCTCAAATTAGTGTGGGGAATATCATTCTTGATATGGAAAGGATGGAGGGTATAAGGGTTGACGACATGATTGGTCACTCAAATTGTCTCAACTTTCCCGCGGTTGTATAGTAGCTGAGTAGGGTCTTCCTCATGCGGGAGTTGAACGGGATCGTAAGCAAATTCTTGTAACAATGCATCCATATATTCTTCTGAAACATCTACCGAAACCATTTTTTAATACATGCAAAGGTATTTTAGTTTTGAATCATGAATATGCATGGATCATTTGTAGTTTTGTCGTTAGTCCTAATGGTCTTTTTATATAAGACTAAGTATGGACTAAGTGTTGCTTAAATTTAATTTTGTCTGTTTGATTTTTTTTAGTTTAATGGTTGTAGGTTTATTTTTCCATAAATATAATTCTTTTTGTTGTGGTCGAATTCAGTTATTCATTAAGTTAATCCTTACTATGAACGGGTTAATCCTAACAGTTACCTTATATGAGGACATGGGACACGATGATCCCTCAAATCAGGACATGTGGGAAACTTTATCTCTCTCTCTCCATTGGACGTAGCTTGGGTGGTTGGGAGATTTGGTTATTGCGCTCCCCACGCGGGTTCGAATCTTGCCCAGGACATTTTCTCCTTGGGAGCCCTTGTATGTAATGAAATATTAGGCTCGTGAGACGTTTATCATGATTAATGATGCCAAATATCATGTATACTTTCCTAGTGAGTATAAAATATTTTCCCAAGTGGATGTAACCATGGTGTAAAATCGGGCTTCCATGGTGAATCACTTTGATATATATATATATATATATATATTAAAAATATAGACAAATCCATTTATTTACAAATATTCAATAGAAATTAGAAACAATGCACATTTAACATTAGCCTATTAGTATTACACATTTGCAAATTAAATCAGTAATCACAATGAAATTATGAGACACATATTTGGGGAACGGTGATAATACTAAAACAATAGTTTTACATAAAGTAATAATAACACATAATTGGGGAAGGGTGAGTGAGAGCAAGATCAATTTATATAAATTGCCAAGGTAATTTTACATAAATTCAAATGCATAGTCATAATGCAATATAGTTTAGATCCTTTTATTCTTAGCCACATGTATTATAGATGGCAATTTCTAGATGCCTTTTTTATTTTAGATTTTTTATTTTTATTTTAGATGCCATTGCACTTTTACTAGTAACAAAACAAAATTGACTTCAATTATTTTTAAAAAAACTTATGAATCTTACATTAAACATTTTTTTACTCTTAATAATTTAGAGACTCTAGAAATTCTTAGAACATAGTTAACTTCTCCTAAGAATTAATATGTCCTCTAGGAATATAGATCTTGGTCTTATGATCTTAATGGTTTTATTCCTTAAAACCGAATTTCATAACTTGAAAAACTAATTCCATGGATTAAGGAAGGGTAACACCTTTTTTTTAAAATTTAGTTATTTCATGGTATGCATGATTTATGCATGGAATAGATCCATGATTTTAGGAAGTTAAGCCTCCACCTAAATCATCCTAAACTAGTTATGAGTAAGTTAAATCATCTTTTAGAGACTTCCATGACTAACTAGAGCATCTAAGCTCTAAATTAAACCCAACTAGGTTTTATATATAGAATCATAAAGGCCACAAACACTGAAATAAAACTCACATAGAAACAAGACCTTGAGGAAGACAAAGATGAAAGCTACAAAAATGACAAAACAACACTTAGTTACAATTATTATACATCAATTTTTAGGATAAAAGATGATACAATTATTATGCATAAAAAACTTATATAGGAAGATAAATAACAAGTTTATAATATAAATATGATTTATTATTTTTGAAATTATTTCAATAGTTTAATAATAGATGACATAAGTATAGTTAAACTAATTTATTTTATGATTTTGAATAAAGCATTTAATATTTATTGTTAAATAATAATAAATAATTATAAAATCTTAAACAATAATAAATAATTATAAACTTTTAAACAATAATAATAAGTAATTGTAAAATGTTAAATAATAACAAGTAATTATCACTTATTCTTATTGGTAGTATTTGGATTTTATGTTAGATTTTTGAATTTGAAGTTTCAATAGACAATCGAGTCACCATCTTTGATCTCAAAAACCTCAATATGAGTTATTAAGAAAACACATATGAAGTTGAGGATTTCTCTGGATGGGCTCGACAACCAATTATGAAGTTATCATCAGGCGGCCATCGCTGTAATGTGTTCAAACAACTGCCTAACATGTGTACTGTATTTCTTCGTAGTATCGTATGCAAGAAAATCAACAAAAACTTCAATCTCTCTTTTTCTCAGCTTTTTACGACCGCTTTTAACAGCTTCTGCCATAATAACTAAACCGAATCGAACATGAGATGGCTTGAATTTGAACCCTGCACGAACAAGATGCAACATTCTAACAATATCTTTAACGATGTCCAATTGTTCCAGCCTCATCTTCTCGTAGACATAACTATAATGTTCCGAATCTTCAGCCTTAAGCAATCCTTTGATTAATTCTAATGCTCCGTTCAGTGCTTTACCAATACCGCGCGCCGCTTCATGTCTGGAAGCAACTAGATGTTCTTGATAACGGGAAATGCAAAGTATTACCACGTTTACAAGAACGTCGACGTAATCGTCAAAATGGAGCAAAGAGGGCCTGTTCCATATCCATGCAGTTTTGAGGACTGCAATTCCATTCTGGAGGTGTTTATCTATGATTTTATCAGCTGGATTGTCGCGCCCTAACAATTCGAGGGTAATTTCGATGACACAAAGATGGAGCACTGTTCTGTTTTTCAGAAAAGTATAATCGACGTCGGAGTGAAGCATCCGACGGTAAATATTTAGAACTATACTCTCGATTTTGGAATACTTGGATTTTCCAAGGCGACATAGAATATGTAGAAAGGCCTGTACAGAGTTTTCAGGCAGCTTCACCAAATCGCTCTGTCTCAGTCCGACAATATCGACTATCCTGGCCAGTTCTCTGCACACTTCCTTGGCTTCATCACTTGAAGAGTAGTAATCATATAGCTGTGTATCGACCACCATGAACAAGTATCTGTATCCGTCTATTGCTGAAAACAAATCCCTGTTCGATTTTCCGTACTCGCAATAAAGACGGATCAGATTAAGTTTCTGCCACAGGGCCTTCCAATCATCTTCCTTCTTTGCGTTGTTCTGAAAAATATAACGATAACGGTATACTAAATCCTTCAAAAGAGATACCATTTCCCTCTCGTTTAAGAGTTTAGTATAATCTGGAATTACATTAAGCTCTGAGATTCTGTTTTCGGTGATGTATCGCTGCATTTCATGTCTCAACTCAGTCTGGGGAATGACATTCTTGATATGGAAGGGCTGGCGGGTATAAGGGTTGACGGTCTCGTGTTTGGTCACCCAAATCGTCTCGAGTGTCCTGCGGTTGTATAGTAGCTGAGCAGTGTCTTCTGCGGGTGGTAGTCGAACCGGATCGTAAGCAAATTCTTGGAACAACACATCCATATATTCTTCCGGAACATCCCCTGAACCCATTTTTTTGATATCGACGGAGGTCTTTTCAGTCATGAATATGAGTGAGAATCATTTGTAGTTTTGTTGCTAGTCCCAATGGTCTTTTTATATAAAACTAAGTATGGATTAAGTGCTGCTTAAGTTTAATTTTGTCGGTTTGATATCTGTTTTTTGATTTAATGGTTTTAGGTTGATTTTCTCCATAAATAGAAGTCTTCTTGTTGTGGTCGAATTTGCTTATTCATTAAGATAATCATCTCTATGAATGGTTTAAGGTCAAACGCTACGACTAAAAATACATTCTAAACCTATTTGTAATGTTTGTCTAAAGCTTTTGAATCCACCACTCCAATCCCACTAGTGTTGCTATGTTTTTTTTTTAATCTTCAAGATCTTTTTTTCATAATATTAAATAAAAGCTTCCAATGAAAACTTAGTTCATTATGCTAAGTTTCATTTCGATATAACATTCATGCATTTTCACATAAATTAATAATAACACATATTTGGGGAAGGATGGGTGGGAGAAAGATGCATCTATATAAATTTTGGGAAAGGAGGCATGGGAGTAAGATCGATATATATATAGATTGTTAAGGTAATTTTACATAAATTCTAGTACACACCATTATCTTCACCATAGTTTAGATCGTCTTATTCTTAGCCACATGTATTGTTGATGACAATCTCTATAATGCAACATAAGTGCACTCCATGTGTGATTTTCACTAATGGCTTTTTGATTTTTTTTTTTATATACTTCAGATGTCATTGCACTTTTACTAGTAAGAAAACAAATTTGACCATAATTATCTTTAAGAAAACTTACAAGTCTTACATTAAACATTTTTTCACTCTAAGGTGAAAAGATTAGTAATTTAAAAAATGTATAAATTTTTAGAGCATATTTACCTTCTTAGCATTAATATGTCATCCACGGATATAGAACTTGGTCTCATGATCCTAATGGTTCCATTCCTTAATATTAGGGTCTTATAAGTTATTTTAGGGTTCTATCTTTGGGTTCCTAACTCCTAATTTCATATCTTAAAGAACTAATTCCATAGATTAAGAAAGGGTAACACCTTCTTTTTTTTAATTTAGTTATTCCATGGCATGCATGATTTATGCATGGAATAGATCCATGCTTTTAGGAGGTTAATCCTTCACCTAGATCATCTTATGTTAGTTATGAGTAAGGTAACTCATCCTTGGAGACTCCATGGATAAGTAGGGCATCTAAGCTCCAAATTAAGCCTAATTAGGTTTTATATATAAGATTGATTAAAGGTAGACTGGATTGGTCAATGGGCTAATGCAGAATCATGGACTCCTTTAAAGACACTTTAGATGCCACATAATACTAGAAAAACCTGGAAACTCTGAAGTTGGTGACAATTAGGGGTACTTCCCTAACTTATTTGAAGATGAAGTAAAAAGAAAAAAAGATACTTAATTGAATCAGCTTTCATAATATATAGCATTTATGCAAAAAAATGTGTGTAAATGATTATAAAATCATTTTCCATAAAATTGGGTTTTCAAAATTTTCAGCATATCGTAACATATATGCTTGTGTGGGTGCAACAATATATGAGGTAACTCATGTCAATTTGCGATAAAATCTTGTAGACATATAAAGGACATATGGGCCTAGTGCAACACTATTTATTCAGAATTTTTCATGAATTATTTTTATTATTATTAATTATTGAAGTAAAAAATCTTGCAATGAAAACATTTCGTGCGCGTGCAACACTTTAGGGGAAAAAATTAATGAAATCCTCAATTTCTATATATAAGATCGTAGAACTTGCTCTCGTCTAGTGCACCATATAGTTTTCTTGGGAAATGGTGAAGGAAATCAAAAGTTATATAAAAAACAATCGATGTATTTATTTTTAAAAAATGACGTGTGTCATTTAGAAAAATAATAAAAGATAAATAGAAAATACTTTTAAAGGAAAAAATTACATATGCAGAATCGTATGATCGTACTCTATAATAATCGAAATTTTCATAAAAAATATTGTGTGTGTCATAGCAAAACACACCATCGAAACTCACAGGGACTTCACTTAGTGAACATATCACATATCACATGCGATCATGGGATATTAAAGAATACCCTTAATTTCCATAGATATTGACCCAAACTCATTTTGTTGAAACCCCCTCCTAATACTTAAAACCTCCTCCCCACCCCTTTTTATACCTCTATCCTTATAAACCACCCTACGCATCCCCACCTTAAACCCCTCATCCCCCTAATACCCACAATATATTGGTTCAATTTTTAATAATTTTAAAACCCAAAATATGAACTAATGTGATAGGATATTGGTCAATGAGTGAAGCCCCCGCGTCGAAACTGAGCATATTGATAGAGTTCTAAAAGACAAGAAATAGTCACGGTTTATTTGTCCTAGCCAATAGGTTCGGTAGTCCGAAGCTATTTCCGAACATAATGCCAAACCTTATTCCCGCCGATTTTTTTAATTTAAAAAAAACACATATGCATTATAGCTTATTCATATCGCATATGCGCTATATCACATATGTGCTATATCACATATGCGATTAATATCGCATATGCGTTATAACACATATGCATTTTTGCTTAACTAATTTGGTACAAGAGTAAAAAAGAGTAATGGCATCCTTATCCCATTATAATATCATTTAGACTCCCAATATTCCATCCAGAAGGTCTATGGGGTGGCTCATGGCTCAACATTACATTGGTTAAGAGGTGGGGGAGTCAAAGGAGGGAGAGGAAGGTGTAGAGGGAATCATGGGAGGGATGGATGGGTAGGGGAAATATATGGGGGGGATGAAGGGAGGAGCAATATAAGGGGAAAGGAGGGATCATTATGAAAGATATATGAGGAGGGAACTGGAGAGATATGAGGGGTGGACGATTGTTCATAGATTTTTTCAAATGTACGGTCCATAGAATAGAACAAATCATCTGGTACAAGAAATATTCAAATAAGCGTGTGGCCATCAGTGTAATGAGTGTTTATATGTGTATTAAAGATTTCGACGGTTTTCAAGATTTAGTAATTAGTATTTATAATAAGCAGGCGAAATATCATTACTATCATTGTCATCATCATCATAATCATCATCATAGCCATATTCATCGTGATCATCATCATCATCATCATCATCATCATCGTCATCATCATCATCATCATCATCATCCTCATCGTCATCATCATCATCATCACCACCACCATCATCGTACATCATCATCGTCATCGCGATCATCATCATCGTCGTCGTCATCATAGTCATCATCCTCATCATAATCATTGCCATCATCATAATCATTGTTCATCATCACCATTCAATTGCAAATGCTTGAAAATAAAATCAAAGAAAATTTTCAACTAAACCTATCATCATCATCATCACCATCATTGTTCATCATCGTTGTCATCATCATCATCATCATCCTCATCATCATCATCATCATCATCATCATCATCATCATCGTCATCATCATCACCATCATTTTTCATCATCATCTTCATCGTCGTCATCATCATCATCATCATCATCACCCTCATCCTCATCATCATCATCATAGTCATCCTCCTCCTCCTCCTCATCATCACCATCATTATTCATCATCATCGCAATCGTCATCAACATCATCATCATCATCACCCTCATCCTCATCATCATCATCATGGTCATCCTCCTCCTCTTCCTCATCATCACCATCATTGTTCATCATCATCTTCATCGTCGTCATCATCATCACCATCATCATCCTCATCCTCATCATCATCATCATCACCCTCATCCTCATCATCATCATCATAGGCATCATCATCCTCCTCATCATCGTAATCATCATCATCAGCATCATCATAATCATCATAGCCATAGTCATCGTGATCATCATCCTCGTCATCATCATCATCATCATCATCATCATCATCATCATCTTCATCATTGTTCATCATCATCATCATCATCATCATCATCATCATCATCATCATAGTCATCATCATTGTCATCATCCTCCTCGTCATCATCATCACCATTCCATTGCAAATGCTTGAAAAATAAAATCAAAGCAAAGTTTCAACTAAACCTATCATCATCATCATCATCATTGTTCCTCATCATCATCGTCATTATCATCATCCTCATCCTCATCATCATCATTGTTCCTCATCATCGTCGTCATCATCATTATCCTCATCCTCATCCTCATCCTCATCATCATCATCACCATCATTGTTCATCATCATCGTCATCGCCAGCATCATCATCCTCCTCCTCCTCCTCCTCCTCCTCCTCCTCCTCATCAACACCCTCATCCTCATCCTCATCCTCATCATCATCATCATCATCACCATCATTGTTCATCATCATCATCATCACCCTCATCCTCATCATCATCTTCATAGTCATCGTCCTCCTCCTTATCATCATCACGATCATTGTTCATCATCATCATCACCATCATTATTCATCATCATTTTCATCATCATCATCATCATCATCCTTATCATCATCATCATCATCATCATCATCATCATCACCCTCATCCTCATCATCATCATCATAGTCATCATCCTCCTCCTCCTCCTCCTCATCACCATCCTCATCCTCATCATCATAGTTATCATCCTCATCATCATCATTGTCATCATCATCATCATCATCATTATAATCACCCTCATAGTCATCATCATCCTCATAATCATCGTAATCATCATCATCATCATCATCCTCATCTTCATCATCATAGTCATCATCCTCATCATCATCATTGTCATCATCATCATTATAACCTGCGCCATAGTCATCATCATCCTCATAAGCATCATCATCATAGTCATACTATTCGTGATCATCATCATCATCATGGTAATCATTGTCATCGTCATCATAGACACTACCATGGTCCAAGGATAGGTTTGGAGGTCTTAACCATTGGTATGGGGTCCATTGTAAGGTTATAGAAGTTTAACATATTTCAGTCCAAGTTTGATATGCATTTGATATTTAATATTTTAGTATTTGATAAGCATGGATCAATCAAGTTGTATATTTAATATGCACTAAATTGCATATGCAATATATTGCATATGCGATAAAACGATCATGCGTTATATCACATATGAGATATGTGTTATATAAAAAAATGTTGGGCTACGTGCTATGGTCCAGGTTTACTATAGAAAAATACATAATTCTCTTGAACCCACACATAAAGAACTGTTCAACCTGCAATTTAATCATTACTTACATAATTCCATAGGTTTTGTACAATTTTGGGTGGATTTCAATGGAGAATGTAGGTAATAGAGGTTGAAAGTCGGCGAGGAAGGTGATTACACTGGAAGAAGCTGAAAATAAAAAAAGAAAAAAAGAGCAAAGATTCAGGAAATCGTTGGCATTCATTAGATGAGCAAATAGTTGCCAATCCCCCTCAACAGATACCTAATGTAGAGGCCGAGGAAGATAATGCAACATTAAATGAAGCTGGTTATAGGGAAGATGATATTATTGATCCATTAGTAAATGGAAAATCTTGTGAAGAGTTCAATAATTATGTTACTCCCGATGCAAATGTTACTCAGCAACAACCATGGCCGATGGTTCAATATCCTAATCAAAGTTGTCAGCCTCCAGTGGATGTAAACATTACTTCAACATTTCAAACGACAAGAAATTTCACATCAAAACGAAAGAGAACTCCTAAACGCATACAAGTGGACGAGAGCAAATTGACTTCCATGGAAGGTAAGGTGGCTAAATGCACTATCCTTCGTCATTGTTCTCAAATAATGAAACAATATTTTGATAACAAATCCGAAGCCGGTAAATGCCAATTGTTTTCAGCTTTGCTTAAATCTATAAATATGGCAACTGTTAGAAGAAATTTAGGCATAAGTTCAATGAAGAATATCGAATCAAGTAATCACATTGTTAAATCTCTTGGTGTTGCATTCACATCGATTGGTAAAAAAACTCATTCATAGGACTGTAGTGTGGCTTGCCGTGTATTGGATGAATCAATTGTATGTAGATCCACAAGACAACGTCGTTTACTTAAATGCACATCACAAATTGTTCCTTTACATCCAAATACACTTAAAAAATATTTAGTAAGAAGAGACGACCTTGATGTAGAGGGAAAAATGGAAACATTATGGGCATTTAGAGGTAGGCTTCCCCGCAAATACATGAAGTTAGTCGAAGCAGGGAAGGGCCTAGTGCACACATTTTGGACCGATAACACTAGGCCCTCTTCTAACACGAAGGACATGTTAAGACATTGTAGGGGTTCTATAAACAATGAACCTCATGTTAAACATTATATGACATGACACAAACTCAGCTGTTCGAGAGGTTTAAAGTTGCCAATGTAGAGCTAAGGCTTGGGCAAAGATCTTTTGAAAAATGCAATCCTTGGTATGTTAGAATCAATACCATTTGGAACACTTGTTGTTGTAGATACCATATAGAGTTTGACCTATATTACCATACATTTTCACATATACATCATTTTTTGCATCCTAACCATGTGCAGGAATGCTCAAGTATAGTGCCACCAAAGTCATCTAGAGATTTCAGAAGACACATTACTTAAAACAACGTGTAGATCGTTATTGCAACAATTGTGGTGGGTTGTCATTATGGTCTGATTGCATTCATGAAAGTGAAGATTAAGCATTTGGGAATGCAATTGTCGAGAATGAGAACTATCAGTATGAGACATATCAGCTACATGATGGGAAAGAAAGTAGGAATATTAAATTGGGGATTTCACAGGTAAATTCTTGAATATTGACATATTAATATTCATGTTTTTATGTTGTTTTATAACACTATTTATTTTTTAACACCAGGCGCAAGTATGTTATTTTATTTCAGATTTTCGTGGAAATATCCAATAGTACATTCAACATGTCGATATGCCACGGTGGAAACATGAGCAATTCAGAATATGTCGGGACAAATTCCCTCTCAGAAAAATACTATGAGTGGTTCACTTTGCGGAAAATTACACCCTACAACCACAAAAGGAAATACAAAGTCAATACTGTCACTTAGAGCAGGTGAGCATAATGCTGCATATCATGTATCGACATGGGACAGATAGCA
The DNA here is from genome assembly GCA_001517045.1 of Pseudotsuga menziesii. Taxonomy (NCBI): domain Eukaryota; kingdom Viridiplantae; phylum Streptophyta; class Pinopsida; order Pinales; family Pinaceae; genus Pseudotsuga; species Pseudotsuga menziesii. The sequence goes on along the minus strand of LPNX010834474.1, from coordinate 75,465 downwards.
ATGAAGAGAAACATGTGATACTGAAAGAAAGTCACTTCTACATAAGTGACGACTGGACCCATGACATCCATTGCGTGCGGCATTTCTTTAAATTATTCTATGATCATGTGATAGCTATGGATATACTATTTTATCGGCATTTCATTTGGTCAGATGGTTGTGCTGGACAGTTCAAGAATGCACATCTATTTGAATGGTTGTGTTTGTTGCACATAAAATACAAGGTGCCACATGTATGGAACTACTTTAAAACTGGTCATGGAAAAGGAGAGCACAATGGTGCTGGTGCATGCATAAAAACAGCCCTTTGAAGGGAAGAGATGAAGTTTACAGGTGCTCGCCTTCGAGACGCTACATCTATAGTGAAATGGTGTGCATATGTCATGGGAGAAAAAGAAAAAAGGAAACACCTGGTGCAGAGAATATTCTTGGAGGTGACAAATGTGGACCGATCCAAAACACATCGGGTGAACACAGTTCATGGAACTTGACAGTTTCATTCAATTAGAAGCTCAGACAACTCGGCCTACAAATTTGGACAATATTGAAGGCTTAATTTTGCAATTCCTATAGCATCGATGAATGGGATGATTGTGAGTATACAAATACTGTTGATACATGGGATCAAGTGACACTTGGCACCAATTTCAATGGGGTTAATGAAATAGACCATTTGGAAGATGATCAGACACATATTAATACAGACTATTATCACATATCAGATCTCATACAAGCAGGTACATGAGTAGTACCTACATAAGAAAATGCATTTATGTATTGTTTACTTGACCTATGTAGAATTTAATTTATGTAGAAATTAGAAATGCAAGACGTTATTTAAAAAATATTTTGTTAACTCGATCTATTTCCTTTCACAGGTCAAATATATGCAGTGGTTTCCCCAAAAAATAGTGAATGGGGTTCTGACTATTGGTTGGCACGTTGCTTCACCATTTCTTAGAGGGGAAACAAACCATTCTCGAACTTGTTACAGATGATAAAAATATTGAATTCCCAACTATCTCGATGGTTATAAAAGGGGAGTACTTGACACTTGCAACACAATCGAAAGGGAACATTGGGTATGTATATCAGGATTATAGACTAGGAGCTATTGTATACCACTTCACTAACCTAGTAGTTGGTATAAACATCAAGATGCACACACTTGATCACAAAAATAGGTCACATGTATGATACTTTCTACCTCATATAGAGCATGAAATATTGATGGACACCATCGGCACCATAGCTGATCTAGATGGACTACTCGTCTGAGTGCATTGTCAGGTGCATTATTTAACCTTTAAAGTGAATGCTAAAGCACAATTTCAATTATTTAGCCTTAGCTTATTCCCAATGTAATAAACCTGTAATTGACTGATACCATTCACAGACATATAATATTATTCAGAGGATACTGGACACTATAAACACGATTGTACAACCTCAGGTGAGTTATCTATAAATCATGTTTGCACATTTTCATTGGGTTCTCTTTTTTTCTTCTTATAATGTTACTAATGTCTAGCCTTTCGTGTGCCTAGGACACAAAAACCATCTATGGCACATTGTAGGTGCCAAGAACGGTGTATTTAGACACCAACAAATAGAAATCGGAAAATAACATGCTCTCGAGTTGTTGAAATTTACATTTTTTGATGTTTTTAGTTTAATATACATTTAATTACATTGCTGGGTCAACTCTTGCAACTATTTCATTTGGGGGTAAATGCATGAAAAACCGCGACTGTGGTTGTGTTCATAGGGTTCCCATATCGTCCTTTCCCATATACACATGCAGGAGCCAACAACATGCAATTTTGATGCTCCGTTTGGTTTTTCGCTCCTGGATCGGAAGTCACCAAGTGTCCCTGAACGACATTTTCATGCGAATTTCAACTGGACATCACTCGGTAACCGTAGGTTGGATCGATGAATAGTCAACTTCATTGGTCTCCTAGCATGTGATTCCCTCTAGGTGGCCCTCTCCCTCCTGATTTCAAGGACCATTGACTTCATTGTGCATTGATTTCGTAAACTAGGTTTTTGCTCAGTTTCCTTCAATGAACTTCTTGCATTGGTGGGTCAACCCTCCAAAACCATCGACCGTGCCTCTTACAAGTTATCAGATGGAACTAGAAACACATGTACATGTACAAATTGGAAACCATCTAGGGTTTCATGAACACCAACTTGAATTCTATCACTAGGGTTGACCAGTTATGATATGGAACTAGGGTTTAGTGACCTGTTTACAAGTTATGAGATGGAACTAGAAACACATGGACATGCACATATTGAAAACCAACTAGTGTTTCATGAACACCAAATTGCATGCTATCACTAGGGTTGACAAGTTATGAGATGGAACTAGGGTTTAGTGACCTCTTTCCAAGTTATGAGATGGAACTAGAAACACATGGACATGTACAAATTGGAAAACAAGTAGGGTTTCATGAACACCAAATTAAATGCTATCACTAGGGTTGACAAGTTATGAGATGGAACTAGGGTTTACTGACCTATTTACAAGTTATGAGATGGAACTAGAAATACATGGAAATGCACATATTGAAAACCAACTAGGGTTTCATGAACACCAAATTGCATGCTATCACTAGGGTTGACAAGTTATGAGATGGAACTAGGGTTTAGTGACCTCTTTACAAGTTACGAGACAGGACTAGAAACACATGGACATGTACAAATTGGAAAACAACTAGGGTTTCAAGAACACTAAATTGCATGCTATCACTAAGGTTGACAAGTTATGAGATGGGACTAGGGTTTAGTGACCTCTTTACAAGTTATGAGATGGAACTAGAAACACATGGACATGCACATATTGAAAACCAACTAGGGTTTCATGAGCACCAAAATTGCATGCTATCACTAGGGTTGACAAGTTATGAGATGGAACTAGGGTTTAGTGACCTCTTTACAAGTTATGAGATGGAACCAAAAACACATGGACATGTACAAATTGAAAAACAACTAGGGTTTCATGAACACCAAATTAAATGTTATCACTAGGGTTGACAAGTTATGACATGGAACTATGGTTTAGTGACCTCTTTACAAGTTATGAGATGGAACTAGAAACACATGGAGATGTACATATTGAAAACCAACTAGGGTTTCATGAGCACCAATTTGAATGCTATCACTAGGGTTGACAAGTTCTGACATGGAACTATGGTTTAGTGACCTCTTTATAAGTTATGAGATGGAACTAGAAACACATGGACATGTACATATTGAAAACCAACTAGGGTTTCATGAACACCAAATTGCATGCTATCACTAGGGTTGACAAGTTATGATATGGAACTATGGTTTAGTGACCTCTTTACAAGTTTTGAGATGGAACTAGAGACACATGGACATGTACAAATTGGAAAACAACTGGGTTTCATGAACACCAAATTACATTCTCTTACTAGAGTTTACAAGTAATGAGATGGAACTAGGGTTTAGTGACCTCTTTACAAGTTATGAGATGGAACTAGAAACACATGGACATGTACATATTGAAAACCAAGTAGGGTTTTATGAACACCAATTTGTATGATATCATTAGGGGTGACAAGTTATGAGATGGAGCTAGGGTATTGTAGGGAATGATGTTATGGTACATGTTATATTATTATACGGTATTGTAGGGTATGATGTTAGTATTGTAGGGTATGGTATGGTATATTAGTATGGTATGGTATGTTAGTATGGTATGATGTTACTATGTTATGTTATGGTATGTTATTGTATGTTAGTATGGTATGATGTTAGTATCATAGGGTATTGTAGGGTATGATATGGTATATTACACATGCATGCATGACTTAGAAGTAGAAACACATGTATCCCACTGATACATTTATTATAGTTATCCCCCCTTTCGCTGCCACTGGCAATGTCTTCGGAGAAGTCTATCTTTCTTTTCTGACTTCTCACTGGTGATCCCCTTCATTGAACAAGAGGGATAGGTCACATTAGTGGAGACTGCAGAAAAACCAAAATTTGTAAGTTAGTTTACCAACCTATAAAAATTCTATGTACATTTCTTCAAATTCCAAACCAATATAACATTTTTACTTACTGTATGTGAGTAAGTAATGGTGGGTTGTGGTTCCTCACTAACAACGACCCTGATTGGGTGATCTTCAAGCACCACTTGCTCACTATCAAGATGCATAAAAATATATATGCCAATATCAAGCACCAAATTAGAGAAAGCGATACATAAACGTACAAAGAAAACGATACATAAACGCACCTACTGGTTCGTTAGAGGTGGGTCACCGATTTGGTGCTCTTCGAGCACCGGTGCCTCACTAGAAGCCTGCATAAAGTAACATATGTAAATTTCAAATAATTAAAAGAATCAGAGACATATATACAAAATGGATGGAAAATGATGTTTTCAAAGAAAGTGAAACATACATGTACCTGGCAGGGGGGAAGAGGTGGGTCTACAACAACCTCACTTTGGTGGTCTTCAAGCACCACTGGATCAATAGATTCCTGCATAAAGTAACATATGTCAAAGCGATACATAAACGTACAAAAAAATACAAAGTGAAACCACCAAATCAAAGAAAGCGATACATAAACATACAAAGAAAGCAATACATAAATGTACTTGCTGGCTCGTCAAATGTGGGTCGACAACAACCTCGCTTTGGTGCTCTTCAAGCACCACTGGGTCAATAGATTCTTGCATAAAGTATCATATGTCAAAGCGATACATAAACGTACAAAAATGTACAAAGGTAAAGCACCAAATTAGAGAAAGTGATACATAAATGTACAAAGAAAGCGATACATAAATGTACCTGTTGAGGCCTGGAAATTCGCAAGCGACAACAGAAAGGGATTCTCCCCAATCAACGTTCCCAACTAGCCCGTTGATTGTTTGGTATAGGGAATCCGTCCGGTTTTGCGGTCCGTCTACCGTAGGTCAAACACAAACAAAGGCTTTACCGGTTGCGGCCCAGTCCACCGGAATTTGTATTTTTGACTTAATGTATGCAATGCGAATGCCTAACTAACAATGCAGGGTGATACAGATGTGAGGAACGGCACAATGTGCTGCGCAGGTTCTTACCTCTCGTCTTAGGCTCACCAACATTTGAATCACACATGCATTTATGCACTAACCTAGCTATCTATCTATCCATCTATCTCTATCTACCTATCCCCGGGGAGCCAACTTATATTCAATATATATGAGTAATGCGGATGTGCACACATGATAAAAGCAATTACAGATAGCTGACATTTACTTTTACAAGCATGAACAATGAAAGATATTTCCACAACCAGATAACTAATTGTTTCATGATAAGTATGCATTACTCATGGTGGTTATTTCATAAAATAAATCAGAAATCATTTAAACAAGACATAGGTCATAAGGTTAGAACGATCTCACGATTCATGGACACAATGCTGAAAAAACAAAGTAGTTCATCTTTCAACTATCCATGGCAAAACATTTGAAATCCCACCGTTCATGTTTTGTTTCTATTCTTGTATGTTTTCTACTTTGTGATGATGTTTATTATTGTTCTTTTATATACTGATGTGCTTGTATATTGATGTATACTATCTGGTTTAATGATGTTCTTTAATTTCTTATTTATGTTGGATACTTATGCTACTTATTTTTTATTTAATAAATGATGAGGCTAACTTACCTCTGCATCTTAAGGGGAGGAGTGGTTGTATTTTTTCCTAACGAAACATTAAAAAAGGTAAGGAAATCCTACGACTTGGGCTTACTCATTTCTCATGAACTAATGCATGATGGATCCATGGTTATTGAAGGTGTCTAGTCAGTAAGCCTATTTTTTACGTGCGTAAAATAAACAAGACCTAGCACCTGGAAGGAAATGTTCTAAACCTAAACACTAAGAAGTTGATGCATGGGTTAAAACACAAACAAAAGAAGACAAGCACCTAAACTATACGAAAGGGGATAAAGATAAAAATCCATAGTGGATGATTATTTGTTGCATTAGAAGAGGCCATGTGAAGGATACATGGCTTCCTCCACACTCGCACTAATCTTAAATCCCATGATAGGGTTTTCGCAACCAATATTTGCATAGAGAAATCGTTGGAGAAGGGAGCGATCTCCATCATTGGGGATTCACTGACAGAGGTGTGGTCACATCGTTGATTCTAAATGCTTGGAAGGTATGTATTCAACTTCGATGGTTTTAGAATCATCATGAATTTGTTTTAATAAATGGTCGCAGAATAATTTTGATTCACCTCTAGTTTTGTTGCAGGTTTTGATGAGTGTGGAGCAGCTTGCGACTCTGTTAATGAGAGGTTCGTCAAGTGAAATCTTGGTAAGCCCATATGAAAGGGCCTTCAACCATCTGTTTGGTTGTATGTGGTATTTGAAAGGAAATGGGGTTCTGTGTTTGTAGTTTATAATGGCTTCCCACTTGGGAAATGCCAGGGTTTTGGGATAGAACAAAGCTCAGGCTTAAATCATAGATTTCGGGATTTTATGATTTATGGCATGTTTAACGACTATGTTGGATTTATTGTGTCGTGAAAATATTCTGTTTGAAATTTTATAGTAGTTTTCTTGTTCTATGTTCCTGACTCTTCATCGGTTTAATTTATGAAATCAAAGTTAAGTTTTAAGCATGTGCAGAATTTTCATGGTGATAGTGATATCCTAAATGGGTGCCCTGTTAATTGGTTTTATAACTCTAAGTTTTCCTTTAAATTGGGGCTTTGTGTAAACAAGAGCATAACTGGAAAATGTGGTTTTATTATTTGATTAGTTTATTTTGGGCACATCGTTTCCGAGAGCATAGTATTTAATTTTATAATGAGGGTATTAAGATATCATTGCAATTGCTCGCAATGGAACTATGATAATGTTGATGATAAATTATTACTTGGATGTGGATATAATTTGAGTTTATGCCCACGGTGTGTTCTATGAAATTTTTAGCGTTTAAAGGGTTTTACCTCTATTAATTTATATTGGTTGTTTTCAATTTGGTGTTTTGCTTCTCTATAGAGACAAAGGGAAAATCCCTAGCTTGGTTTAGTATTTATATTTTGATGTGGTTTGAAATAGTTATAATTCCATCGTTGTTAATACAACCATATGCTTTCAACGGTGGTCATATTATCGTGTAACCTATATTTCCGATCTCGCATAGCCTGTAAATATGGAATGGTTCATATATTGTATTTATTTCCTATAGTACATTGGAAACTCACATCCAATGTTTATCGGATTCGATGTTGGGTTGTTGCTATTTTTGTTATTTCATTTAAAGGTTTAAAACGCTCCCACCTGAAGCTTATGGGATTCTTTATTGGATTATCGTTATTATTATTTATTTAACTGGTTTATAATATCCCAGTGAATGTTTATGGGACTGAATGATGGATTATTTATGGTTCATTTTGGGCTAACGTGAATACATTCCAGCCAACTCTTAAGAAGTTTCGATAATGGGTGGAAGGGTGTCATCATACTTTGACTGTGTTTAATTTATGGTTTTATGTTGAATTTATTTCCTTTCAAGAAATGTTAACATGCTTTCAGCCTTTGCTAGAGGAATGGTGGTTTGTCATTGTTGGAATATAATCCGTCGGGATTATATTTTGTAAATAAATAAAGAAAACTGAATAGTTATGTAGGAAGCCGAAAAGGCATGGCGGAAGGTGAAACACAACCGTCATATTAATTGTATAAATATATGCATTAGAAAGGGAATAAAATTGAATCGGGAGTTATTACCTATTAGTGGTATCAGAGCACCACCTACCATAACTCCTGCCTAATGCGTTTCAGTCCTACTGCACACCTATCTTCCCTTTCCTCAGTCTGCAGATTGCATGCATTGGTGCATGCGCTGGCTGCTCTAACGTTCATGAGTGATTCGCACTCCTGTGATTCTCCTGCTAGAGTCTTTGTCCTCTTTGTAACTCCTCCATCATGTTTGCATGGATAAGACATATCTATTCAATGCCTTGCTGCGTTGAATGTAGTTTTTGCATCTGCGCTCATGAACATTGTTGAATCACTGTGAAAGTGTTCTCTCCAAAGTTTATGGAAACCCTAATCTTCGTTGATGTGTATTATGGACCTCGTGGATATGCGCCTCTCCTTTAACCACGAGAAGATTGAAGTTTTCTTGCTGAAGATTGGTGTTTGCATACTGTTGGTACTAAGCTGCTCATATTCTGCATGTTTTTACTGTCCTTTTCCAGAAAATTGAAATGTTCAAAGACTGTTATACCTAACCATAATTCCTAGTTGCACTCTCTCTTCTCACCATTCTATTTTACCCTTCACGTGATTCCACCACTGGGTATAGCCCACTCTCTATATCTTTGTCCCGTGCATTCTACTATTACTATTTTTTTGCCAACCCATTGTGTTCTCTCCTACTGTCGATGTTGTCCTTGCCGGAGGGATCCAGCTGCTTCTCCTCGGCCGTTGTGACAATATTCCTAATGCTATAAGCATAGTTCCCCAGCGAGTTCCTGGCCTCAACTCTCTTCTTCACATCTTCGTCTTCCTCCTTGTATTTCTCGGCGCCGTGAACCATCCTGTCGATCTCATCTTTGCTGAACTCGTCGAGGTGAGATATTTCCCGTGACTGTAGGGAATCCAAAAACCCTAATTTCTGCCCTAATTCCTGTGCGTGGAGTTTTCTGGTAAATTCTGCAAATATGTTCATATGTATGACTGGTGGTCCCGGCGTGGCTGAAGATCGAACTGGATGAGACGCACTATGATTTTGGTACTTGTTATGAGATTGAATGCGAGAGTGACGATCCTAAGAAAGTGAAGAAAGTTCTGGAAGATTTTCTCAAAGACTGGTGCGTCTGCCTGGAGGAACTCGAGCATGTTGTATGGGTTATGCTGCTTATATTTTGAAGAGGCCCGTGAGTTTCAATCTATATTGGAGCTGAGTATATATTGAATCTCTATGCGTTGGAGATTGAATGGAAGGTCTGCAAATATTTTTCCCTGTGAGTGAAATGTGTGTGCATGAATAATATGGCTGCTGTATGAGCCTGAGATTGTTGAGTATATATGCTGCGTGGAGTCTGTAATTTTCATTCACATTGTTGGTGTTGATTGCTGGGTTGAAGACTGCTATGAAGTTAGGAGTCACTGCGTCTTTCTTGTTCTTGATTTCCATTGAAATCGATCCAAGATGATTGTTGCATTCTCCTATTGACTGCTATGCTGACTGATATATATATGCTGACTGATATATCAGACATTGAAGAATCTTGTGAAAGAAATATGTTGCTTTGTTGGTGTTGATTGCATTGAGACTGCTTGTGCAATTGGGAATATTGCCACTGTTCAATTTTTCTGCTGCTGCAAGTTCTTGAAGCTGCCTGCATGGAGTCTTTTGGGTGTGAAGGGAATTGATATGAATGTGTTCATATAAATACCATTTCTTTGACTGAGAAGACTGCGAGAAGAGTGTGTAACTACAAGAGGTGTTGAGAACTCATTTCTCTGGGTGCTGCTACAAGTCTGTTCCAAGATAATGTATTGAGGTATTATTGTAATTTTTCATAAGAAGATTTGAATTGTCCATGTAAACAACACTCTAAAGTAAATTACATGGAGATACGTTGAAAGCATTCTAATTCTGTGTTTCTTTGAGAGCTGTGCCTCTCCCTCACCATCACCAGTGGTGAATTATTTGCTTATGAACTTATTGACATCATATTTTCTCTGTAAATGAACTTATTGTAAATCAACTTGGCAGAGACTATAGACCTGCAAGGTTATTGTTTTTCTCTTTGTCATATTAATTTCATTATTGTAAATTACACCAGCAGTTGCAAAAGATGCAATCTATAGCATCTAAGAGAGGCAGAGGAAGAAGAAACTTTAGAGGAAGAGGAGGCAGAAACAACTCCAGAAAAAGATCAGATTTGCAGTGCAAGCGTTGTGGAAATACTGGACACACATCAGATCAGTGTTGGGCTTCATGAGACTCCATCAAAGACCGACATAACCAGAAGAAAGATGACAATAAAAACCAAGATGCTAGTAAATCTTCTGATTCTGCTCACTGTATTGTTGCACATTGTAATATTGGAATTAATGAAATGACTTCACTTTCATCTTACAAAGATTGTTGGCTGCTTGATACTGGTGCAACATCACACATGACTTTTAGAGAAGAGTGTTTTGAAGAAATAAATGAAACAATAAATGGCATAGTGTACTTTGCAGATAAGTCAAGTCTTAAACCAAAGGGAATGGGCACCATTCGACTGAAGATGCATGGATTCCCTGATTTCTTGTTGGAGAATGTTCTTTATCTTCCAGAGTTGCAGAGAAGCCTGCTATCCTTGGTGGAGGTTCGACAATGAGGCCATTCCATCCACATGTTTGATGGAATCGTAGAAATAAGAAAGTCCTCTGACAACCAAGTCATCATGACTGGATACGAAGATGGGAAGCTGTTGAAGCTAAAGGGTTCATCTGCAAGAGTTCAAAACTATGCCTACCTCTCTCAGCATGGAGAAGGTAATTTGTCATCTAGTTCATTGTGGCATGCAATATTTGGTCATCTAAATTATAAAAGTCTTCATTTGTTGAGAAAGAATGGTGTATTTGGTTTTCCCACCATTCCCAAAGAGAAGAACAAATGTGATGCATGTATATTAGGGAAACACAGTAAGCTGCCATTCCATGAATCTAATTTTAGAGCAAGTAGGAAATTAGAATTAGTGCATTCTGATTTATGTGTCCCAATGCCAACTCCTTCTGCTCATGGGAATAAGTATTTTATGACATTTGTTGATGACTACTCAAGAATGTGTTGGATTTACTGTTTAAAGACAAAATCATAAGCATTTCAAACATTCAAAGACTTTCATGCATTGATAGAAAAACAAGCACAATCAAAAATTGGTACACTTCGTACTGATAATGGGAAAGAATACACTTCAAATGCTTTTGAAGATTATCTTCGCCAACATGGAATTGCACATCAAACTACGGTTCCCTACAATCCTCAACAAAACAGTGTAGCAGAAATAATGAATAGAACCATAATGAATATGGTTCACTCAATGATGTTTTTTGAGAATGTAAAACTAATGTTTTGGGGTGATGCAGTAAAATGTACAGCCTATTTGAGAAACAGAAGTCCCTCAAATGCTCTTGATAACAAGACTCCACATGAAATGTGGTTTGGCCATCTCCCTTCAATCAGGCATCTCAGATTTTTTGGTTCCACCTGTTATGCCTTGATTCCAAAGGAGCAAAGAAACAAGCTTGGTGCTCGAAGCAGAAAATGTATTTTCCTGGGGTACGAAGAATAATCCAAGGCATACCGTCTATATGATGAGGTAAACAAGAAGTTTATTATTTCCAGAGATGTCATTTTTATTGAGACTAATAAAAATGAGCAGTCCATTGAGAGACAGCTTGATCATTGGGAAAAATATCCTCATCCAAAGACATATTCTGAAAATGAATATGAAATTCCAAACCTTGAAGGGGGGATTCCTATTCTGGTTCAACCTTTGGAATTTACATATGAAGCACCAACTCCCCCGCATGAAGAAGTTCCTGCTACTTCACCTGAACAAGAGGTTCAACTGGATGATGTGATTGAGAGAATTGAAAGACTCTCAATCAATGATGAAGCACCACCAACTGATCAACCAGGACCATCACGAAAGATTCCTAAATGGGCCACAAAGACACTTGAAAGTGTCCATTCAGATGAAGTTGGAAAGACGGGAATGAGAAGTTCGAAAAGACATGAAGATGGAGGAGAAGCAGATAATTCAGGTGATGACATGGATGTATCATTTGATTGTGAATTTAATTTATCTGCTAACTTTGAACCAACTTCCTTTGGAGAAGCTTCTACTCGAGTTGAGTGGAAAGAAGCTATGCAGAATGAGTATGATGCACTCATGAAGAATGGAACTTGAACGCTGGTTGACCCTCTAGTTGGAACCAAACCAATTGGCTGCAAGTGGGTGTACAAGAAAAAATACAGATCAGATGGCTCACTTGACAAGCACAAAGTGAGGCTTGTAGCAAAAGGCTATGCACAGAAAGAAGGAATTGACTATGAAGAAACATTTTCTCCTACAACAAAATGGGCTACCATCCATACCTTACTCTCTTTAGCTTCTCAGAAAGGGTGGAAAGTTCATCAAATGAATGTGAAGACTTCTTTCTTGAATGGAGACTTGAAAGAGAATGTATTCATGTCTCAGCCAGAAGGCTTTGTTGTGAAAGGAAAAGAACAAAAGGTATGCAAGCTTGTCAAATCCTTGTATGGCCTAAAACAAGCGCCTCGCGCATGGTATGAAAAGTTAACCGAGCATCTGTTGAAGTTAAATTTTGAACATTTTGATCTTGATGATGCAACACTGTTTATAAAGAAAGTTGGAAGATCTGTTGTGTATCTTGTGGTGTACGTAGATGATATTTTGATGACAGGGAACAATGAGAGCTATATAGCATCCATAAAGAAAGATTTGAAAAAGATCTTTGAAATGACAGATATGGAACATCTCCACTATTACTTAGGAATTGAAGTCACTCAGCATACTAAGTACATATTCCTATCTCAGAAAAAATATGTTGGAGAACTACTAAACAAATTTTGCATGACAGAATGCAACCCTATATCTACTCCAATGGAACAGAAAATGAAGCTCACATCAAGCGAAGGAAAAGAATTTGAGGATGCGACCAAGTATCGATAACTTGTAGGAAGTCTTATCTACCTTACAACAACTAGACCAGATATTTCTTATGTTGTTGGCATACTTTCAAGGTTCATGCATAAACCTTGTGAATGACACTGGTCAGCTGCAAAAAGAGTTCTAAGATACTTGAAGGGGACTCAAGACGTTGGACTCAAGTACTCTAAAGTGGATGACTTCAAACTTATTAGGTACTCAGACTCAGATTTTGATGGCGACAAGGAGACAGGAGTATCAACTTCTGGATACACTATGAGTCTTGGATCAGCAGTTGTCTCATGGAGATCACACAAACAATCAGTTCTGGCAGATTCAACAACAGAAGCAGAATATGTGGCTGCAGCTGAAGCAACGAAAGAAATAGTATGGCTCAGGAAGATGCTTGAATATTTGCAAGAAAAACAAGAGAACTCCACTTCATTGTTGGTCGAAAATACTTCTGCAATCAAGCTGGATAAGAATCCCAGATTCCATGATCAAACCAAACACATCAACACAAAGTATCATTTGATTCGACATCATGTAGAGGCCAAGACAGTCCATCTTCGACATTGTTCCACAAATGATCAAGTTGCAGACATCTTCACCAAAACGCTTGGACGAGAAAAGTTTGAAAGATTCAGAAACATGCTCGGACTTACGAACACCCCTTCGTATTAAGAGGGGGATTGTTGGAATATAATCGGTCGGGATTATATTTTGTAAATAAATAAAGAAAACTGAATAGTTATGTAGGAAGCCGAAAAGGCTGGGCGGAAGGTGAAACACAACCGTCATATGAATTGTATAAATATATGCATTAGCAAGGGAATAAAATTGAATCGGGAGTTATTACCTATCAGTCATGATTTATATATTTGTTGTAGCTTAGATTATATATATATCAACATTGGGAAACACTAATACATCATCATTTTTAGAGATTGGCCTATCCTTTTTATAGGATGGGTGGAAAATTGGGCTTTGTGGAAATTCGTTAGTTGGTTGATTTTGTGGATAATTATATATTTTATTGATTTATTTTTTATGCTTAAAGCAACGACTACTATTGGTTCTCCCTATCCATACCTTGATAAAGTACTTACCCATACCTTGCTAAAGTAATTTCCTTTAAATCTTCTCCCCCTTTCTATGGTCCCTCCACCTATTTACCTTTTCCATATTCAACCACTTCATTCAATCTCCCAGGGATATAGATTCATTCATGGCTAAGAGAATCGGTAACTAATATTCCCCTCACAGATGGGATGTATACTCCCTAAATAAATTCTCCTCCAAGTAACATTTGTGATAGTAGAATGGCACTTCTTGATGGTGGATTTTGAAGGACATATGGAATCCTATCACCTACAAATTGAAGTGAGTAGAGGTTTTTGGTTACCAAGCGATTCGATCCCTCATTTGCAATTATGTGTATTCATTAGTCTATAAAATGTTTGTTTAATGGATAATTTGTTTAATTTATATTTATATTTTTTGTTATAGTTGTGAGCCATTGCAAAGGTTCTATATTATTATACTTAAGGGTTTTAATTTTAATATGAGTTTATAAATCTGGTTCAGGAAATTGTACATGTGTTCTGTTTATATTCAATATTTATTAGAATGATTAGATATATATTTTATAATATTTGTGGGGATCTAGGGTTTCCTATGTGTGGATTTAAATATTATTTTCTTTGTTTTGGGGAAATGTATGATCATTTAAAATGTTAAACATGGTATAAACCCTAACATATATGGAAGCTTTAAAAACTAATTTAACATAAATGTGATAATAAATTTATCCTAGAATCTGTATAAGGATTTAAACTGAGAATTCTATATTAACTAAAAACAAACTAAACATGTATTCATACTAATGAGGGGTGAATTATAGATCCCAATACAAAACCCAATGGCTATAATCACAACCTATAAACATAATAAAAACATAGATAAGAGATGAAATGTAGAAATCTCTTACCTGCAATTATGCCGCTTGAAATGGCTTAAGAACCTTGTACACTTCAACACCCAGAATTAATAAAAAACTTTATATATCTGACCCTAGGAATGATAACCGGATAAATTTGGAACTACCACATTCCTCCCAACCATGAAGTGGAACCGTTTCTGGTTCTAAATCAGACCCTCCTGAGTTGGCTCCAACATGCAAGAGATCTAGAGCTCCTAAGGGTGAGGCTGCTACTATTTGGAAATCAAGCTCTGTATAAGAGTGCTTGGTTTTGGAAAATGCTCTCCAATTCCATCCAAGAATAATAATCATATCCCTAAGCCTTCTCTTGGCTTTGTTCTTATAGATAATCTTTTGGAAAAATTGGTAGTTGGTTTAACTTCAGTTGAATGAATAATACACTATTTTCTTGAAAATAATCTTTAGTTTGTTTTTGATGTAATAAATATTTATTTTGTTTAAATAGGAAATTCTACTAGT
>LPNX010834474.1:24663-57378 GCA_001517045.1 Pseudotsuga menziesii | reverse complement strand
TATATATATTCTCATATACATATTATATAAACTTTACTTATTGTCCTTTATTATTATTCATGAATCATATATTAGAGTTATTTATTTTGATGTTACACTTAGTTTATGTTATTTCTTTAATCAAGGCCTCGGCTAGGGTTTCATTAGTCAACTAGGTTAGGTAGCTCTAAATCCTCCTTGTATGTTGGATTACCTCGTATTTGTGATGGTTCTTCTAGTCCTTTATGAGAAGTAGATTTGAAATTTCAAATAATCAACCTAAAATAAGTATGATGAGGGTTGGTTCTATTCAGAGTCTTTCCAACTCAACACCTTTAATTACAGTAACCCCTAGTGCTATTCAAATACTAAGCTCAATACTATCAATTGGGTGTTACACTAGTGCAATTTGAGAGCCTCTCACTCAACAGTAATATTATGATTCATTTGTATTTCTAACTCAACACCTTTAATTACAGTAACCCCTAGTGCTATTCAAGGACTAAGCTCAATACTATCAATTGGGTGTTACACTAGTGCAATTTGAGAGCCTCTCACTCAACAGTAATATTATGATTCAGTTGTACAATACACCTAGGGATACAATGGCCAAAGATCCAATGCTCCAGAGCTTATGCTCAACATTAAGTGGGAGTGCTCCAGGTATTATTCCCAACACTTCCATTCTTACTATTTGGGGTTCATTAGAGGAAATTTGGGGTCTAAAATGGGCCTTATAAGAAAACGTGCCAAAATAAGTTTTTGTGAGTTGGAATTCAAGAACCAATAGAATTTCAATAAAATAAGTCAACCATAATGGTTGAATTGACATATTTGTCATTAAAAAAAACTACTTTTTTTGTTCATATTTTCGACATATCTCATTGTGTTTTTACTCAAATTTCGATCGGGAGAGCTCATTGGATGTGGAATTTGATTCTGCATCCAACGAGTACCCACAATGCATACTTCAGACGGACCCTGCTACCCCAAAAACAAGAAATACCTGAAAAAATGTGATGATGACATCATCATCACGTTTTTTTCAGGTATTTCTTGTTTTTGGGGTAGCGGGGTCCATCAAAAGTATGCAGTGTGGGTTCTCGTTGGATGTAGAATCAAATTCCGCATCCAACAAGCTCTCCCAATCGAAATTTGAGTAAAAAAAAAAGGGAGATATGTCGAAAATACGAACTCAAAAAGTAGTTTTTTCTTTCTTCCTCCAAAATTAATCAATATTATTTTATTATTTTAACTATTATTTTATTATTTTCCTTCGGAGGCCCATTTTAGACCCCAAAATTCCTCTAATGTACCTATGTGCTATAGATCTTATGCTCAACACATAGTCTCATAACATGTTTGCTCCAGAGCTTGTGATCAAGACATAAACTCATAAATCATGTGCCCAAGATCTTACGCTAAACACAAAATATCCTAACCCATGTGCTTCAGGTCTTATACCCGACGCATCATAGAACTCAAGCATGCATTCAGTTTTATACACAATACATCACAAATAATCATCTTAGTATATATTACGGATTGTGCCCAATCACATAATAATAAATCCAGTACATTGAGGCATGTACCCAGTATAACGACAATAGTCCTTGTCTATAAGGGCCTATTCCCAACATATATAATCATATAGAAGACAATAAAACATGCACATTAGCTCACACACAATATATCTATCTAATCAGCATAACTCATGTGTAGTGGGGCATACACCCAATACATAGACATAAGCATGACATCAAAGTAAATCGTGTGTAGTGGGGCTCATGCCTAATATAGTTAAGGTTGAAATTCAAGATATTACAAAAAACCATAAATACAATCTAGTTCCTGGTTTGTTACAGTTACGGAGAGAAACTTCCTATGGCTTGGGGTGTACCACAATAGACAGCTAGACACGAGAAATCAATCCTTTCCCAATATGTAAGAGAAACCAAACATCTAACACTCAGTGACCTCAAATCATACATTATTCCGAATAGTTGAAGTAGATCGTTGTTGAGCTTTTTCCAATCCCACTTGCGCTAATAATTTTCTCTCAACAACAACAAACAAGACAAGCATGCTATATAATATGGTGTTATATCTACTCTAGAATATATAATCAACAATTTATAAGCAAGTAAACATATCCATGGATTCAATATTTACATTAAAATCCACATTATTGGACATGAAAAGATATTTCTATTAATCAAATAAGAGATTACACAAGTGACAAGCTTTGTTGGCATGTCTACGAACTGGAGAAACTGAGTCCTTCACATGGGCGTCCACCACCTCAATCCTCCATTTCTCAATAGCAAGCTCACAAGCAAAGGCAGTATTGGGAAGAATAGAAAGTTCTCCAAAGAGGCAAAGGTATGCAGACTCAATTATATGCAAACTATGGCAATAATGGACTATAGTTTCATTCCTCTTCAATTCTTCCTCTTCAATGTATCCAAGAGGTTCCTTAAATAGCACTCCAAGAGGTTAATGGAGGGTTGAATCCGAGCGATTTCAAGGCATATGGAAGGCCAAGAGTCAGGATATTTGAACTCATGCAAGGAAAAATAAAAAATTGTTTGGATTTATGCACACATCTTGGTAAGCGGGTTTGAGGTCAAAAGTCGTGTGTACACTCGAGTATGGGTTTAAAAGTCGTGTACAACAATAAATAGGGGTTTTTAGGGATGAACTTGGAAACATCAAATTATAATATCAGTACATGGGGTATAAAGAGTCTGTAGAGGGATAGGAAATGCCATAAATATATGATCAACCATGTGTGGTAAAATCAACTATAACAGATGCCCCCTAATGTGTGAGGTCAGAGGGGTAACATGATGGCCGAAATACATTATAAAATACATCCCAAAAGTGGAGTGATGAAGAACCAGGTGGAAGAACTAGGGATTAATCAGTATAGTACAATAATCAATCTATACATGTGACTGCAAATATATATAGCAGTACCAGATACATAAGAGTACAATGGCCATGAATAGGCATGATATACAAAATGTGATATGTGTGGTTATCACCATGTACAATATATAATAGATTAGAATCTCCATGATGAAGATATACAATGGATCAAGATCTCCATAGAAGCTGAAGATATACAAAAGACCAAGATATCCATAATGGATGAACATATCTGACATACACTGGAATCAAATCACGAGAGATGAAATCTCATGAAAACTGGCACGATCCAAGAGGTAGCATATGTGGAATGCAACCAAGTTGGAAGGTATTCTACACAAACTGCTATGATTACATGTCCTACTATGTGGATAGAGGCATCGAGTTCGAACATAGTAGTCCATCGTCTGATTACCGGTCATTGATGTATACCATTAACAATAGCGAGATCGCGCACCGATAATGAAAATGGGAATCAAGGTACAGAGTGAAATCCAATAAGTGTGAATAGATGTGTTGATTTCAAACACTTGGAAGACTCCATCGATCAGGGGACATTGATGTATTCCCAAAACTGTCGATGGTGAGAGAACATACCACTGATGATTATAAGTCTCAAGGCACTCAAATGACTCTAGACTCCTATTCCAAAATAAATGATCTGAAGTCAATGAAATGGAATCTGTTGGATGGAGGGAATTAAGGCATCCCCCATCAACCAACATGAGGTACTCATCAACATTGTATAATTTGGAAGAAATCAAACAAGATGTGCATGAACCAGTAACAGTATCAGGAATGACCGACATGCAAAGTCAAGATAAGTGAGGAATGGCCAAGTCAAGCTTCAAATTGCTTCAAACAAGATCATAAAGGTGAATGGTGACTAAAGGTAGGCAGCATGGACTCGATATGAAAATGGGGAAATCTCTGTGACACAAGAGGCACAAAAAGAGGCTCCATAGGGATTGGAAGCGTAACCAGATGGTGGAGATAAAATCAGAGTAACGAGTACAGCTCCTAAAGTCAAACTAATAACTCAACCAACAGATGTGATATAC
The DNA here is from genome assembly GCA_001517045.1 of Pseudotsuga menziesii. Taxonomy (NCBI): domain Eukaryota; kingdom Viridiplantae; phylum Streptophyta; class Pinopsida; order Pinales; family Pinaceae; genus Pseudotsuga; species Pseudotsuga menziesii. Next base: position 53,407 of record LPNX010834474.1, on the reverse strand, counting down.
ATTTCTCTGTTCAAAGGCAACACAACTCGACTACTACCAAAGATAACATCTTTTCCTGTCCGGCTTTTTGGTTTTCTAATTTTTTTTTACTTTTTCAGATATTTTGCAAATCTTGAAAAAGAATAAAAGTTATTTATAGTTACAAATATAGGAGGAGACGAGTTTCAAGGGACAAGTAAACTAGTTCCAAGCAACGGAACATACCTATGCTCAATGCAAGGAAATATGTGTAGGATAATGACACTAGGGGGAAGGCCCCCTCCGGGTAAAAAATGGGGAATCAAGATGCAAAAGATATGTAAAAAGGATCTTCTTGGCTAGATATGAGACAAGCTAGGGCTATATGGCTGATAATCAAAGTCAAGAAGCCAACATAAGGCTCAATAAGGAAAGAAAAAGTCACGATAATGTAATTACGAGTTGACATATACAAGGGATTCCTGGGGGAATGTCTAGCATAAAGTTCAAGAGGAGTATGAGGCTCTTGCTCAAAGACATGGAAGTACTATACAAAGGACTCCCACACCCTAAAGGAGAAATGTCAGCATGGGAACCAAATGCAATACAAGATCTAACTAGGGTACCCATGTATGGATAAGCTCTACCATTTGCATAATGCCACTTCTAAAAGCAGCATAAAGGCTCCGTGACAAGATGGAATGGGTTCGTACCTAGGATTAAGATGAAATGGTCATAATTCCATGCAAAATGCAAGCGGATGTGAAATCCTAACCTATATGACAGTTTAGACATAATACCTGAAATAGGAACAAATGGGTCGAAGACACAGTCAAACTGCACTCAAAATGGGCTCCTACAACATCCAATTAGTTCAAACGATCCAAAATGGTCAGAAACGGTCAAAAACTAAAGGAAGTGGGTAAAAATTTCAATATACATATATATAATAGGGAAAAAATAAAAAATTTCATACCATTTTGAATTTTTACCCACCATAGTGCATTTGAGTCCAGAACTTCAGAAGTGAATTCTGGCAGCATCATCCGACGGAATCACTCCGTTTTTTATCCAGGTAAATTCCCTTGCCCCTCCCCTTCATTTTCATGTAAAAATTTTAAATTTTCATGGTCAATTTATTTTTTAAGTCCATCCCAACTTGGGAGTTTTATCCCACATGGATATCATACATTTTTCTGCGTATAGGGCTAACTATACGTGGAAAATTCCATGAAATCCACATACATACGTAGTTGTTTTGTAGATAGTTGTGTATAGGGCCGTGAAAATGGTTTTAATGGGAAAATATTGATGAAAATTTGTAATTTATGTGCATGATGGTGCTAGAATGGAGAGAGAGGGAACATGGTGATGTTGAGGAAGCTGTTCAGACTGATTCCATGGCTCAACAAACATTATGGGAATGCAAGATATGCAATTTTTGGTGCCTTGGAAGCTTGAGGTCAAAGCCAAGACTACTCCAGCTATTGGTAGATTACTGGGATCCAGAGTGTGAGACATTTCAAATAGATGGGATGTCACTCAACATTGAGGTTGAGGACATATAATTTATCACACGTTTGTCCCTGTGAGGGGAGGTGGTGAACCTCCAATCCCGTGGGCTAGGAGGTGGGCTGACTATAGATGAATACATAGCTGTGTATTTCCTTCCCGATATAGAGAAAGTTGGGACTCAAATCCCAACAAACTTGGTTCAGAACCTGGGGCTAAAAGCCACACTATTGGGATTAGGTAGGATCATAGGTTTGGGATCACTCCACTAGGACTCAAGGCCATTGATGTTCTATGCAGTAGAGTGCATGCGACCCATGATATATGACCAAAGTACTACACTGCTGAGAAACATGAAACAACAACTTAGTGACTGCAAGATCAGTAGGGTACGAAACTTTGGGTTTGGTAGCATACTGAGCACATTATTTTTTGAGCAGGTTCCAGGGCTAATCCCTAGAGTAGACATTGATCCACATGGATTCTGGGATCTGGCTCAATGACGCTGGGCCAATGTCATGCGCAAACTGGGAGATGGAAGGGTGGCTAACCCCTACCCAGTAGAGTTGTTTCCATGGTGGCAGAGACGAATCATCACCATAGAGAACTATCCCTATGCTAGGATCAACTTCCGTGGAGACCCAGACATGCCCCTACCACCAGGAGCAGCTTATGAAGACATAGGTAATGAATCCCAAACCCACTTTTAATTTTTTGTGTTTTTTGATATATGAAATTAAAAGACATGTTTTTGGTGTGACGAAACATAGTGATACTCTGTCATGTATATGAAGATGTAGTACCACAACGAACATATGTATTTCCTTGTCATCGACGGAGGGGAAGAGGTGATGATATCATGGGTGCAGATGCAGAGTGGACGCTCCATGGCATCCACATGAAGTTCGTTCGATTGACATAGAGAGTTCCCATGGCACAAGTTGAGGAATTGCCTAAGGCCATGCAGTGCCAAGTGGTTGGAGTACCACCGGTATGGGTTCAATTGTTTCCCTAGCAAGCTAGAGCCATGGTGTGCTACCCTGATCAACACCCTCCTCCACCTCAAGCTTAGAGACTTGGATGTATATTTTTTGTATGACCGTGTAGTATATTTTGGTGGCTCGAAAGCCCCAATTTTGTATATGACACTTATGTATTATGAAATCACCTTTTTTGAACTTAATGAAAAATATTTATCATGATCGATCATTATTCTATTTACATGTGTAAAATGTGTTTGTGAATATTTTTATCGCCTGTGATACAAATGCCAATCTAGTACATAGTTAGCATATGAATCAACAACTTGATTAAAATTTATTGCAACATGAATGTATCTTATGTTCTCAAATTGTCGTTCTAGAAATATAACACGTAAGAATCTTCGTAATAATGTTGGATCCCTAATACGATACAAGCCATTAAGTTGTGAGACCACTAACTGCGAATCAAGATGTACCTCAAGAGAATGAACACCATGTGAAATGGCATCACACAATAAGTCAATGATGGCACTGTATTCAACAACATTGTTCGACAAAGGCCGTAAACATACGCCTCGTGAAGACAACACTTGACTCGTGGGATTATAGATCACCCATGTAGCCGAGGCTGAGTTTTGAGTGGGGCGGCTAGCACCATCAACGAATCCTATGTAAACAGAAGAATCCATAGAAATTTTCTATAGAAAATGAAAGCTAATCAACAAACCCAATCACCATAAGAAGACCTAACTATGCAATGCAAAAATGTACAATAATATACAAAAAGTCATCCTTGACTGAAGATCATGCATAGTACTTTTTAAGATAGATCCCATTTCTAGGCTCCACCAAGGCTGTCCCTTCATAATCCACCAACTCATAGGTGCCTTTCTCTAAGACACGCTTAACCACGTAAGTACCATGCCACATGTAATATCCCGAATTTTGGACCTACCATTTATAGGCATGAGCTTATTGATCATGATGATTACATTGATGTTTTATTTTATATTGGGTCAAAGATCCCACTGCATATGAACAAGATGATTTGTTTTGTATATTAGGTGTAAGACAATTTTTGATTGTATATATATGTTGGTTGTGTTGGGGGTGGACCCTAAATCACATGATTGATGAAATGTTTTGTGTTGGGTGTGGACCCTGAAGCACATGATCGATGAGATGTTTTGTGTTGAGAAAGAGAATCTAGAGCACATGAGTACTTGCATTTTTGTTGAGCATAAAGCTCTGGAACACATGAAAATATAATTGGAAATGTTGGTCATAAGCTCTGGAGCATTCCATGTTGATGTTGAGCATAAGCTCTGGAGCATTAGATCCATGGCCATTGTATCCCTAGGTGTATCGCACAAGTACATCCTAGCATTTAGTGTTGAGCGAGAGCTCTAGAATTGCACTATGTTTGTAACTTCATGTTATAAGCATTGAGTATGGGCTCTGGTAAGAGCTAGGGTTTACTGAAAATATTAAAATCACCTCCGAGTGAAAACGACTCGAGAATAATATTGATCTCATCATACTTATTTTTAAGTTATTAAATGAAATTTCGAATTTCTGTATTATCATCAAGTACTGAAGAACTACCATGTTATATGAGGGAAATCCAACATGCAAGGATGTTTAGAGTTGCCTAGCCTAGTAGACTTAAGCCATCTATCTACTTGACCTTCATAAAGAAGTGTCGTTAAGTCTAGGGATCATGATACATGATGCTCGAAGACAAATGTTAAAAAGTATTTTAGTACTATGTATTTTATACATAGTATGTATAAAGAATTACTTATGATTAATTACATAATTGAATAAAGAAAGAAGAAAAGCTCCACCAATTATTATTCATTATGAAAGGATTAATAAATAGTGAAATATCTATGAAAGAATAACTAGGAACTAGTTAAAAGTTCCTAGGTTAAGAATTGAAAATTACCCCAGTAAATTAAAAAAGGTTAAATCAAGGAATCAAGGATTTCTTGATTTAACTGCCCCTTTGACCGAAAAGAATGTCTATAAAGACTCAAGCCAAGCAAAGGCTTGGGGTTCTGATTTTCATCAAGGAGAATTATTATTCTTCCTATTTTGCTCTCAAGTGTTTTCTTGGAGAACGTTTCCTGCAAGGAAAAGATGATTGATTCATAACTGATTACAAATTAGGAAACCCTACCTTAGGATCTCTAAGCTACTTGCATGTTGGAGTCAAGATCAGGGAATCCAGATTAGAACCAGGAACGGTTTCAGATCATGGTTAGGAGGAACGTGGTAGTTCCCAAGTGATTTGGTCATCAAAATCAGAGGTCAAATCTGTCTTAAATTGATAATGATGGTTTTAAAAAGTGTGCAGGTTCAGCCATTAAAGAAGCTTCAGGAAGATAAATTACAGGTATGAGTTCTTAGTATGTCAAAGTTCATTTATAGGGTAAATGCTGGCTGCTTTATGTAAAAGCTTTTATAGATATTATTAACCCTGGATATGATTGGTTCTGTCCATATCTCCTAGGGTTACATTTATTAAAATCTAACCCTAGACTGTCTATGCTATCTTCTAGATTATATAATGAATATGTTAGATGAATGTTTCCAATGAATTTACTAACCCTATGTAATTGATGTTCTACCTAGATTTCTGATAGGGTTTGTATTCTCTTCAATACTCCCTAGGGTGGTAAATATTATCATAGGTTGTTTATAGCTAGGTTTCCATATCTAAAGTTTGTTTCTGTATTCATTCAATATTCAGAAATTTATTACTCTAAAGCTAGGTAAATCCAAACCTGCTATTTGTTGCTCACCTAATATTTATAAACCTATTGACATATTACATTTGTCAGTAGAGACATGTTTCAGATTTTAGTATATTTAATCATAAGAGTAAGATTAAGAGGATTAAATATACTAAATAGATACCTTAGGGTATTACTTACAACTAGAACTATTTTATAAGATAATTATATATACATATAAATAAGAACATCAGGTATAAACCTTTATGAAAATTATCTATACATTTATTTCCAAAATTAAATAACCCATCGAAGACCTTTCAAGGCTTGTATCTATATTACAAATTTACATTAAAAATACTCTAGATAAATGAAACAATGTTATAAATAATCAGAGGAGGCATCGTGACCATCCATGTGGTCCTTTACAATTCTTTGATCATAATTCATAAACAAAATTACATAACCATAAACACAATTACACAAGTCAATAAACATTACCATAGCCAAATTAAAATAACATATCTTATACAGTAAATCATATCATAGTAAAACAACATCAAAATCATATCATAAATCCATTTATTGCAAACAATAACACGAATCAAATCTTGTGGGCATGCAAGCCCAACTTGTTTTATTTATTAAAATACATTTCATTACAACTCGTTACATTAAAAACCATTCTTTCCAACAGAGGTCGTGACATCGATCCAATGGATGTCCAGACCAAGGCAAAGCCATAATAACAAACCATACGTAATGTATATACAAAACGACAACCAAATCCTATAACCATTCTCACACAGGCCACGCTATACATCAATCGTATGCGGGTTGTGGTCTATAAAATCCACCCATTAAAATATAAATACACATAGTCCATTTACATTTAAACAACAAACACCATCAAGGGTCTATAAACCCTGGCCTCTATGAAACCTACTAATGCATTGCGCTCACATAAGTCATGTCTTCAGCCAATTGTTAAATCTAATACACAATCTCTACCAATTTAACCCTACGATATACTATCGTAGAACTGTGGGAAGGCGCATGCCATCCACGGCATGGCCTATACCCACACTACCTATATCTTACATTACAAACTAAGTAACACCGTAATACACAGAACCTTGAATACAACGAATTCCCACATAAATAAACCATAACCACAGAATAAACGCAATGAAATCATGCTATGCACATCACAGTTTAAACCATGGTAAATCAAGTAATAAAAATAGTATGCATCCATTTACACAGATCTTGCCAAGTAAACCACACAGTCACCATATTAAAAATTATAAACAAATTTACAAAGGCATGCCAATGGGATAACGCACCATTGCAAGCAATGGTGTATCCCATGGATAAAATGCCCCAATGAAAACGATTTGCTTAACTAGAAAAACCAAATGTGCTATGAATCCCAAACATTCATCTTTGCACTTCTAACATCCCAAGTAACTTTTACAAAACCCAAAATTATACACAGAACAAGAGGGCGTGCGACTTCACCCACGGTCGAATCCATTTTCAACATTGTTCATAACCCAAGTCTGTAATTGTATGCCGAAGCCAAAATTTAAAATCCCACATCGAAACCCATAGCATAAAACCCAAATCCCAACAAAAACCTATGCGCAGTTTGCCCAAGAGGGCCGAAGGGTAGAAAGTAAATAGTCACTCACACACTTACCATAGCAATGAGTGTCAACATTTGGAGCCCACAAAATCAAAGCCACGTTGCTCTTCTTTCCCTTTTGACACCTGCAAAACATGAGCAGAAGGAAGGATGAGAAGTATGACTAATCAAACATTAAACCAAACCAATGAGCAGGCATGTTAAAACCAGCGTGGGAATACCTCACAGTCTGCAGGTTGCCTCCATGGTTTACCCCCTACACAGAGCCAAAGTGCAAAACCCCAAATGACAAACAACACACAACCATCGTGAGCTAAGCGTAAGGGAAGGCTTTCACATTTCACCAAGCGCATTGAATGCACGAGCTGGAAACCATTAAACCACATAAAAACCCACTCTCCATAGTTTTGTTTCGTGGCTTTACAATGTGACCACCTCTCACATAAAGCTTAAACCCTGCTATTGTATGGTTTATACCATATGCTATGTCGCCACCCCAAATCCCATCATAGCGTTAATGTTTTACAAGGTTTGCATTATGGAAAGATCACGATATTGCATATCCCATAGGTGGAATTAGCCCAAGGTATAATGTCATAAGGCATACACCTTAGAAGTTAAAACAAGATACACTTTAGGCTCACAACCTTGTATTAAAATCCAATACGAAAAGTTTTAAGCATAAATGCTTAGTGAACATGGCATATGCAATATTCCATGTTAACATTTTAACATCTCTGACTATAAAAATCCAAACGTATGCTCTTAAACCAATATAATAACCTGTCAATAGAAGAACATAAGAGATGTTAATAGGTATAGTGAGAATATACATAGAATGTAAAATGTATTAACGACTTATAGACTAACAAATTTAAAACATAACGAAGAATAATTAGTGTATAGGAAATTTAGTTGTAGTAGATACATTGACAATAACGACCCTTACCAAGTTATAAAACCAAGTCGATAAGCAGCATAACAACTAGCAGCAGGTCCTCTAGGATCAAGATGGTCTACACACTATACACTAGATCCCATCGCAAAGTAATGAATTGCATAGGTAAACAAAAGAGGTGCCTTAGTTCGATTGAACTAAGTAAGCCTGCGTAACCAAGTAATACTTTACCTCTCAAACTGTCATGGGATAACAAGTCCCGCCACTCCACCACTTTGTTCCCATCAACAAAGTTAAGTTAGTTTTCATTAAATAAACAAAGTACACATGTGCAGGAGTAAACAAATGATCTATACAATTCATTATTTCACCTACAGTAATAACTAATATGTATAAATAGTTTAAATAACATAATTAAGACATAAGAAGTAAATGAACTAATAATCACTGAATGGATAAGAGATTAAGAAGATAGCATGGGTAGTTTCTGAAGAGATCAAAAGTATAAGTAGCACATGTAATTCTGCATGAGTAATAATGATCCCCTTTGGGTAGTTTTCACTATCCTACAATTTATTTTTATTTTTTTTCAATTTTTGGGGACATTACACCACATAGGATTGAAATTTCTTGCCCCCAAGGGTTCCTTAGCTTGATCCCACAAAATGACCAAGTCATCTTCACTAAACCTCCTAGGACAGACAGACTTATCATATTGAACCTTAACGGAACAATTGTTAACCTCAAGAGCCACTAAAGCATCTCGACGTTGCCAATCAAGTTGCTCCAAGTGGACCAAACGCTCTTCCAATGGAGAAGTCTCTGGTAAAAGCTCCACATCTAGCTTTAAAGAAGGGATTTTTCATTCAATCGGTAATATTGAATCCACCCCATGTACAAGCTGATAGGGAGAAAAACCATTGGCAATCTTGACTACAGTTCTATAGGCCCACAAAGCAGGATACAACATGATATGCCAATTATTCATGGTATGTGTGACGGTTTGTTGGAGAATAGACTTAAGTGACTTGTTCACTGCTTCAACTTGTCCATTCACTTGAGGATAATAATAAGAGGAGTGATCTTGCCTATACCCTAACTTTAACGACAACTCTTCCATCATTTTGTTCTGAATGTTCCTTCCATGGTCATTGACAAGCTATCTTGGAATGCCAAACTAGGTGATAACGTGGTTAAATATGAAATGCGTGGCCCTTTCATCGTCATATTTAACTGTGGTCATAGCCTCTACCCATTTCATGAATTAATCGACAACCATAATAATATGATGGTGCCCCCCATCCGAAGCTGGGTTTCAATCCATAAAATCAAGACCCCACTTGGTAAAGGGACCGGCGGTGACAATAGGATACAAAGGGGCGTGACGTGAGTGCATATTTCGTGTAAACACCTAGAAAGGGTGGCACTTATTGATTGCATTAACACAATATTTAAATATGGATGGCCAAAAAAAGCCCGCTCTTAATATTTTTTGGCTATAGAAAGCCTAGATAAATGACCACCACATGCCCCTTCCATTCCAATCATTAAGCATGACCTCAGCCTCATCATGAGTTAAACAACGACGTCAAATGGAATCAACCCCACAGTGGTACAAATTATCATCAACTATGAGTTATTTCTTCGTTACGTGACGTATTCATCACCACTCATCCCATGATAGGTGAGCAGGGACCTTCAATGTTTGCAAATACACGATAATATCCCTGTACCAAGGGTCCGCAGTTGAGATGAGGAAGATATGTTCATCAACAAAATAATCCTCATAAACCTCCTCTTCATCCAAATTTGGAAAATCCGATATGACCTCAACAAAGATTAATAATTTCTTTGATTTCACCAAAACAAACTCGAGATCAAACTTTTGCAATATCACAATCCACTTATTATACTTTCCCACAATCATCCTTCTTGTGAGGAAAAATTGAAATGGATTGATGTGAGCTACGATATAAGTTTGGAGAAGGAGGATGTAATGTCTCAAACACTGAACCGCATGGACGGTGGCCAAGGCTAGCTTCTCAACATGGGAATAACAAAGTTTCGCATCAATCAGGTTTCGACTAAGATAATAGATGGCATGCTCATGAAGTTCCTCATCCTCTTGAACCAATACCATACCAATTGTCTCTTGAGATGCGGCCACATAAATAAAAAAGTCACGGCTATAGTCTGGTGGACTAAGAATGGGGGCCTTTGCTAAGGTTTCTTCAAGGCATCGAAAGACTCCTAGGCTCGTTTATCCTAGTAAAAAGGGGTGTGCTTCTTCAACAAACACATGAATCGTTTAGTCAAATTTGTGAAGTTGACCACGAACCTTCGTAATAAGTTCTTCATTCCTTGTAAACTTTGAACATGTCGAATGTTACACAGGGGATACAATTGAAGTATTGCCTCAAACTTCAAGGGATCGACTCTAATACCCTCCTTGGATACGATGAATCCTAGTAAATGACCAACCTTCATGCAAAAGATGCACTTATGAGGATTTAAACGAACTTGATAATGATGGAATATTTCGAACACTAATAAAAAATGGTAAGGATGATGAAATTTCAAACAAGAGTGAGCAGCTAGATCATGCAAATACACTTCAATAATATTTTTAAGATCGTGAAATATCAAGGTCATGGACCGCCGAAACATAGCTCTGGTGTTTTTAAGGCCAAAGGGTATCTTCCGATATGAAAAAGTTTCCCAACGAAAAATAAATGCAGTCTTATGTTTATCCTTGGGTTTAATCTGTATTTGATTGTATTCACAAAATCCATCCATAAAAGAAAAAACATCACTTCCTGCACACTCATCCAAAATTTGATTAATAAATGGTGTAGGAAAATTATCTTTATGATAGGCTCGATTTAAATCACGGAAATCAGTGCATATTTGGATCGCTCCTTGCTTCTTATCCATCAAAATTGGATTTGAAACCCACTCCACCAAGGAAAAGTGATAGATAAAACCAACTTTGAGCAATTTATCTATATCTCCTTTAATAGTGGGAGCTTTCGTAGGATTCACGGCACGTAAATGTTGTCAAACTAGTTTTTCATCCGGATAGGTTTTTATTTTGTGTTCGACAATGTGAGGGTCTATTCCTGGCATGTCCTTGTATGACCAAGAAAAATGTCATGAAACTCCTTTAAAATATTGGTATGGTCTTTAATCTCATCGGGGGAATAATCCACCCCAATCTAAACATTCTAAATCTTACCAGGATCACAAGAAATGTTGATAGGAATCGTTGGTGATAGGTTATCCATGTTCCCTTTAGCAATCTGACTAGGAGAGCTTAATGGGACCACAGGGCTACCAACCTTCTCACTTATAATCTCCCTAAATTAATCACATTCTAACCGATCAAGATTAGGGAGGAAATATGATCTATGGTGCAGCTCCCCCCAAGGTTTTTCTATCCTAGACATATCCTCAAGAATAGGTTCATCATATGGAAAAACATCATCAAGGAAGTCTTGAGAGTGAGATGACTCTACTGCCCAAGTAGGAAGCATGTAAGGGTCCTCCTCCTCCATCCACGAAAGGAATGACTAGGCTCTACAACATGATCAAGATTCACTTGATACACCACCAATGTTGTAGGCAATGACACGTTTGTCTCAGAAAGCATAAAATTATTACTCGAAGTACTCGGTCAAGGAAGAATCTAAGGATCCTCCATATGATAAGTGAGAAAGGATACCAAATTCGACGAGGTCGAATCCCCACCAAGACTAGACCCAATAATAAGAATGGGTGTAGGACAACTAAAGGTTCCCATGAGAGAAGGATACATACCCACACCCACATTCTCAGTTGTTGGCTTAGAATGATTGATAATCGGGATAGAAGCTCCTGATGATGCATTTACACTTGGATTCTGGAAATATTTTTTATCAATAACAATGATATTCCCATTCAATGGAAAACAAACCACTTGGAATAGGGAAGAGGATAAAACTTGGATATTGTACATCCAGTTCCTACCCAGTAAATGATTGTAGTCAAGGGGTGCATCAACCACCTTGACCTCGATCATGACAGTATTCCCCCCAATTGGACCTCTAGGGAAGGAGGTATGCCATGTAGCCGAAATTATATTCCATCAAAAGAAGTCAACATGTTACAATAATGGGACAACGCGGGAGAACCTAAGCCCTTCAAACAGGCCAAATACATCACGACAGCTCCTTCATCAATCACAGTACCCATGATGGTTTTGTTGAGACACTCTACATGAATCAAAAGAGACACGCAGTAAGGCAAGCGAGGTTAGATTCCATGAGTTTAAAATTTGATCACGGAAGGAGAGACATAATTACCAACCCCAAGAGCAGACAACAAGGCCTTTCTTTGTGAAGGAAAAGTCAGAAGCACTTCTAATGCAGAAATCGCACAAGGAGTCTGGCCCAAATCCTAAACAATTGATAGTTTTGGGCGGCTCAAGCATTGGTATTGTTCCTCGAGCACTTCAAGACTCCCTTAGGAATGCGAGGTGGAGCTTCATGATTTTCTGTATCCTTTTTAATCCGCAAAAAGCTCTCGGGTGTCGCAGGCTCTTCCCCAAGGTCAGATTGTGACGAACCATAGTTTTTTGCACACATCACAACATTTATAGCATTCACCATGTTGATTTAACCATGATCAATAGCGGCATATGATAGGTTTGAAGTGCCACTAGAAGCAATACCAGGATCAACGGTCCTCAAGTTCATATTTTGATTATTAGGTAAAGGATTAGTAAACACAGCTAGGACCTGTGCTATGAACTTTGAGGCATCCTCCATATGAGGGCACAAGTGAGTGAGGTGATTGTCCTTACACAAATTACAAGGAAACTTCACCTTACGCTTAGGCTTCTTGTCCCCCCCTAACATTGTTCGTGTTCTTGTCATTATTATTACCATTTTCATTTTTATTCGCACCCTCACGATTATTTTTTCCTTTATTTTTATTCCTTCTAGGCTGCTGGTTTCCTTTCAGGTTAGACAATTGTACTGAAAGCACACTCTTTGATTGGGTAGGATGAGATGAAGATATGGCTTGTTCTGATACAGGTTAGTTAAGTGATAACTGGCTCACTTGTTTCATAACCAAGTCTATAGGTTTGGTACTTGTGGAGACAACAATACCATCGACATGTGGCCCAGGTTTAATCTTGGGGTCAAAATTTGATCTTGGAGCATTTGGGATAATCTCATACAAGAGTTCAGATTGAGCATAGACCAAATCCAACTATTGATCCCTAAAAATAGCTTGGTCCTTATTTTGAACTCCAGATGTGGAAATATCCTGTGCGATATAGGGTAACAATGACTCGAGGAACCACTCTAGAAGAAACTCTGGTGGTATAAATGATTTAATTAATCATTTCCGTTTATGCCACTCTTGAATGTTATCTGAAATATGTGTGACTTTGTTTTGCCGGAAGGTCGACAAGAGTTCGGTATCGACGTCGTAACGTACTGGTAGCTGGATGTGATTAAGAAAAGTCGTGGCCAGGTCATCAAATGTAGTATAGGTCCCACTCAGTAACTCTATATACCATTTCACTGAAGGACCCGTGAGGGTGCATTGAAATAGCCTCAAACAGATGGAATCATTAGTTAAGGAATTAGAAGAGCACCAAATGTGGAAGGTTATGACATGCTCACCAGGATCTTCACCAGCATTACCTTTGAACTTGGGAATGTTCGAAGGAATCTTGGTAGGGATTTTCGGCCATACCAAATCATGAGACACAAGATCATTCGTCAATCTCGACAAATCAGGTAGGTTCAAGGTCACAAGGAAAGGGATCCTATGTTGATATGGTCAATGCTATGCTCCCTGATAGGACTAGTTCAGATAAGGTTCATTTCTATACACACCATGGAATTGATGAGTGGGATAATAACCTCCTCCCATTTGATCCATTAAGGGCTGCATGGAAGCATTGTAATGCGGATTACCTTGAGGATGAGGTGCTATGAAGCCATAGTTGGGAGAGTAAGCGGGTTTTTTATTCCCGTACCCATACGGTTGATAGTTTTTTCCATAATATGGTCCATAAGAAGGTCCATGGGAAGCTACATAGGTTGGACCATAATATGGTCCACGAGCTGTTCCATGAGATGGTCCATAGGTAGGTACATAGGAAGCTCCATGAGCTGGACCACGAGATGGTCCACGAGATACTCCATGAGATGATCCAAAAGTAGGTATATGACCTGCTCACACATAAGGAGGCATGTGGCCCTGTGAGACTATGGTGTTAGCATATGCAAGATGAACATGGCTTACAATAGAACTCCATCCTAAAGTGTTAGAATAGTATATTCAAGCTAAACTGGTTAACCTATCTAAGAAACCAACAAAATATCATAAAAGATAAGAACAAGAAAAGAAAAGGACAAGAGAACACTGAAAGAAGTGGTTCACCCTAATGGGTTACATCCACGGGAAGGTAGTCTTCTATTATCTCCAAAATGTCTTCTCCAAATACAAGATAGCAAAGCACAAATACCCCAAAGAATATAGATGATGTACAACAGTGTCACAATAGTACCACTACTACATAAAGAATACATGATTATGTAGAGACTTACTTGACCCTATTATATACTAAGAGATGAGGAGGAATTACTCTCACATATTGCAAGTGGGATAGTATAATTCTCCAAAATAACATCTCTTAATACAATACACAAGTAAATACAGCACCATATAACTATGGGTTAAATGTATTACTCTTTTACATAAGATTGTAGACAACTTCTAACATAATAGAAAGACATTATTACCTTCCAAGGAATATAATATATTCCAACACTCCCCCTTAATAATGGTTGGGAGAAGGGCCCACACTAACACTAAGGAAGGAAGGAGTCATTACTACTCCCGCTTGATGATAACTTCTAGATGAACGAAAGCTACAACTAAGAAGAAAACTTCGGCTGATCGAATTTGACGATGAACAACTACTTCTGACTGAATCATGAAAGTGCACATGAACCAGGCTGTATGATGAAATACCCAACAATAAAATGCCGAAACCATGTGACAGAATCCAATCGCAAGTTGGCTAGAACACCACAAGAATCATCACAACCATACATGATAGCTGAAGAACTATGATATAATATCCACACTAGTGTACAGATACCTTCTGACTACTGATACAATAGAACGTGTGGCTAAGAACACCACAACAGTGTAAAAAAAAAAAACAGATGACCAATACACAGACATATATCAAACATTCTTCCAATCAAGGATCAATATAAATATCTGTAGAAGACCTCAAACATCAAAGAAACAAGACCCCAATGCTCTATACATCGAAAATGATATCATACAGATGAACATCATGACTTTAACAATAGAATATGGTGCTTCATTATTCTTGGAATAAGGTGAAAGCCTAAACAGAGAACTTATCTGCACAAGAAATTTCAAGATTAAAGAATATAAAGATCATAAAACAAAATTGCTCATACAGAAATGAAAATGCTTATATACCAAAGGTTAGCAAACATCATATAAAGGAATGGAAACATAATATGATGAACTAAAAGATTAACTTGCTCATTAAGGAGAATGAAGTTACTTTTACACATTAAGTGTCAACCACAACATATAAATAGTGAGCCGAATATTTTAGTATGAAAATTTAGTCATCAAGCAACTAATCTGAAGCATAGGTGCATTTCTTATTAGTATGATGCTAATATGCAAGAGATGAATGCCCTGAAAATATCAATGCTTCCATAGAGAAACATTAGAGACAAGTAGGAACAAGATAACCTTTGCAATCATAAGAAGTAAATAAAAAAGCATCACCAGTCATATGTTTAGATGCATCAGAATTAATTATCCATTCCACGTTAGAAGAAGAATTATTAGGAAAAACAACAGATGCACATAAAGCTACTTGAGAGTCATGAGAATTTTTCTTTTTAGCTTTAGCCATTAAACGTTTTTCTTTAAAACAATTATTTTCGGGATGGTTAGTTTTACTACAATCTTTGCAAGGATCATATACTTTCTTCTGTTTACTATTTCCATTAGAAGCATGAGAAGCACGTCCATAATTAGTATTAGTAGGATTAAAACCTTTAGTATTATTAAAACGTTTCTTATGATTCTTATTAAGTGCAGTTAGAGTTTTATTAGGTGTGATTTGTCCTGAAACAATTAACCTTTCTTGCTCATTGATCAATCCTTTATAAAAATCATCAAAATTTTGCTTTGTAGTACTTTGAGACAATTCTAGAGCTATATTCCTAGTTTGGATGAACATATCAAAACAAGATGTAATTTTACGTTCTACAAGAATAATAAGAGTAGTGTTTGTTTTCTTGTAATATTTACCAAAACTATTTAATTTCTTATTTAAAGTTTTCAATTCAACAAGATATAACTCAACTCTTTCAAAGTCAGCAGGTTCAAGGTCAAAGATCTTCTTTTCAAGATAATATGTAGAAACATCATCAGATTTATCAAATAAAGAGGAAAGAATTTGCCATACCTGAACCAAGCTATCTTCTGCCTCAATACTTACCTGAAGACTATCTGCAATAGTTTGACCAATGATCCCCCTTGCTTGATCATTTTTAGCTTCCCATATAGCCAAATAATCAGCAGCAATAGGTGTCTTGTGTTCACCATTAACTACCCTCCAAAGATTCTTACTCCTGAGAACATCAATCATCTTTCTCTTCTAGGAAAGATAGTTAGAACCAACTAATTCAGGAACAAAAGCTCCTTTTGAAGTCATAATGAGTGAAATTTTGTCAAAAAATAAGAAATCCTAATACTGAAAAAATGACAGAAAAACAATGAAGAACTTGAAAATAGTTACACTTACTGATCTGAATCTACAGAAACACAGTAAAGAAAAGAGGAGAAACTTTCACTTACAACCCTATGAAACAAATGTGACCAGAAAATCCCAATCTTATGTTCTAGTTGCATAGGTGGATTTGGAATGGTTGTTCCAATTCCAAAAACATGTTATAATAAAAAATTGGTAAGAAATGACCAAGTTACAGCCCTTTTTATAACTATCATTTTTATTACCAAAAGGAAGCTTAGAAATGCCCAGTTTTATGTTCTGGTAATGTTGGTGGATCCACAATGGCTGTTCCAATTCAAAAAATAGGTTATAATAAAAAAAACAGTAAAAAGTGACCGAGTTACGACCCTTTTGTATAAAAATCATTTTTATTACCGAAAGGAAGCCCAAAAATACTCTGTTTTCTGTTCTGGACACGTGGGTGGATCCAGAATGGTGTTTCCAATTCGAAAATAGTAGAGTAGAGTCAAGATAAACTAGTTAACCTATATAAGCAACCAACAACATATCATAAAGCATAAGAACAGGAAAACAAAAGGACAAGAGAGGACCGATATATGTGGTTCACCCTAACGGGTTACATCCACGGGAAGGTAGTCTTCTATTATCATCAAAATGTCTTCTCCAAATACAAGAGAGCAAAGCACAAATACCCCAAAGAATATAGATGATGTACAATAGTGTCACAATAGTACCACTACTGCATCAAGAATACATGATTATGTAGAGACTCACTTGACCCTATTATATACTAAGAGATGAGGAGGAATTACTCTCACATATTGCAAGTGGCATAGTATAATTCTCCAAAATAACATCTCTTAATACAATACAATGGACAAATACTATACACAAGTAAATACAACACCATATAACTATGGGTTAAATGTATTACTCTTTTACATAAGATTGTAGACAACTTCTGACATAATACAAAGACATTATTACCTTCCAAGGAATATAATATATTCCAACACTCCCCCTTAATAATGGCTGGGAGAAGGGCCCACACTAACACTAAGGAAGGAAGGAGTCATTACTAATCCCGCTTGATGATAACTTCTAGATGAACGAAAGCTACAACTAAGAAGAACACTTCGGCTGATTGAATTTGACGATGAACAACTACTTCTGACTGAATCATGACAGTGCACATGAACCAGGCTGTATGATGAAAGACCCAACAGTAAAATTCCGAAACCATGTGACAGAATCCAATCGCAAGATGGATAGAACACCACAAGAATCATCACAACCATACATGATAGCTGAAGAACTCTGATATAATATCCACACTAGTGTACAGATACCTTCTGACTACCGATACAATAGAATGTGTGGCTAAGAACACCACAACAGTGTAAAAAAAAAACCAGATGACCAATACACATGAGGATATCAGACATTCTTCCAATCAAGGTTCAGTATAAATATATGTAGAAGACCTCAAACATCGAAGAAACAAGACCCCAATGCTCTATACATCGAAAATGATATCATACAGATGAACATCATGACTTTAACAGTAGAATATGGTGCTTCATTATTCTTGGAATAAGGTGACAGCCTAAACAGAGAACTTATCTGCACAAGAAATTTCAAGATTAAAGAATATAAAGATCATAAAACAAAATTGCTCATACAGAAATGAAAATGATTATATACCAAAGGTTAGCAAACATCATATAAAGGAATGGAAACATAATATGATGAACTAAAAGATTAACTTGCTCACTAAGGAGAATGAAGTTACTTTTACACATTAAGTGTCAACCACAAAATTTAAATAGTGAGCCGAATATTTTAGTATGAAAATTTAGCCATCAAGCAACTAATTTGAAGCATAGGTGCATTTCTTATTAGTATGATGCTAACATGCAAGAGATGAATGCCCTGAAAATATCAATGCTTCCATAGAGAAACATTAGATACTAGTAGGAACAAGATAACCTTTGCAATCATAAGAAGTAAATAAAAACGCATCACCAATCATATGTTTAGATGCATCAGAATCAATTATCCATTCCACGTTAGAAGAAGAATTATTAGGAAAAACAACAGATGCACATAAAGCTACTTGAGAGTCATGAGAATTTTTCTTTTTAGCTTTAGCCATTAAACGTTTTTCTTTAAAACAATTTTTTTCAGGATGGTTAGTTTTACTACAATCTTTACAAGGATCATATACTTTCTTCTGTTTACTATTTCCATTAGAAGCATGAGAAGCACGTCCATAATGAGTATTAGTAGGATTAAAACCTTTAGTATTATTAAAACATTTCTTATGATTCTTATTAAGTGTAGTTAGAGTTTTATTAGGTGTGAGTTGTCCTGAAACAATTAACCTTTCTTGATCATTGATCAATCCTTTACAAAAATCATCAAAATTTTGCTTCGTAGTACTTTGAGACAATTCTAGAGCTATATTCCTAGTTTGGATGAACATATCAAAACATGATGGCATTTTACGTTCTACAAGAATAATAAGAGTAGTGTTTGTTTTCTTGTAATATTTACCAAAACTATTTAATTTCTTATTTAAAGTTTTCAATTCAGCAAGATATAACTCAACTCTTTCAAAGTCAGCAGGTTCAAGGTCAAAGATCTTCTTTTCAAGATAATATGTAGAAACATCATCAGATTTATCAAATAAAGAGGAAAGAATTTGCCATATCTGAACCAAGCTGTCTTCTGCCTCAATACTTACCTGAAGACTATCTGCAATAGTTTGACCAATGAGCCCCCTTGCTTGATCACTTTTAGTTTCCCATATAGCCAAATAATTAGCAGCAGTAGGTGTCTTGTGTTCACCATTAACTACCCTTCAAATATTCTTACTCCTGAGAACATCAATCATCTTTCTCTTCTAGGAAAGATATTTAGAACCAACTAATTCAGGAACAAAAGCTCCTTTCGAAGTCATAATGAGTGAAATTTTATCAAAAAATAAGAAATCCTAATACTGAAAAAATGACAGAAAAACAATGAAGAACTTGAAAACAGTTACACTTACTGATCTGAATCTGCAGAAACACAGTAAAGAAAAGAGGAGAAACTTTCACTTACAACCCTGTGAAACAAATGTACCCAGAAAATCCCAATCTTATGTTCTGGTTGCATAGGTGGATCCAGAATGGCTGTTCCAATTCCAAAAACACGTTATAATAAAAAATTGGTAAGAAATGACCAAGTTACAGCCCTTTTTATAACTATCTTTTTTATTACCAAAAGGAAGCCTAGAAATGCCCAGTTTTATGTTCTGGTGATGTTGGTGGATCCACAATGGCTGTTCCAATTCCAAAAACAGGTTATAATAAAAAAACCAGTAAAAAGTGACCAAGTTATGACCCTTTTGTATAACAATCATTTTTATTACCGAAAGGAATCCCAAAAGTACTATGTTTTCTGTTCTGGACACATGGGTGGATCCAGAATGGTGTTTCCAATTCCAAAATAGTAGAGTAGATTCAAGCTAAACTAGTTAACCTATATAAGCAACCAACAACATATCATAAGGGATAAGAACAGGAAAAGAAAAGGACAAGAGAAGACCGATATACATGGTTCACCGTAATGGGTTACATCCACGGGAAGGTAGTCTTCTATTATCTCTAGAATGTCTTCTCCAATATTACAAGAGAGAAAAGTACAAATACCCAAAAGAACACAGATGATGTACAACAGTGTCACAATAGTACCACTACTACATCAAGAATACATGATTATGTAGAGACTCACTTGACCCTATTATATACTAAGAGATGAGGATGAATTACTCTCACATATTGCATGTGGGATAGTATAATTCTCCAAAATAACATCTCGTAATATAATACCATGGAAAAATACTCTACACAAGTAAATATAACACCATATAACTATGGTTTAAATGTATTACTCTTTTACATAAGATTGTAGACAACTTCCAAGGAATATAATATGTTCCAACACATTGGACCACTAGAGTTAGGAAGAGGATGCATCAAAAAGGAATTTGAAGGAACATGTTGAGAAGAAGATGGAATATGTGAAGGAATATATCTTGTACCCCCAATATTCACATGTCTCGGCTAAGGTCCCCGAGTAGGAACACTAGTGCTAGGTCTGGGCTGTGTGTGCGAAGGAATTTCCACCGCTCGTGTGGATGGTGAAATGTGACTACTATGACCAAAACTATTTGCATGGAAAGGAATGGAAGTGCCCCCAGGAATAGTACCAGGGTCACCAACTGATTCGACATTAGGTTTCATACCGGTCTCGGGAATATCAGGCATGCCATACCTAATGTGGCTAGTGCTAGTGGGTGCATGGTGAGTCTCTTCACCCTAATAGTATAACCAATACTAGGGGTCAGAGCTAATGTAATCATGAAATTGTGATGGACGTTCTTCTAATGGTCCAGCCGCATAAGGACCAGACTCAAGCGAAGTCCCATATATGATTGAAGGTTCAACTTCCGCCACCGCAGGTGGGGAAGAGGGAAGCTCTGGGACCTCAGACCCATGATGACTCATGGTGAGATCTATGTGTGAATCAAAGTGATGACTAGTCTGCTTGGACTATCTGGATCTCTCTCCCAGGGAAGGAGGAGAAGTATAAGGAGGAAGACCTGGTAAATGATGAGAGAGACAAGGAGCTGCACCTAGATCCACAATGACTCAACAAATAAAAAGACTTGATCTAACTATGCAACCCAAATAAATCTAGCATGCACAAAGCATACACCTAAGAAAAACTACAACCAACAAGCAAGGAAACCAAGGGTAGGATATATGAGCTCCTGAATGAAGCAGGTATGTCTCGCCTAGGAGAGGCTTGAGAATACCATACAAAACAAGATGAGGTTTGTAACCAATTATATTGGCCCTCAGATTCAACGCATATAGAGACTGTGTTGTCCGACCCCTACCTGGCCAAGACACTTGCAGAATAAACTCTGCAAATACCCCCCTCGATACCTAGGTAAGGAAACTAAGGTCACCTCAATATAACCAATGATCAGGGGGACATTCATAGGAGATATTGACTGTATGGGTAGGGTAGCAAAGATCAAAGCCTGAAATCACAAACTGGTACCCCAGGGGTGCACCAATCGTACCTCAAAGGCCCCTAGATACAAATACAATTCTGAAAATATCTCTGGTGCTCACAAAAAATGACTAGGGGTCATCCCAATCACAATCGCGTGCAATGCCTCGTTCTTAACTCTTATGTAAGAGGAGCGTCCTGAGAAACACTAATTACACCAAGGGTTTCACACTCTCACCTGGGCAGACACCTAATTGGTTTGTTTAGTGGACTTGGAGAATTAACTCACAATGAACTATTCCAAGACCCTAAAACCTAATCTTGTTGATGCACCCTAAAAATAAAAGAGTGTAATAAATTTTATTAAACGTTAATTTTATTTGGATGTGATTACTCAAAGGGAAATGGTCGTGCAACTTATGAAGTTATGACTCGGCAATAAAGTAAATATGCACACCTAACAAGCAATGCCAATTTTAATCTTGTAGAATGAAAAACAGGGTATGCCGCTAAACGGAATGAAATATTTTTCCTTGAAATGTAAGTGCAATCATTCCTATATGAAAATATGACTATAATTCACCAAGCAAACCTAATGCAAGTACCATGCCAATGCAAAATGCAAGTAATGCATAACTATGCAAAAAGGAAAATATTTTTATATTTTTGAATTAAATGAGATATGAAAGAAAAAATATGACTTAACAACCCTCAAACTCTACAACCAAGCAAATTACCAAGGTAAAAGAGACCTAATGCACTAATCCCAAAACAAAAAGTAGAAAATGAATGACAAGAACATTTCTAAAAAATCAAACTAAAAGTGGTATCTGGTAAAAAACAGAGGGTGTATACAGACTCCAAAAGCATCTAAGAAGACTTAGAAATCATTCAAACTCACCTAGAAACTCTTAATCCTCCCACTAAGGATAAAAAACAAAGCATATGTGATTGTTCTTAGTAAACCAGCGTACATACGCGACTATTCAAGGAAAACCTGTGTGTATACGCGACTATGAAAGTTAAACCCGCGTACAGGAAGAAAAAGGAAGAAAAATAGGGAAAATAGAAAGGATAAGACAAAATTTACTCCTTCAAGACCCTACTAGGCAAGCACGCCCCCAGACCCGACACAGAAATAGATAAATGAGAGCAATTCAACTACATTGAATCCCAAAAACCCCAAACAGAAACAACTAGGAACCTCCCGAGTATGGTCACGAATTCTATTACGGAGAGAAACTTCCTATGGCTTGGGGTGTACCAAAACAGATAGCTAGACACGAGAAATAAATCCTTTCCCAATATGCAAGAGAAACCAAACATCTAGCACTAAGGGACCTCGAATCATACCTTATTCTGGACTATTTAGGTAGATCCCCATTGATCTTTTTCCAATCCCACTTGCACTAATAATTTGCTCTCAACAACAACAAAGAAGACAATCATGCTATATAATATGGTGTTAGATCTACTCTATCATATATAATCAACAATGTATAAGCAATTAAACATATCCATGGATTCAATATTTACATTCATATTCACATTATTGGACAGGAAAATATATTTCTATTAATCAAATCAGATTTTACACAAGTGAAAACCTCTGTCGGCACGTCTACAAACCAGAGAAACCGAGTCCTCCACGTGGGCCTTCACCACCTCAATCCTCCATCTATCAATATCTAGCTCACAAACAAAGGAAATCTTGGGAAGAAAACAAAGTACCTCGAAGGGACAAAGGGATGCAAACTCAAGTATATGCAAACTATGGCAACAATGGACTATAGTTTTGTTGTTCTTCAATTCCTCCTCTTCAATGTATCCAAGGGGTTCCTTATATAGCACTCCAAGAGGGTAATGGAGGGTTGAGTCTAAGTGATCTCAAGGAATATGGAAGGCCAAGAGTCAGTATCTTTGGACTCATCCAAGGAAAAATCCAAAATTATTTGGATTTATGCACACATCCCTATGTACACAGGCTTGAGGTCAAACATGTACATGCAAGTATGGGTTTAAAAGTCACATACAACAATAGACATAGGTTTTTAGGGTTGAAATTGGAAACATCAAAGAATAATATCAGTCCATGGGTTCTAAAGAGTCTGCAGAGGGATAGGGAAGGCCATAAATATGTGATCAACCATGTGTAGTAGAATTGTTGGAATACCATAAACCCACTCATAAAATAATTAATCATTATTTTATTGTTGGCATCCACTTGCACCTTAGAGTCAACACTTGCCATCTATATCCCATGGCTGATTTATTTCTGATTCTGGGTTGATCTTGACCACTTTATGGCCATCCAGAATTGGTAACTGCGCTTTACAGCAGATTCTGCTTTATTCTACTTTATCCTTCTTTTCTAGTGGATAAGGTAAAGCCAGTTAACTAGGAAACTGGTAGCTTTTGTTGCCAACCCATCCTCCATTATTTTCTCTCCATATTCTAGGATTAGCAAGTCTTTCCTTCACTCATCATCACTCACACATGCTATTGCTAATTCATGAGGTTGGTAGATTGGGAAAGTGCTTTAGCCAACTATGGGGTTTATCATAATTAGTAAGCCTGCTTTATGAGCTAGCTTGAGTTGTCTTCTAGCAACTCTATTTTCCTTTATAAGGATGTAATAACTATGTAATAATAACTTTTATCATTTATTTATCATTCATTAATGTGTGTTCATTAATTCTTCTTCTCTCTCCTTATGCTAATTCTCTACAATTCTCTGTGAGGTTAATTTTTTTCCTAGATCCTTAGAGTGTTTATGAAATTCCTTATGCCATCAAACCTTTAGAATTTCTACATGGTATCAGAGCAAAGGATATAAAAACTCTACATGATATCAAATCTTTGAGAGCTCATTAATTAATCCTCCTTTTTCTGATTTGCAGGTTTTTTTTGTAGGTACAACTTCAAATGGATTCAAGAGTATCAGTTCCTCTTCTTTCTCCATTCACAAGATATTCAAAGCACAAATTGAAGATAATTTCATCTCTAAAGAGACAAGGTCTCTATGAGATATCTATTGGAGCTGGTGAAGATTCTTATGAAGAGCCAAGTGATTGGTTCAATGACTGTGATAGAACAGTTGGAGCTATTTGTCTAGCTATCTCTCAAAGCATGCGCTACCTTATTGATTCTGTTGAATACCCAAAGGATCTCTGGACAACATTGGATAGAGTTTTGGGAAAGGACAATGTGGATCCTTCTAGCTATGTGGAGAGTGCCTCTAGATCCTCAATTATTTCTCTTTCTCAAGATGTATCCACCTCTACAGTCTCTAATGAAGTTGATCATGAAGAAGAAGTTTCTCATACAGATCCTGTTGCTACTACTCTCTTTGATTCAAATGCTTACTATTTTAATCAAGAAGAAAATATTGAAGAGCCATATTTTCTGTGTCTCTTGAAGTAAAAGATATTAATTCATATTCTTATGATGTTTTTGATGACAAAGAAGTGACTAATGGAGTTTCCATTTCTATTGACGATTCACTCATACATTTAGTGTTCTCTATCTCTTTTATCATGGATTCTAAGATCCATATGCCAGACCTCTCACACTTTCTGCATGCCTCTCTCCTTCATGGTGTGCAACCCAATGAATTCTAGGATTTTTGCCTAGCCAAATATAGTCCTTTTAGTGTCTTACAGCTTACCATACTTGATCCCATGTGCTTCTACATCTCATCCTTTGTTCTTGGCAATAATTCTCAGAGCCTCCTTGAAGATTTTTAACATCACTATCTTTCCTCCTTACATTCTTCTACCATAGAGGATTCTTTACCAGTATATTCCCATGACTCTACTGTTGTGCTTATATGTTATCTCTTTGATTATTTGGAAGCTAGATCAACCCATGGAGCCCATGCATTTGCACTCTTTGATCATGTTCCTTCTCTATGTTCCTACATGATCACTTGCACACATCCTCTCTGTGTAAATGAAGATGGAGACATTACATTTTCTCTTGGACAGGTATTTCACCTATCTGGATCTGATTTCATCTCTATTGGTTCGAAGTTCAAGTCATCTCATCATCTTGGAGCTGATTACAAGTCTCAAGATCCTTCAGTATTGCCTTCACATCATTAGATCTCACTTGTTCTACATCGTCCTAGTATCAATTTTTGCAGTTGTTTATGTTTCTGATCCAGGTGAGCAGATTTATCTTGTTCCCAAGAAGAAGATTCATCCAGACATCAACATTTAGTTTGGAGCAGCAGCAAAACAAGAAGTTCAACATTTTTTGGTATTGCTTTTCATGTCCTTTCTTGAGGGAGGATTTTCCCCTTGAGTTTTTGCCTCTTTCCTCATTTGTTTGGACAAGATAATTTGTAAAAGGGTGACCATAGCTTTGTTGCTAGGCCCTATATGTAGTATATATTTCTGATTAGTTCATGGATATCATCATAAATTCAGGCTTAAAGGGGGGTGTTGGAATATCATAAACCCACTCATAAAATAATTAATCATCATTTGATTAATTTCCTACCCACTAGCTTATATAGTTGGCATCCACTTGCACCTTAGAGTCAAAATTTGCGATCTATATCCCATGAATGATTTATTTCTGATTATGGGTTGATCTTGAACATTTTATGGCCATCCATAATTGGTAACTACACTTTACAATAGATTCTGCTTTATCCTGTTTTTTTGTGGATAAGGTAAAGCCAGTCAACTAGGAAACTGGTAGCTTTTGTTGCCAACCCATCCTCCATTATTTTCTCTCCATATTCTAGGATTACCAAGTATTTCCTTCACTCATCATCACTCACACATGCTATTGCTAATTCATGAGGTGCTTGGTAGATTGGGAAAGTGCTTTAGCCAACTATGGGGTTTATCATAATTAGTAAGCCTGCTTTATGAGCTAGCTTGAGTTGTCTTCTAGAAACTCTATTTTCCTTTATAAGGATGTATTACTTATGTAATAATATATTTTATCATTTATTGATCATTCATTAATGTGTGTTCATTAATTCTTCTTCTTCTCTCCTTATGCTAATTCTCTACAATTCTCTGTGAGGTTAATTGTGTGCCTAGATCCTTAGCTTGTTTATGAAATTCCTTGTACCATCAATCCTTTAGAATTTCTTCAAAAATAAGCTATAACAATTACCATAAAAGCATACACATGATAGACACCATGATTTTATCTTGGAAAATCCTAAACAAATAGAAACCAAGAGTGGATCTTAATTATGCACCTTGGACAAATAGAATTAAGATAGGTTCAATATGGATTTACAACCCCGAATTCATCCAAAACAATAATGTATTGAGATTTCTTTGGAGTGTATACTGTTTTTCTATAAATAATTTTATTTAATGGTTTTAATTTCTCTATAAATAGAATTATGTTTATATATATTTTTTATATATTTAATGTAAAAACTATATTTCACACTTTTTATCCTTTCACGTATTAAAAATATCAAATAATACTACTAAAGTAAACCAAAATCTGATTTAAAAATCAACCAATATTTTTCTTCAACAAATATGATTATATTTATAAATAATGTATAATATGTAACATTATGAATAATTAACATTTTGTAACATAGAATAATATTGTGTAATTGTATAAGGTGGAATGTACTAAGGGTTTACTTCAACAAATAGGGTTCTAATTATAAATAACATTGTGTAATATGTAATATTAGAAACAAACAACGGTCTTATATAAATAACCTCGTGTTATATTTAATAATCTTGTGTACTTGTAAAAGGTGGAATCTACATAGGTAGCGAGGGTGATAGTGAGTTTGATTTAATATGTGAAGGGAAAAGGGGTTGATTTACAATATTTTATATTTTATGTGAAAGTGACTCAAAAGGATACATTAACCGTTAATAATGAAAATGTTTTATGTCAATCATTTCAAATTTCTTGTTATGGATTTGAGATGGGTTTAAATTTCCGGGTCATTACCATTAAGACAAAGGTCATCTACATAATGAGATGGTTTCCTTTGTTCTCTTGATAGGTATAACTCTCGATTGATAGTTATTCCAATGCCAATGCATATATTTATACATTTCAGGTGGTGGTTGAGATTCCGACCGGCCTATCCATATTCCTACGTAACTGTTCATCTTCCTATTCTTTATTTATTTATTTACAATATTATAATCCCTAACGGATTATATTCTAACAATCCCCCTCTTAATCCGAAGGGGTGTTCGTAAGTCCGAGCATGTTTCTGAATCTTTCAAACTTTTCTCGTCCAAGCGCTTTGGTGAAGATGTTTGCAACTTGATCATTTGTGGAACAATGTCGAAGATGGACTGTCTTGGCCTCTACATGATGTCGAATCAAATGATACTTTGTGTTGATGTGTTTGGTTCGATCATGGAATCTAGGATTCTTAGCCAGCTTGATTGCAGAAGTATTGTCGACCAATAATGGAGTGGAATTTTCTTGTTTTTCTTGCAAATATTCAAGTATCTTCCTAAGCCATACTATTTCTTTCGTTGCTTCAGCTGTAGCCACATATTCTGCTTATGTTGTTTAATCTGCTGGAACTAACTGTTTGCGTGATCTCCATGAAACAGCTGCTGATCCAAGACTCATAGTGTATCCAGAAGTTGATACTCTTGTCTCCTTATTGCCATCAAAATATGAGTTTGAGTACCCAATAAGTTTGAAGTCATCCACTTTAGAGTACTTGAGTCCAACGTCTTGAGTCCCCTTCAAGTATCTTAGAACCCTCTTTGCAGCTGACCAGTGTCCTTCACAAGGTTTATGCATGAACCTTGAAAGTATGCCAACAACATAAGAAACATCCGGTCTAGTTGTTGTAAGGTAGATAAGACTTCCTACAAGTTGTCGATACTTGGTCGCATCTTCAAATTCTTTTCCTTCGCTTGATGTGAGCTTCATTTTATGTTCCATTAGAGTAGATATAGGATTGCATTCTGTCATGCAAAATTTGTTTAGTAGTTCTCCAACATATTTTTTCTGAGATAGGAATATGTACTTAGGATGTTGAGTGACTTCAATTCCTAAGTAATAGTGGAGATGTCACATATCTGTCATTTCAAAGATCTTTTTCAAATATTTCTTTATGGATGATATATAGCTCTCATTGTTCCCTGTCATCAAACA
>LPNX010834474.1:505-24214 GCA_001517045.1 Pseudotsuga menziesii | reverse complement strand
TTCCAAGTTCCATTCTTCATGAGTGCATCATACTCATTCTGCGTAGCTTCTTTCCACTCAACACGAGTAGAAGCTTCTTCAAAGGAAGTTGGTTCAAAGTTAGCAAATAAATTAAATTCACAATCAAATGATCATCCATGTCATCACCTGAATTATCTGCTTCTCCTCCATGTCTTTTCGAACTTCTCGTTCCCGTCTTTCCAACTTCATCTGGATGGACACTTTCAAGTGTCTTTGTGGCCCATTTAGGAATCTTCCGTGATGGTCCTGGTTGATCAGCTGGTGGTGCTTCATCATTGATTGAGAGTCTTTCAATTCTCTCAATCACATCATCCAGTTGAACCTCTTGTTCAAGTGAAGTAGCAAGAACTTCTTCATGCGGGGGAGTTGGTGCTTCATATGGAAATTCCAAAGGTTGATCCAAAATAGGAATCCCCCCTTCAAGTTTTGGAATTTCATATTCATTTTCAGAATATGTCTTTGGATGAGGATAATTTTCCAAATGGTCAAGCTGTCTCTCAATGGACTAGTCATTTTTATTAGTTTCAAGAAAAATGACATCTCTGGAAATAACAAATTTCTTGTTTACCTCATCATACAGACGGTATGCCTTGGAGTATTCTTCGTACCCCAGGAAAATGCATTTTCTGCTTCGAGCACCAAGCTTGTTTCTTTGCTCCTTTGGAATCAAGGCATAATAGGTGGAACCAAAAAATCTGAGATGCCTGACTGAAGGGAGATGGCCAAACCACATTTCATGTGGAGTCTTGTTATCAAGAGCATTTGAGGGACTTCTATTTCTCAAATAGGCTACACATTTTACTGCATCACCCCAAAACATTAGTTTTACATTCTTGAAAAACATCATTGAGTGAACCATATTCATTATGGTTCTATTCATTCTCTCTGCTACACCGTTTTGTTGAGGATTGTAGGGAACTGTAGTCTGATGTGTAATTCCATGTTGGCAAAGATAATTTTCAAAAGCATTTGAAGTGTATTATTTTCCATTATCAGTACGAAGTGTACAAATTTTTGATTGTGCTTGTTTTTCTATTAATGCATGAAAGTCTTTGAATGTTTGAAATGCTTCTGCTTTTGTCTTCAAATAGTAAATCCAACACATTCTTGAGTAGTCATCAACAAATGTCATAAAATACTTATTCCCATGAGCAGAAGGAGTTGGCATTGGGCCACATAAATCAAAATGCACTAGTTCTAATTTCCTACTTGCTCTGAAATTAGATTCATGGAATGGCAGCTTACTATGTTTCCCTAATATACATGCATCACATTTGTTCTTCTCTTTGGGAATGGTGGGCAAACCAAATACACCATTCTTTCTCAACAAACGAAGACTGTTATAATTTAGATGACCAAATCTTGCATGCCACAATGAGCTAGATGACATATTACCTTCTCCATGCTGAGAGAGGTAGGCATAGTTCTGAAATCTTGCGGATGAACCCTTGAGCTTCAGTAGCTTTCCATCTTCGTATCCAGTCATGATGACTTGGTTGTCAGAGGACTTTCTTATTTCAATGATTCCATCAAACATGTGGATGTAATGGTCTTGCTATCGAATCTCCACCATGGACAACAGGCTTCTCTACAACTCTGGAAGATAGAGAACGTTCTTCAACAAGAAATCAGGGAATCCAGGCATCTTCAGTTGAATGGTGCCCATTCCCTTTGGTTTAATACTTGACTTATCTGCAAAGTAAACTATGCCATCTATTGTTTCATTCAGTTCTTAAAAATAGTCTTTTCTAAATGTCATGTGTGATGTTGCACCAGTATCAAGCAGCCAACAATCTTTATAAGATGAAAGAGAATTCATTTCATTAATTCCAAGATTACAATGTGCAACAATACAATGAGCAGAATCAGAAGATTTACTAGCATCTTGATTTTTACTGTCATCTTTCTTCTAGTTATGCTTGTCTTTGATGGAGTCCCATGAAGCCCAACACTTATCTGATGTGTGCCCAGTCTTTCCACAACGCTTGCACCGCAAATCTGATCTTTTGTTAAAGTTGTTTCTGCCCCCTCTGCCTCTGAAGTTTCTTCTTCTTCCTGGTCCTCTCTTGCTGCAATCTCCCTTGGAAGGGTCTTTGGATTGGTCTTTGCCGGCAAGGGAAGCACCAATACTAGATGCCAAAGATAGAATCTTTACAACTGTTAGTGTTATTTACAATAATGAACTTGATATGACAAAGAGAAATAGAAAAAATAAGAACCTTGCAGGTCTACAGTCTCTTACAATCTCAACTTCAGGTTTTAAAGATGATACAATGACAGAGAAAATATTACAACCAACAGTCAACAATTATCTCAGCTCTTCAAAACTTTATGCAGTCAACATGATGGGCAGTCTCAGCAATCTTGTTTCATGTAGAATGTGATCACAACTTCAGTCTTCAAGTGGATGTGTGCAGCAATATTTAGATTCGTCCTCCATGCACTTCACAAGCAGTCTTGAGGGAGAGCACCAGCTCGATTACAATATTCAGGTGGATATGAGCAGCTTCAGGAAAATGGAAGTAATTTACAACAAACACCAACAGTATTCTGCTGTATCTATCAATCAAGCTCAAGGCACAGCTTCAAATCGAAAGGAGAAAACACAGCACTCACATACATTCTAAATCAAAGCTTTAATAAAGCAGTCATGGGCATCTTCAATACACATCAACCATATGAAAATACCAGTCACAACTCTTACAAACTCGAACCACAAGAGGCCACTCGTATGAGAAATTTTGCACACTATTCTTCAATGCAAAAGATTAGGGTTTTTGTATTTCAATGAACAAAAACGTTTTACCTCCACGCTCATAGCTCGCAGCAATACCTCTGATAGGTATTAGAGCAGTATTCCAGTGGCAGCAGTCTTCAAGTAGCAGTCAGTATTCATCTCAACATACCAGCAATCTTCAACATTCACAATGATGCAACAATCCTCACAGCAGTAAGTATTCAACTCCAAAACTCACGCAGAAAAATATATGATCAGTCTTCACTGACAGCAGCATGTATACACCATTATTCTCCAACGCAGTATATATATCAGTCAGCAATATCACAATATCATTCAACCACTGATAGGTATTATATCACAATATCATTTAACCACAATATCATTCAACGAGAGAATGCAGTCTTCACGCTGTCTTCAGCAGTCGCAGCAACTCCACGCAGTAGAACATAGGTTCCAACGCAGGGTCTTCACACTCTGGCTCAGTCTTCAGGTAGTCTTTAATACACAGTCCACACTTTGAGGGAGTCTTTAATACACAGTCCACGCAGAAATCATTATATATCACTTCAGCCTTCTTTTCAGCTTCCACACAGGCAGCTCTCAGAATATTTGTTATCAATACGGCAGTCTCATGTCCCGGCAACGGATCCAGCAACAAGACTCATCATATTAAAGTGTACACACAATATATTGAATATTTCTTCTTCACAGGCCACAACACACAATATATTGGCTCTCAAACAGTACTCGCATATTAACTTGAGGTGCAGCACACAGTCACGAGCAGTCACCATAGTAGGAAGCCACGATAGCAGCCACAACACAAAAAAGGTAGATGGAGGACGCGCAAAGGAAGAAGTCTCCAATATTCAACGCAGTATCAGTCAGAGAAATGGTCTTCACGCAGCTTTTAGTCTTCAAGTTGCAAATATCAACGCATATATCACAGCATATCAACGCATATATCAGATATTCATTCGATGATGCCTCACGCAGATCAGGAGGGCGGGCATCTTAAGCTTCTCGTGAAGGAGTATTGGACCAGTCTTCAATCAGAAATTACATATGACTATAGAACAATAATAGATGCGTGCAAGGCAGAATATATGGCGGGCACAGAATTGATGGCTGCACCGGATACCATTAAATTATAAACAATATATATATCTTCTTTATTGTAGTGTTCGATATCAAGCAGTAATCGTTATTGTCAACACAGTCATGCTCACAATACAAGAGAAAGCTCATACAACAGCCTCATCATAAATATGAAAATATATGCAGACAATTCCAGAAAGACTCCACGCACAAAAAAATTAGGATTTAGGTATAATATTGTTCTAGCAGAGAATAAACGCACATAATGAATGCGCGCAGGGGCAGACTGACTGAGCAGGCATCCTGAAGGAGCAGACTGGCAATAGGCAGGATTTATGGTAGCGCTCTGATACCACTTGATAGGTATAACTCCCGATTGATAATTATTCCAATGCCAATGCATATATTTATACATTTCAGGTGGTGGTTGAGATTCTGACCGGCCTATCCATATTCCTACGTAATTTTTCAGCTTCCTATTCTTTATTTATTTATTTACAATATTATAATCCCTAACGGATTATATTCTAACACTTTATATAGTCATTTTTGTCAAAATAACCTATAAAAAATTGATGTCAATAAGAAATCTATTCATTTTAAGATATTGAACTCAAGGAGCTTTCTTAAGTCCATATATATATTCCTTGAGGTGAAAAACAAGTTTGGAGTAATTATGACATAGGTAGGAGGATATTGGATATAAAATTATTCTTTCAAATTCCCTTGCAGAAGGTAGATTTGGAATACATTTTATGTTCCTTATATCTATATGAAGCAACAAGGGTGAGGACAAGGAAGATGACATTTTAATGACAGGGGCAAGGATTTTATTATAGTTAATTCCTTTAACTTGGAAAACACTTTGGAAACTAACCTAATTGCCTTAATTATTTCAAAACTTCCATCTAATACATACAAATTTCTACACACCCATTTACATATAAAACATTTTCTCCTTTCAAAAAAGGTATAACATCCTAAGTATGGTTTTCCATTAAGAAACAATATTATTCATTCATATATTTGTCACAATAGAAATAACTAATTCCAATTAACTTTCTCTATTACTAAGTCGATATTAACCCAACATTCCCTCCCTTAAAATTGACTTGCAAATGACTCCTACCCTCCCCTCAAGATTATCAATGGAGAATATCACATGCTTTCCCCAGTTCATATTTAACATAGGGATACACATTCCTTTATTGGTCTTACAACCATATGTCCATTTAGAATGAATAAAACTCCATTAATGAAATATTGTTAATAAAAAACAATCTAACTAAGCATCTACGTGCTCCTACGATAATGAACCAAACATTCTTGAACAAAGTGATCAAATTCTCTTACTCAATAGAATATTGATTTGACTTGTATGCACATTCAACCATAGACTTCACAATCTACTACACTCAATCTCTCTACACAGTTAAATATAGACTCCATCATTTTCTCTACTTTATCTATATTCATGATGCTCCAATTCTTTCCTTGGTTGTCACTAGCACATCCTCCTTGATCATATATGCATCTACCTCAAGTATAAAATCAGTTTCCAACATAATATAACCATTAGCAACAGAGGTGTCCCTATGAAGAAAAAAATCATTGTTGTGTAGTTGAACAATTGGTTAGTCAACTACCCATTTGATCTTAATTGTGACTGCTTAGTCAACCTTAGCTTGTTCACCTAGTCGACATCCCATGACTCCTTAGTTGATATTGACCTCGAATGTCTTGTTTTTTAAACATGTTCTAACCACAGTTGATATGCAATACTTATTTGACCTTATTAACCATATCCTTGGTCAATTTGTCGATCATATCCTTAGTCAACCTAGTCGGTTCCATCGACTACTTAGTCGATTAAGTTTGTTGTCAACACCAATCGAGATGTTGACCACTGGTCAATCCATGTTCCTATCGACCCTTAGTCAATCCATGTTCTATATACCTTTGGTTGATCCATTGATAACATGTTGAATTTACTTTAGCTAATTAAATTTCTTGGTTGATCATCCTCATCGATTTGACAAAATTTAACTTTATCAACTTTGACTACTTCTACCATAAATATATCCCTTCAAATTTCAACCTTTTGAATCATATCACATGACCTCAAACTAGATCGTTCATATTGTGGTTCAATTTTTCAATTGCCTTATTCATACCACATTTCATTGGTTGAAAAACACAACACTGACCAAAAAATACCAATCTTTTTTTCCAGATGCTCCTTCCCATGAACCCATGGAAACCATCAAGTTAGGGATGGGGTTTCCACCCCCCCTCCAAGACCTTCCTTTTCTTGAATCATCCATTTATTCATATACTATGAATCTATTCTGAAAAATGAGAGTACCTAGAAAAATACATGCTCTAATCTATGAGGAAACATATATGTATACTTGTACTCCATGTTTCTTTAGAAAACCTTAGATATCGTACTTTCATATATTCTTATTTTCATCCATCATGGAAATGGACCTACCCACACAAATTCACACTCCATCATGTAAATCTATGCAACTAAAAATATTCCTTCAACTAATCTCATATAATAACAACTCACTCTACATTGTAGCATGTAGATCTAGGTAACATGCACTTGATAAGATAACTCTTGTTGGACAACGAGTGTTTAACAATCTCTGATACCATATGTTGGTTCTAGGATGCAACAAACATAATTATGCATGAAAAATATGGAATAATAAGGAAAACCATAAATTCATACACATGGTTGATATGTAAGGGATAAATATATAATTTGTCACATACTTGGATATTTCGGGATCTAAAGATTAGATGAATTGGCTTGTAGCACACATTTTATGGGAAGGATTCATTTTCCATATTTAGGGTCCAAAACCTTTAGTGTCTTGTTTAAGGGTCTAAATGACATTTTAGAGGTAAAACAACCCATTGCTAGTGCCATGGTTCGTAAGGTGATTATACACTGTAAGAACTTTCCAACAATCCAAAGACTTCATCAACTGGAATCCATATCCAACAGTTATGCCTCTCGTAAGTTAACCTATCTAGTTGACCACCATGGTATTGATTGGAATCCATTTCAGCTTTCATTTTTCACAGATGTGGGGATAGCCATGTGTGTACCTTCAATAAAATTCTAGAAGGACCAAAACCCTAACCCTATTAGGGAGTTGAGGCATGCAAAAACCCTAAAATTAACTCTAGAAAACTACTGAGATATGTTAAAAAATTGGTTGGCTAGAAGGAAAAAATTATCCATTCTTTTGATGTATTGTATTGTTCCATTGTTGAGAAATAACACTTGAGTGGATGTTAAAGAAGAACATAGGAGAAAAGAGATCATGTAGTAGCCATTTTGGTGACAAATTCATAGGTAACTCCATAGAGAGTACCATTTCCTTTGTATTTTCATTTTCATATGAAGAGAAAGGAATAGTCCTCATTTGTGGTTGGGTTTTTCCACTTAGTCATTTTTCTCAAGGTATATATTGTGTTATTGTGTGGATTGTCTACTTGTTTTTATATAGTTTCTCTTTTAGTTCCATTGTATTCAGTATTTTATGAAATTAAAGTAACACAATGGACTAAGTTGTAAGATTCATTATGACGAACTGATCTAATGGAATATCCATGACAGTTAATAGATCATATTGGTATCAGAGAATTGTTTCTTTGGGTTTTGTGGGTAATAAAATGATGCAATAGCTAGTGGGAAAAAAAGATTCAAACCCTATCCATGGCGTACAAGTCTGTTCAATGAGTGAAAAATGATTATGAGCATCATTTTTTAAAAGTTGAAATACAAGTCATCAATATCTCATGGAACATGTCAATCCTTATGGTAGATCTAGAGAGATAGTTCTAGCCTTTTGGGGATTTTGGAGGTTCTAACTCAGATTTTTTATTTGAGGGGAAATCAAAAGATAAAATCACCTAGAAAAGGAGCTAACGAAATACCCCAAGGGAGAGCAGATGAGTTCCAGTACCAATATTTCTTCCTAGACTATCTTCAAGATGGAATCAAAAGTTGACATTAAGCCATATCAAGTTGAGCTCAATTTTCTAAAACTGAATCATTGGTTGCAACATCTAGAGGTTTATTTCAATTATGATCAATTATTGAAGGAATATATCATTTTCTAATTGAAGTTACATGGACATGCATTAACTTGGTGGGAAATCCACACCAAAACACTTGGGATGGAGTGTGTCACATACCTCAAAATACAAAAAAAAAATATTCTATTGCATATAACTAGAGACACATTAATAAAGTTCCTAACTGTCATAGGGAATTATTAAACCTTGAGAGTTTAATGAACATTATTCTCATTACATGTTTGATCAACCTTTCCTCATACACTTAATCAAATTCTGAAATAATTTGTTTTCCAAATATTTTTTTGTTTACCCTTATTTTCCTAAGTTCGCACTCGTTTTCCATAGGTATTTAACCCTCCGCAATGAACTTTCCACAAGTTTCCTTCCACAAAAAATGCCCCCTGTAGAAACCTTTCCACAATGCAAATTATGGATTGTGAAACACCCTTTAATTCTTTATAAATTAACCCTTCTGCAATTGGCTTTCCGTAAAGCGGACTGCGGATTGGCGGTTGAACCTTATCACCGCTTACCATTCTTTAATCAACCTTCTGTAATTAGCTTTCCATAAATTGTGGATTACGTATTCCGAAAACACATATTTACTTATATAATGAAATTAACCTTCTGCAATGGAGCTTCCGCAACTCTTGTGAGCATCCAATCCCTTTGTGTCCTTAATCTCATCCATCGATTTGACTTCCTTGCACATTCCATAACAAAACTTTCACATTTCTTGTGAGTTGTCGATCCATTTGTGGCTTCAATATCCACCATCGATATCACTCCCTTATGCATTCTATACTAAATCTTCCACAACTGTTGTGAGTCAGTGATCTTCTTGCATATTTAATCTCTACCGTTGATGTGACTTCCTTCTGGATCCACACCTACTGTAAAAATGATTGCAGATTGTGGTTTTACACTTTAACCTACAAAATTATCGTTCCAAATTGAACTTTCTACAACTCCCGTCATCCATTGATTCATTTGGGGCTTCAATCTCCACCATCCATCTCACTCCCTTGTGCATTCTGTATTGGAGCTTCTGCAACTCTTATGACTCATTGATCTTGTTGCAGATTTAATATCTGTCATTGATCTCACTTCCTTGTGGATCAACACCTTTTGCAATGCAGATTGCAAGTTGCGGGTTTTACAATTTAACCTATAAAATATTGTTCCACATTCAACCTTCTGCAACTACTATCAATTGTTGATAATCTTGCAGATTCAATCCTGATCGTTTATCTACTTTCTTTGTGGATCAACACCTTTTGCAATGCAAATTGCGAATTTGTGGATTGTGGGTGTTCCATCTAGCTTTTTTGAACTGAGATTCCGCAATTTGTCCTTCCACAATTCCTATGAGCCATTAATCTCCTTGCAGGCTTAGGTCTCAGCCATCGATCTGATTTTATTTGTGGACAATTAACTTTGCAAAGCAATTCTTTAACAATGCAGATTAAAAGGGTTTTGGTTTTAATTGGGGTTTTATTTTACTATAAGTTAATTAAATCTAAATATTTTCTTAATTCCTATAACCTTTATTGATTTCATCACCTTGTACATGATTTAACAGTTTTGAATCTAACAATGCTAAGTTGATTTTGGATTTAGACAATAAATTAAGGATTTATCTATGTAATTAGATTTCAATTGCAATATTCAATATTGCAGATCTATGCCATAAACCCACATTGTCATTTCAGTTTGAATTCTAAATTCAAGAAGAAGAAGTAAGGAATATTTACATAATTTGATACATACATGAAATACAGAGTAGGACTATCCGAAACAGTTCCAAAAATAGAGGATTCACTTCATTTGGTGCAAAATTAAAATTTCTAAATCATTCAAGAATAATAGCACTAACCTAACTAAACATGCTAAATTATAATTTAATATCCTTCAATCT
Organism: Pseudotsuga menziesii; assembly: GCA_001517045.1. Taxonomy (NCBI): domain Eukaryota; kingdom Viridiplantae; phylum Streptophyta; class Pinopsida; order Pinales; family Pinaceae; genus Pseudotsuga; species Pseudotsuga menziesii. The sequence goes on along the minus strand of LPNX010834474.1, from coordinate 14,336 downwards.
AGAATTTATACATGCTCAACAAACATTTAAAACATGAAATAAAAACCTAGCACCAACGATGGGAAAACAAAAACGGAGAAGTTTTTCCACCCAAGAAACTCCCAAAGTAGCCAAATTACTTGCTCCAAAACCCTCGAGCCTGTTCACTGAACCATAAGAGAAAAATAATTAATGTTCAATCTCTTGCATTTTACAGATTTCAATCCATGTCCAATGATAGCCTCCTGTTTCTCATGGACATACTAATAAATAGTATTTTTCCTAGGGCTTGGTCATTTATAAGCCTCCTTCTCTTTAGTACTCACTAGGAGTGCAAACCTGATTTTTGGGAATGATGCCTCCTGCATCTTGAGCTCTCACTTATTGGTTTTTTCCAAATGTCTTTTTCCTCTTGTGGGTCATCAAAGACTCTTCAACAACTATATCCATTTTTGTCTCCCTTCAGCATATTTTATTAAATAATTTTTTTTATTACAAACTATTTTAATTTTTACTTTCCTTTAAAAAATAATAAAAATAATCAATAAAGTATTTTCCAACATAATTAATGATAATTATTATTTCAAGGGGAATTACATACATGTACCCTTAAAATATAACACCATCTTTGATGTTATAAATTTGTTTTTAATCTTCCATTCCAGCTTCTTGGAACAAGTCTAGATATGCCTCCTTCATATTATTTTCCAACTCCCAAGTATCTTCTTTCGAACTAAGGTGCTTCTATTGCACCTTCACCTAACTAATGGTACGGTTCCGGAGTAGAATTTCTCTCTTGTTGATAATGTGCTCTGGTCTGACTTGGAACTCTTTCTTGGGTTCCACTTAGTGTTGGGGCTCGGACCTTGAAGGTCCTTAATTTTGGCAACTCCACGGTTTTGGTGCAAAGCTTTTAAGCGGAGTTGTAGTCCAAAATAGTCTTAGGGGTTTCAGGGTTGGGTCGAAGCCCCTCTTTTTGTAAATAAACCATGGTTTAAGCACATGGTTTAAACCCATGGTATTGTAATAGTGCACTTGTATAAATAGGCACTTATGTAAAGGAGAAAAGAGCTTTTTCGAAGGTTTCTGTATGATGATAATTTGACACGAAGAAGCTAAGGTCTATTTTGGGGTTACGGCTAAGTCCTAGCTAAGTGCGTCGACGACCTTTACAGTTGAGTGCGCAGAGGGTTTAAGAAGAAAGGATCTGCAGCTGAGTGCGTAGAGGGTTTTGGAAGAAAGGATCTGCAGCTGAGTGCGTAGATCAGAACTGTGTGTTTGTAAAGTGTTGAATATAAACGCAGTTCTGTGGACGTAGCCCCTACACTGGGGGTGAACCATGTATATCTTGTGTTGTGGTGGTTCCTTTTAGTTTTTGTGCTGTTATGTTTTAAGCATTTGATAAGTAGATAAATGATAAAGTAAGATAAACTATTAAGTATTAACTTCGCTGTGAATTCCCAGTTAAGGTTAAGCAAGTAACTGTCTTTGTATCCAAACTACGAAGCTATTTAAGTGAATATCGAAGCTCTGTATTGCATAATTATTCTTTGTTAAGACTAAAGGTACAGTAATATCCCTCTTTTGCATGCAGAAACCTGATTCTGCGGCACCCCATAGCTGTTTCGGGTGAGACTGCAACCTATTCGCAGGTTGTTTCCAAAGGGGCCAACACTGTGGGTCTCTTTGTTGGTGCGAAGATAAAAGTATAAGAACCCGGGTCTGCCCTAAGCCCAACACCTGGATTACATTCCAATCAATCACATGAGAAACATAAATTACATAGATTTTCAATATAGGAATGTGAAACACATTATGCACTTTAATATTGGGTGGTAGGGCTAACTTGTATGAAACCGACCATAATTTAGCTATAATTTCAAATGGTCTACAATAACTGGGTTCCAATTTGTTATACTTATCCAATATCAAGGTATTTTTCTTGGGATTTACCTTTATGTACACATGATCACCCACTTGGAACTCTCCAGGAGTTCCTTTTAATTCAACATAACTTTTTGCCTATTGGGAAGCCTTTAAGTTTTGTTGTACCTGTTTCATGGTTAGTTACATATATTTTAATAAGTCAGGTCCTAACATGAATATATCAACTGGAATACTCCATGAAATTGGAGTATTACACTTATGCCCATATAAGCTCCTTTGAGGGGTTTTATCCCCTTTTTGGAGGCTTTAGCCCCTATTAGAGCTATTTTGGCTCTTTTTAGGGGTTTTTAAGCCCTTTTTCATATTTTTAAGCCTTCTTGAGGGTGTGGGGGTCAAATGGGGTCAAATGAGAGTCATACGTAGATGTATTTAGGTGGTGTAGGTCATGTAGAGCTCATTGTGGGATTTTTTGGGTTAACAGATTGCCCCCTGATGTGTGAGGGCATGAGCTCATCGTATGGCTAACAGACATCATAGGATTTTCTTGGGGAAAGGTGGTGCTTCTCGGGCTGGGGCATGGTGAATTTTGGTTTCTGTATTAATATGGTTCCCATCAATGGGTGAGATACAAATAATGTGTGACATGTATATGGACGAGGCGGGAATCCCCATGCTTGTAACGATGCCAAAAGAATAATGTGATCTAAGCTCTATAATACAAGAGCCGACCATGTACAACTACTATTACAATAATGGTTTCCTCAATGAGAGGATGAATACAGTACTGATCTAAAGGACTATTACATTAGACCCATGGAATTCTCATGGAATGCTATATCTTCACGACTGATGGCCTGCTGGATCTAGAACGGTACATAGCTATAGGGACTCACCGACAGAGAGTTAAAGTCTCTGTGGCACAAATATGCTGCATCAATCATAAATATATATAGAAGCATTGCTGGGGATTTTGAACACTGTCTCCAACGCAACCTGGAAATCACAAGGGACATGAACCTGTTGGGGTCCCTCAAATAGACTCATCAATGTGCTAGAGTCAGATGACATCTGGGGTCTTTGACCAAATACTGCACCGACCAATACCTTATATGAATCTCAACAATTGGATGACGTAGCTAGATTCGATCACGTGAGAAACAACCATCCCAAGAGGCACTAAGGACTCCTCTCAAGTGGTCCAAGGAAATATCAATGAGGTTAATGAAACCAGGATACAGAGACCTCTAGGTCTATCCTCTGGATTACATGTGTTGTCGTCGACAGAAGGAGACCTTCCCCTGGTCAAGGAAATGGTGTTTCCTTAAGCAGAAGCACGAGGGAGATAAACGAAAGATGTGAGACAATCTAAGGACTGACCCACTGAATGGGGGGGGAGGGAAAGAGTTGAACAAGGGTAGAGGGAGTCTAGTAGACTCAAACTTCCTTTATTCAGAGTATGACGACAGGGTGGACCAGGTAGCAAATGAAACTTACTCATGGGAAATGCTTCGTAGCTGTATTACTGGGAATGTAGCTACAAATGGGAAATACTTGGGGGAGGTAGACATTTTTTATATTGATCTAAGGAAGACACATTATAGATTACTCTAAACAAAGGATACCGAATGTAGGAATGCTACCAAAATTTTATATGTGGGGCAGTGTCTAGAAACACCGTTGTGGTACGATCTCGTGGATTTTTAGCGAGCCCAAGAAATTAAATGCTAGATGCTGCTTTCAGTTTTAGAGAGTCTGAAAGCATGAAGAAGACTCCAATGGGGGCTCTTTTTCATTGGTATTCTCATGTTCCTGAAAAAAGATAAAATTATACATAGGAGAGCTCACCTATCCTTTAGGGGATGAGAGACTTCTTTACCGTTGGTAGTCTAGTCACGCCGGAAAAGGTTAAACCCATACTGACTGGATGCTCATTCAGATACTTTTACAAGCATGAATGAAACCAAGTTTGATTGGCAATATTTTCTTGATGAGAAGGCTGGAAAATATCTTAACGACAACCCATGGTGAGACTTTTCATAAATTTCGGCCCCTTTGCTCGAGAAAGCATAAAAGGATGCAAAGGGGAATGGTCTTGCCTTGGATGTGCCAAGGTGGTCCTTTTCATTTGATGGTCTACATAGTCCGTAAAAGGAGATAAACGAGATGATGTAGACTCCCTTTCCTATACTTTAATGAGCGAGAAAGGAAGCAGCTGCGCTTGACCATCTTTTCTTTCTTTTAGGAGTCAAAAAAGAGCTTAAAAGAAACTCTAGTATGGTCAACCGATTGCGGTGGCACGGGCGGTGCCCCATGTCGGGACAGTGGATAGTGGTCCAAAGGTCATTCGTGCAGCATGGATGGAGTAGGTGGCTGTTAGACGTACCAATACATGCATCGGATAGATCACGACAGAGGCACACGAGTCGGTGCGGCAGAGGCATGCAAACCGAGGTGGCTCTCAGACAGAGCTCAGGAGAGCTGAGTGTGAGTTGTGTGGATGAACTTGACTACATGTGATGTGAGTGAAAGTCTAGAGGTAGTTATGTGACAAATGAATGCAAAGGAAATGATCCGTCCTCCGGACGATGGTCTGACGATCCACATAAGGTGCGGTGGATGGAGTAGACAACTATGTGTTAAAATAAAAATGACGTGCCTTACGGGTGGTGGCCCGAGAACCTACATGAGTGGTGGAAGGCAAGCGTGATTCACGTACCGGTGCAAAGACACTTGCATCATGATGTTGTGGCTCTTAAATTGAGGTAACTTCTAGGAAGTGGTTTCGAAAATTACTTGTTAAACACGAGACAATGGTCTCATAAAAAGATAGAGGGAGATATTTGAGCCCAGTGGTGTGAGAGGTGTCTTGAACATGTTTCGGGTGAATTTGGATTAGCAGCTAATGGTGCTACCCCTCACTTGTGGTAAAAAATGTTGAAAAACAAAAAAGGAAAATCAAGAGACTCATTAGTGATGTTAAGCATAAAACCTCCTAATGTAGAGCCCGTTGTGGGGATTCAAGAGTTGTCCATCAGAGTCGATAAGGGTGTATGCCCCTTTTTCGAGGAAATGGTGGATGATGTATGGGCCATACCACATTGACTTGAACTTGTCTTTTCCCAACTTGTCGTTGGGTTGGTCATAGACTAGATCCATATTTCCTTCATTGAAGGTGCGAGGGTGGAAATAGGATTCATAGTGGGCCTTTGACCATGTTTGCCCTGCTTCGATGGCTTGAAGGGTAGCTTGATGGTATTCTATGGTTTGTTCGAGTTGGAGGAGTCATTCTTCCAAAGGAAAAGTATGAGGGAGGAGTTCTACTGCGAGGCGAAGGGATGGGATTTGGCAATCTATAGGGAGCACTGATTCAGCGCCATGTACTAGGTGGAAAGGGGTGAAATCGGTTGCAGTTTTTGTGGATGTGCGATAATCCCATGGGGTGGAGAACAACATGTGATGCCAATTGGTTTTATGGTTTCCTATCATCCTTTGGAGCATTGTTTTGATGATTTTTTTGACTGCTTCAACTTGGTCGTTGCCCTGGGGGTAGTAGGAAGATGAGTACTAGTGTTCAAATTTCAACATGGTTGAAAGCTCAGTCAAAACAGCATATTCAAAGTGTTTACCATGGTCTGAGACCAACTATTTAGGAACACCAAATCATGAAATAACATGGTTGAAGAAGAAGCGTGCTGTCATTTCACTTTTGCAGTAAAATGTGGGAATGGCCTTGACCCACTTAGTGAATTAATCAATTGCCATAATGATGTATATATGACCATTAGCCAAGGTAGGGTTGATTGTCATGAAGTCAATTGTCGATTTCCAGAAGGGACCGACTGTGAATACGGGGTGTAATGGTGCAGGGGGGTTCTTGCCTTTGGGGAAAAGAGATGACAATTGTGACAATGCTTGACTGCCTCTATGCAATTAGCAAAGATGGAAGGCCAAAAGTAGCTGGCACGTAGAATATTCTAAGTAGTTGCCATACCTAAAAGGTGGCCACCACAGACTCCACTATGACAGTCGTTAAGGATGGTCTTGGCCTTGTCACAGGTGAGGCAACGACGTAGGATGGTATCAATGCCTAAATGATATAGAACATCACCAATCAACAGGTGGAAAATGGCTTGATGTCGAATGTGTCGCCCGTCCTCATGGTTTAAGTGCGCTGTGAAATTCTGTGTTCGTAAATATAGAAGGATGTCCCCATACCATGGGTCCTCCGTGGATATGACGAATAGGAATCATCAGGGAGGTCATCCTTGGGTGGTGATGACGTGGTTAATGGAGGTAGATCGGTCATGAACGCAGCCAGTGCGAGTGCCGTTGTGATTTTTGGGGAAAAGAATTCTAAGTCAAATTCTTGGAGGACAACTACCCACTTAGCTGCGTGACTTTATAAAAGGCGATGGCTTAAGCAGTACAACATTGGGTTTGAATCAAAAAATACACAAGTATAGTTTGCAATGATGTAGTGGTGCAACTTCTGAGCTGAGAAGATGACGACGAGGGCCAATTTCTCCTCGGGTGAATATCGTAATGGGGGACCTGTCAGCTTCTAACTGATGTAATAAATCACGTCCTCATGGCGAGCATCATCTTCTTGGACCAAGACTCCAACAATGGTGTTGTCTGAGGCCAACACATAGAGAATGAAGTCTCGAGTGAAGTCTAGTGCTGATAGTAATGGTGCAGAAGCTAGGGCTTGCTTGAGTGCATCAAACAATTCTTGTGCTTGTTGATCCCAAACAAAGGGGATTTTTGTGCAGAGAAGGTGAATGAATCCATGGTATTTTGTTGCATACTCTGGTACAAAGCGGTGAAGGAAGTTGGCCTTTCCTTGAAGGCTCTGTAGTTTGTGCCACATTTTTTGTGAAGGAAGATCAAGGATAGCCTAAAATTTGAGGGGGTCTACCTTTATCCCTTTGTGGGATACGATGAACTAGAGTAGATGGCCTGCTGGGACACAAAAAATGCACTTTAGGGGATTTAGGAGAATTTTGTACTTGCGGCAATGTAAAAATACTTGACGTAAGTCATCCATATGTTGTGTTTGTTTTGGTGATCGAGCAGTAAGATTGTCCAGGTAGACCAATATGATATCGATTAGATCATGGAAACAATATGTCATCGCGTGCTGGAAGGTGGCTCCAATGTTTTTCAGGCCAAAGGGAATGAATCGATATGCAAATGTGCCCCACGGGGTTGTGAATGAAGTCTTGTAATGATCTTGTTTCCGGATATGAACTTGGTTATATCCGGAAAATTTGTCCATGAAGGAAAAGACCTCGTGTCCATTGCATGCATCGACAATATGATCAATGAAGGGTGTTGGGAAGTTGTCTTTGTGACACGCCCCATTTAGATCACGGAAGTCTATGCAAATGCAGATGGTACCCTTTTTTTATTCAAGAGAATAAGATTAGAAACCCAAGTGATGTATGAAATGGGGTAAATGAAGCCAACTGTGCGCAACTTCTCAATTTCGGCTTTGACCGTGGAAGCTTTGGAAGGATGGATGGGCCGTTTCTTTTGGCACACGAGGGCCACATCGGGCCATGTGTCGATGTGGTGTTCCATAATGGATGGATCCAACCCAGGAATTTCAATGTAAGACCAGGCAAAGATGTCGTGGAATTCTTGGAAGAGAGCTTTGTAGGCAGTGACTTCTTCTGGGGAGTAGGATTCCCCCATCATGATTTCTTCAACAACCTCAGGATTGGTTGAGATGTTAATTTTGATGGTTTGTGAGATGTTGGCCATGTTCCCTTCTTCAAAGGCGTCTGGTGCCAGAATGGATTTTTTGAACCAGTCGACTCCCATGAATGAAATCTTTGGTTTCCACAGAAAACTGAACAGACTGCGACACAAGTTCTTCGGGGAGGAAGAACGAGTGATGCTGCATGTCATACCATGGGTATTCTGAGGTGGTTAAGGCTTCAAGTATTTGCTCATCATTGCAAAAGCAATGAAGATACAGGTCTGGTGGACCGTCATTGATGGTGGATATAAGAGGGTTGGTAGAACTGGACATCATGGAAATGGACATGGTGTCCGAAGAAGGAGGTGGGGGGTGAACTTCTTCATTCAGAGTGATCTCAGATTCAAGGGAATATTGTCTAAGGTTGGATAGAGCCATTCAAAACTTGGGGATTTCTTGGTAGTGGTGAGAATAGTGTCCATACAAGTAGCATAGGGCACAAGCATGGTTTGTTCTCAATGACTTGTTTCTCACTATTGGCTCACTTGGGAGTTCAACCATGGGGAGGTTTTTCGTTGTATGCATGGCATCCAAATGTGCATAGATTATGGGAATATCAGGGAGTTTTTGATTTAGATGGACCTGTTCTTCACAGATGGTGCAAGGCGGGATCTATCGAGGTTTAATGGTAGCTTTCGTGTTTTTTCCCGTATCCCTTTTTGGGTGGGGCAGTGCGGGTGCGGGTGTGGTGGTTGGTTTTTGTGGGCCAAGTGGAGGATGAGACTCAATTGGAATGGGTTGCATAGGGGTTAAGACTACCTGGGGCATTGGTGGTTGAGTCATTGGATCCAGGTACCACACGAGAATTCCCAATGTAAAATTGGGTAAGTTTAAGGTAGGCATTACTATCTTGCTCATGACACTAGGCAGGGGAAAGAGGAAGGGAATTGTGTGGACTGTGGAGGATCCCAGATAACTCCCTGATGGTTGTATCTGGGGATGAGTTTGTGGTTGTGGCTGCGCATAATGCTGCATTTGTGGATGATGCTGCGACCGCTGTTGATGTTGCGGTTGCGGTTGCGGCTACGGTTGCGATTGTTGTTTGGGTGCAACAGTGTTGGATGAGAGCATGCACAAATCCAAAGTCTCATTTGCTGTCAATGGTGGTGACACTAAGGGGAAATAATCTATCATGGTGGTATCGACAAACAACCCATGGCCCACATTCAACAATGGGGAGGCTGGTATGTTGTCAACCATGGTGTTCACCGTAGGGATAACATTGGCAGGTGTGGTTAGCCCTTTTGTATAAATGTTGTTGATCATAGGGATAACGTTGGCGAGTGCCATTAGACCTTGTGGATTGTGATAAGTCAGTTTGTCAACTGTCGCAATTTTCCCTTTGTGGGGGAACATCATGAGATAGAAAAGAGTTGATGCTATGGCTCTCATCGCATACGTATAACTTCTTCCAATGAGAAGGTTATAGTCCAACTGAGCATTGACAACCTCTATGTCAATTAGTATTGTTTTCTTGGCTAATGTGATGGGGACATGAGGGAGGATTCCTTAGGATTTAGTGGGATGGCCATCATAATCCCTTAGAGTAGTAGAGGATGGTTGCAGAATTGGGGATCTAAGCTTCTGCCAAACTAGGGTAGACATAACACACGTGGATGCCCCCTCATCCACTATACACCGTTGTACAACCAAATTCTGGATAGACACCAAGATTTGGAAGGAAATGGTTGATGGCATCCGTGGTTATCCATTCTCCATGTCGAATGTGATCAACTTGGAGTTAGAGGGTTCCACAACACCAAGGGTGGTTAGTAAGTATTTTCGCTGCATTGGGAAATTTTTGAGTACCTCAAGAGTGGACATGGCGATAGGTGTTTGGGCCAAATCATCCACGATGCTGTAGCTGACAACAACTCTAGCCATGGAATTGTTGGCAACTCAGTGTACGGGGGGGCACATGAAAGGGGGTGACTGAAGAGGTGCATTGGTTGTTTTAGATGTAGATGTCGTTGATGTGTCAGCAGGTTCGGTGTTGGTTCCGTATTGATTCCATCTAGTCTTTAAATTGACCTCTTCAGTTTTCATAGCTAGCAGGTGGTGAACACCTGTTTCTTCCATCGAAGGTTCCCCCAAGGCGTTGGGATTGGTTTGGGGAGGAGGTACAGTTGCAACCAGTCCTTGGATTGGTAATGGGTTTTGGAGCACCATAAGAGGAGGTCCTAGTGGTGCCGAGTTGGGTTGGGCTTGGTCTGTTGTATTGGTGGCATGTTGAACCTCATTCCTAATGGCCTTCTTAGCACAACCCATGAAGGGACACTCGTATGTGTAGTTCCCATAGACCTTGCATAATGTACACGGTTGGTTTGTATGCAACGTAGCATTCCGTCTCGGTGCATTTGGTTGTTGAGGATTTTGGGATGGCCGGTTTACTGTGGAATTGTTGGGAGGATTTGGTTGTTGACCGCCTCCTTGCAGTTGGTTGTTGCTTTGGTTTCGGGCTCATTTATTCCTGGCCTGCCCTTGTTGGTTATTGGGGGCTAACTAGTTGGGACGGTTTTGCTGTTCAAACACCTATCCTAATGGAGTAGGTGGAGCTATGGAGGGGGCTTGAACGGCTTGCACCGGTGGTGCATAGTAGACTTGGGTAGGTGTCGGTGCCACAAATGCGGGAATTTGTCCCATGTATTGTTGTGTCAGCCAAGCTAATGCTTGTTCCTGCTACGGTGGTGCAGCTTGTGCATAAGAAGTTGTGGCTCCAGACTGGGACATCATTCTTGCATAGTCCATAGTTTGGTTTTGGTAGGAAACACTAGGGGTGTTGCTTGGTTGTGGTGGTATTGCAGGTGGTGTCGGACGGTGATATGGTTGGTGGGAGACAGAACCTATGATGTTATCTATGGCATGGGATGCCCCCGGTGCATCCTGATAGGAGGTTCCCACACGGATCATCTAGAATTATAGTGTAAAGGTATCTAGACTATGCATAGATCAAATCAAATTGCTGGGCTTTCAATATGGCCTCCTCTTCGGATTAGGGACATTCGGATGTGACGTCCTTTACTATAGGTGGTAGCAAAGTTTTTAGGAACCAATCTAGGAAGATCCTGTCATCAAGTTGAATCTTGCACAAACTACGATGTCACCACCACTCATCGATGTGGTCAGTTATGTGGGTCGCAGCATTATGGCGGCAAGATAACAATATCTCCACCCCTTCGTCGTATCTAACAGGGAGTTGGAAATATTGCAGGAACATGAAAGCTAAGGAGTTGAAATCCAGGTAATTGGCTTGTGGTAGCTCAATGTACCACCTGGCTACAAAAGCTATTAGGGGGTGTTGGAATAGTCTTAGCTTGAGCGAATCATCTACAATGCTATTTGATGAGCACCATATGAGAAACGCCATGATGTGGTTTTGGGGGCACTCCCCTACCTTCCCTTCAAACTTGGGAATGTCTAAGGGAATTTTGGTTGGCATGGGAGGCCAAAAGGTTTGATGGCAAATAGGTTCATTTGTTAATCGAGCCAAGTCAGGCAAGTTGAGACATGCCATGAAAGGAATTTTTTACCCAAGGTTGATGTGATATGGGTCAGCAATGGTAGTGGGGTTTGCGGGGACATGATGCACTTGCATAACCGGGGGTACTTGTGGCACTATTGTGGACAGGCCACTGTCCCCAAGTGTGGTAAAAGAAACTATGTGAGTGGAAGGGCCAGTGTCCCCATGTGTGACAGGAGGGGTAGTGAAGGTGGAAGGGCCACTACCCCCATGTATGCTAGGTGGGACAGTGTGAGTGGAAGGCACACTATCCCCATGTGTTACAGGCGGGACAACTTGACTGGTCAATATGGGTGGTGGTAGCTATCTTATGATGGTTTGCATGACCATTCTGGGGCCACTAGCAGAGGTATTGGTGGTGGTGTGGGGTGTGGACATGGGTCCACTGCCAATCATTAAGCTAAAAAATGGATCCGAGTTTGCACCAGCCAAGGGGATGGATGGTGTAGTATGCAGTTTTGGCTTAGATTGGTATGATTCTAAGTATGAATCAGAGGCTGTGTGGCCCTGTGATGGTGTAGAGGGTCATTGAAAATGGTCTCAATGGTGTTGGTTCAAGGACCCGAACTGTGGTAGATCGCCTCTCAAGCGTGAGGAAGAAAGTGGGGGATCAATTGTGTCTGATTTGTATGTCAAAATGGTGAAATATGGTAGTGATTTTTGGACCCGGGTTTTAATGGCTTCCTATTGGCTTCAGGTGGTCACTCAACCACCAATACTGCCATAAGACAATGCTTGGATTTTTCCTCACAGGAGTGCTATTCAATCAGTGGGGGTCATTGCCTGTTTGGCTTGACAATTCCTCTCAGGGACCAGCTACTTTGGGGTTCCCGTGGTACTCCTCACAACGAGTTTCTAGGCTGGGCCCAAGCACTTCCCATGGTTAAGGAAGTCAAGGATTTATGTCCTCAAAGACTGCAGATGTTTGACTTAGTGTAAATTATAGATTTTAATGGCTTGCTCAGCATCATGAACCACTAATACAAAAGCGCGAATTTTTCCACGTTTCATACTTTTTGGTGTGAAATCGGAAGAAAAATGAACTTGCCGTCGCTATATCGACGCTTACTCGTCGCTGTATCGACGTTGGTAATCTCCGCCGTCACTATATCGACGCCTTCCTCATTCAACGTCGCTGTATCCACGGAGCTACGTCGCTATAGAGACGGAAATGTCAAGCTATGTCTTTTTAGTTGACCCAGGGCGCTTAAGTCAATGTTTTAGATATTTAAAGGTTTATTAACATATGAAACCAGGCTCGCGGGAAGGCTTCAAATTTGAAGGCTTCAGTGCCTGTCAAAGGCGTGTTTACCTGTCATAGAAGGCCATGACCGAATTTTCCCTACAAAAAAAATTCGGTTTCATGGAGCGCCCGTCGAAAATGAAATGAAGCAGAACTGTGTACATTGACAATGGAAGGAAAACCCCAAAATTTTGCCCTTCCTGGGTTCTCAATGGGCTGTGGGAGTTTGGAAGATTTGGATGGGTGACAGGTCACGGTGGACCTCAGTTGTAATTGACGAATTGGCAGTGACAGGGTGGAAGCCCTTTGGGTTCAGTGAGTAGGTGGTCACAGTAAATTTTGGATGTGAGGTGACTCAGTTACGGACCAGGGTGCACGGGGGCTTCACTTGTTGACCAATATCCTATCACGTTAGTTCATATTGTGGGTTTTAAAATTATCAAAAATTGAACCAATATATTGCAGATATTGGGGGGATGAGGGGTTTAAGGTGGGGGTGGGTAGGGTGTTTTATAAGGATTGAGGTATAAAAATGGGTGGGGAGGAGGTTTTAGGTATTGGGAGGGGGTTTCAACAAAAAGAGTTTGGGTCAATATCTCTCAAAATTAAGGGTATTCTTTAATATCCCATGATCGAACGTGCTATGTGACAGGTTCACTAAGTGAAGTCCCCGTGCCAGGGTGTCACTGTCAATCGGCCTGCCCAGTCTGATTGCTGCCAACAAGTGCTCGGTGCATTTATGTGAACTTTGAATGGAACTGGGTCGCTGGTCCTCTGGGAGTCGTGGTTTTGGTTTCACGGTGTGGCTGTTGTACCCACGGGCCACATTTTCAATCTCAGGGTCATTCATTCCTCTCACCCACTACGCATTACCCACTTCACACTCTTCTCATTCCCGCGTCTCAACGATGATGAAGACCATGCTCTCCATTATGACCATTCCTAAACTGGAGTTAAAAGTAAAGTACTGATTTCAATCTGTTCAAAGGTGGATACAGAGAGATAAGATTTGAATTCAGATTTGAATGGGCAGGTCACAGATTGGAAATTTCGATCGCTACTGGCAAATTACAATGCCAATTTAATGTTGCATTCATCGTTCACTGGCTGTAGTTCCTTGGTGTTAATGTGGAATGGTGGATTTTGTATAGTTGGGTGGTTCATTTTTTTTTGCATGGCAACCTTGGTAATTTCGGCATGGCAACTCGAGGTAAACTCTATTGCTGTAGTTTTTTTTAAGAGTTTTTTTTATCTTGGATATAATTGTAGGGTTTGGTTTGATTTGGGCATTTGCAGGTATGGTTGTTACTGGGGTGAGGGTTCATTCTTCTTCACGGATGTGTTTTAAGCTATCTTGCTTCCACAATAACAGTTAGCTCAAGTAAGTTGTTTTCTTTTCCTCAAGAATTATAAATTGTAACTTGTAACCCTCTAACAC
>LPNX010834469.1:3385-21682 GCA_001517045.1 Pseudotsuga menziesii | reverse complement strand
TCCCGTTAAAATTTATCTAACTTTAGATAGTTAACAGCATTTTCAATAGAAAAAAAATATATATTTGGAAAGGTCATTCAATTTCCTACATTTCTTGTTTTGTACTGATCGCAAGATTCATTGTGTAAGTGTCTCAAAATATGCGTCCAAGTTGATGGATGCCTGTTTTTTCAGTTTTGTATTGCATCTAACGCGCCAAAAGAGACCCTCAACTTCTTGCACAGACCCTGTTAGTATATATCTTTTATAATTTATTAATCTTATTATATATCATTTAGTTACAAAACTATATACAAGCTATTGACCTAATATGCTTAGGTTCTTAGGTTTTAAAGCTTTAATGGTTATATAATGTATTTAGTTATTAAAAATAAAATTTACATATTAAAAAAAAACATATATATTTCATATATATTTAATCATATAGAAGTGGGTCTTTCCTCTATCGAGAGCCTAGCCATAATTAGGCTCTTGTTGTACAATCACAAAATCAATAACATGGGAGACCATAGAATTTCTAAACTAGCTTTAAATTCCATTCAAAACAACCTAAGGCTCAAGCCAGGATGGTATAAAGATACCAGGGCTTGGTTAAACCGTTGGGAGATCGACTAAAATGTTGCATTGCAAAATATAAATAACATTAAAAATATTATCACTTCGAAGTTTAAGGAGAAAATGTGGCGTGATAATGATTGGAAAAGGTTGAAGAAGTTTTATTGTCTTTAATTTTAAAACATATGGTTGTATAATTCATTTTGATATAAAAAATATAAAGTAAAGTTGGATGAACGTGTTCTATTACAAAAGTTCCAATCACACCAAGTATTATTAAACAAATTACAAAAGTATGATTGAAAAAGGTTGAAGAATTTTTATTGTCTTTAATTTTAAAACATATGGTTGCATAATTCATTTTGATATAAAAAATATAAAGTAAAGTTTGATGAACGCGTTCTATTGCTTTTGTTAAGAGGTAAATGTTCTTTTGGTAAGAGGTAAATGTTCAAATTTATATGAAGTGATATATATTTGTTAACCAATACTATCTAAGCTATTGAAGTGATATGTTAAGGTTTTAATTTTTAATGGTTAGTTTTAACATTTTATATAATACATTTAGTGATGTCATGTGTATCATAATTGTTAATCATTAAAAACAAAAGTTACAAATCTTTATAAAAAACATATATATTTCATAATCTCATAATAGTTATAAAAGACTATATATTTTATAATCTTTATAAAAAGCATATATTTCATAATCATTAAGGACAAATCATTATGGTATGAAATAAGTTTAATATTCTCTAAATTCAAATTCAAATATTCAATAAACGCTTGCGAGGTGATTAAATATTACAACTGATTCATGAGTAGTCCATTAAATGATTAGTAAATCCTAAATATCGAAATATTTCATCACCTTGTTTATACCATCTATATATAAAATATAAAATAATATAACATGTAACATCTTTTTATTATATAATTTTAACTTTTATTTTAAATATTGTATTAAATTACATTTTATATTTTATTCAATATAATTTTATTGTCAAAATATATGTAATTCCTTCATTGGCTTACCTACCAACACACACATACATATATAAAATCATAACTTTCCTTTAATATATATATGATGATGACGACGATTAGCGTTCATTGAGACCATCTTTGGTCTATCAAACCTTAAGAAGGATAATACTTGGTTTACTTTTAAATCTTGTTCCCGTGCTCAAAAAGCTTGCCAAGAAGCTTTCCAAACTCAGTATAGTTTTGACAAGTTAGGAGGTTATAAAGGTTTGTATTGTAAAAAATACTATGAAACTCAAATCTAATGTGGGTGTAAGCAAGACACTCTAGGAGAAAGTGATTTTCATCCTCAACGCTCATAGACTCACACATATGGAAAACCCTTTTCCCCCATGGAGTTTTAGGAATATGCCAATGCCCTGTTTCGCTATGGAGTTCATGAGAGTTCGTTCTAATCTTGGCTATATTCATTTTCTTTTGTGAGCTAGTTACTACCGAGAGATACTTCTGATCTCCCAAGTTAGGATTTATGACCTCCTTATAGTATCTTAATTTTTTCTTAACCACTATATTTTTCTCACACCAAAATTTCTCTTTAAACTTCGAAGTAATAATATTTTTGACATTGTCAATGTTCTACAAAATGTCGTTTTCATTAATTCCCCAATGGTTTAACCAAGCCATGGTATCTTTACACAACGCCGCTTGAGGTGTAGTTGGTTTTGACTTGAGTTTAAAGCAATTTTAGGAAGCCTCTCCTTTCCCATGTTATTTAACTTATGCTTGTACATCAGGGACCTAATCATAACAATGCTCTCAATGGGGGGAAGAACCACTTCTATGAGGAGAATATGATAAGGTGTATTGCTTTTAATTTTGAGGTTATAAGTTATAAACCGCTTCTGGATTTGCTCAATCTTCCTCCAAGATTCTCTAGAAATGTTGCACCCCCATACTTCACAACCATACAAGATAATAGGGATGACAACAGTTTCAAAGAGGAACTTATTTTTATCCCACATGACTAGATTAGCCGATTTACATTTATTTTCAAGACCAAAATAAGCTTTCCACCCTCCATTAATCATTTTCTCAATGCTATAGTTCCAATTGAGCTTGTGATGAATATCAATTCTGAGATACTTGTAAGAAGTCACTTTCTCTAGATTTCTATTATCATAAATAAAATTTGCATAGGTGTCTTTCTTAGAATTTATAATCATGATTTTTGTCTTGTCAGTGTTAACAATCATACCCATGTTAGAGAAAAAATCTTTAAGAATTCTTAATTGCTTATCGAGATCAAAAGGACACCTTCCCATAAGAGCAATATCATCAGCATAAAGTAGGAGGATGATAACTATCCCAGCTAAGATTGTACTGGCGCAACCTGCTTCTTCTAAACACTATTCTAGCTTATCAATGTAAATGCCAAAATGGGTAGGGGAGAGGGGGAAACCTTGTTTAACTCAAATATTACAATTTGTATATGTTGTCCACCCCTCATTATTGTTAAACTTGGCAATGACCTTTTCGTATAACCTTATCGTGGCAACTCTCAACTCAAAAGGAACCTTAAGCTCCTCTAGCCTATTCCACATGTTATTTCTAGGCACTGTATCAAAAGCTTTTCTAAAATCCACAAAGAAACAAAATAGGTTAGACTAATTATTACGACATTCCTCTGTAATGATCCTAAGTGTAAAGAGGTGGTCCATGGTTGAATGCTTCCTTCTAAAAACTGCATGGCCTTTAGCCTACTTACCTTCCATTTCTAGTCATTCATTGATCTTGTTTTCTAAGATAATACCATATTATACCCCCCACACACATATATTTGGAGTATAAATACAATTAATAAAGTGATATATAAATTATATTTTTAGAAGATGTAATTTACTATATTATTTGTATTTTTTATCCATAAATTTTACTTTTTGTATTTAAGAAATTTGATATAGTATGTCTAAGTTAATGTAAAAATAAATCAATATTAAGAAGTGTGAATCCATGAAGATGGGTTAACACTTTTGGATAAAAATGACAATGAAAATTTGTTTTCTTAATGATTTATTAAATTGAACTTTTTAAAACTAATATTTGCCACATGAATTTAGACATGGAAAAAAAACAAATTGTAAGGAATTATGTCTCTTTTCACTATATTTTTTGAAAAGTTAACAATATCATTTAATATCTCAAAATTGCATTTAATGATAGACTTGTTCTTGTAAATTTTAGGAAAAGTTAACAAGTGACTTATATATATATATATATATATATATATATATATATACAGAATACACACGGGTGTATATATTTCTTTGCAATTTTCTTCTGAAAATTTGCATTTTTATTATTATTAATTTTCAAAAGTGACCAGTGACATTTTTAATCGCATTTTGTACACACCTATGTGCGTGTAAAATTTTATTTTACTCGTAAAAAAAATAAAACAAAAATACCCTTTTGAAGAGGACTCGTTTCTCTCAGGCATATGTTTTTTTGAATTTTTTGGTTTTGCACTTTTTTGTTGTTGATTTTTCTTTGCATTGCTTCGAAGTTGTGGACATAGTTTTCAAGAGTAAGTTTGGAAAGAGAATTAAAAAAATATCATACGAACTCTAAAACACATAAATTATATGTCAATGGAAAGATGACGTGTTGATTAATTTAATGGTATGAAGTTTGCCACCTAAGTTGCATCCTAAGGAAGGTTTTAGGCTTGGTGAAGAGGGCATAAAAAATCAAACTACAGAAAAAAACACTGAAGGACTATGTTTTAATCCCTTTCTAGGTTTTGGACGTTTTTTCAAATACATTGATTGAGGATATAACTGTGGTTAACGCAAAATATCGATTGATCCCTATAGCTCGATCAAACTATTTGAATTAAGAATATTTTATGTGTCCACATTCGGTGATTGAATATGGACACCCAAAAAAATTGTTAATTAAAATTTTAAAAACTTGGTATTGTTTAAGGTCCATCGAACTCTTTGAATTCATTGAAAGGAAAACATAGAATTATATGATAATTGAATTTAATAATTTAATATAATTTTAAAAGAAAAAATTGATACCTGCATAGTAATGATAAATACCATGAAAATGAATTGAGTAAATGAATTACTATTGCCAGTTTCTCTAGATATTTGTTTGCATATATGGATCACAAAGTAATTGGAGTAATAGATTTGATCAATCACAGATCTATAAATTCAATTATTTTGCACCCATATATTCAAATGAATAGGAACTTTCTCATCTCTAAACACAAATTACACATCTATTATATCTATCATATTTGTAACATGTCTCTATTAGCCTGTTAGTAAATTTCTATGCATAAAGACAATGAAATAAGCTATTGTTTGTTGAATTTTTATAGTGGTAACGACTGTAGATGCTCGATCGAGCTATATAAAAGCGCTTGATCAAGGGTTAGTAAAACCCTTGATCGAGTTGTATAACCTGATCGAGGGTTTTACTAAACCTCGATCGAGTGTTTTTATACATCTCGATCAATCGCTTTTTAAAGCCCTTGATTGAACTTTTTAAAGCTTGATTAAGGGATTAAAAAAAGCTCGAAGGAGATATGGTTTTAACGTAATCATGCCCTCCACTTGCCAAAAAGTGTTACCCATCTTCATGGGAACACCCATAAATTACTTTGAAAATAATTATATTTGAAAAAATGAAAAAAATAATAATAATCTAACATATAATAAAAAAATAAAAAATAAAAACTACAATGTAGATGGACTATGGAAGGAAGGTATATTTTTTCTCATATAGAATGCATTATTCAAGAATATGCACAGTGACATGGATATGAATATGAACATCACCATTTCACTTAAACGGCTTGGAAAGTTTGCATGCTATAGAAAGTGAATACTTAGATATATCTTGGAAATTGTAATTAGAGGATTTTATTCATGCCTTGATTATGTTGCCATCCCAAATCGAACAATTTCCTTTTTATTTCCTTTTAGAATAGGTTGTTGTAAATATGTATTTTTGAAGATATACACTTGATGACACACACGCGCGCACACACACACATTCTAAAAATGATTTTGGAATGTTATTTATCATAAAAGGAATGCAATTTTGTTTATATTAATAAATTAGATTTTTTTTCGTGAAAAAAATCATCGTAAAAAGGAACATAGTAATAATAGACACCAACATATTTCCATCTTGATTGTGGATCTATCAAGCACAGAGAAAGATCAAATCTATCATGTGAAAGAATTTTTATAGCACAAAACTTGAGGAAATGTTTGCACCCAATAGAGTTTAATCCCTCTTGTTATCACCAACCTTGTAGTTTCCTATGTGAGGTGGATCCAGGATGGATGATAGAGGGACAGGCGACTAAGGAGGTGGAACCAAGACTTCCTAGACTCCCAAATGGATGGTTGTCATGCCAATCAAGTCAGTCTTCGCTTTATGTTATCTAAGTCCAAGATAACAAAGGGGGAGACCCAGATCTACTCCCGATAAGAGAGATATGACCTAGACACCAGATCAGATCAAGTAGGCTTAAGGTACGTAAAGTGCAAGGTAATTGAAGACCGTAGATCTATGAGAGATGTTACCAGGTGTGCCAAAGATTTGGATTAGGGTATTGGAAGTGTTAAGTTCGATCCAAAATGGAACCAAGGTAACTTATGGGGTCGATACAAGATCTGGGGTTGATGTACTAGCAACTGATGAAGATAACCGCTGCCTTGGGAAACGTAACCAATGTAGGATAAGTAAGGACAAAGCTGGGACTATCTAGTACCAAAGGGATAGACTCAATGAAAGATATGACAATGTTAGAGTACCTGAGTAATCAAATAAAAGTCAACTTTCAAGGAAAAGAGATCAAAAGAGGGATAGCGCTAGGATTGGAGATCGGTGACTGTTGGGCATTAGAAAATGGAGTCAGTATCTGCACAGCATTAGAGTGATACCACTTGGGATATGGCCTGATCTACGGACCTAGAAAATTTTTGGCCCGAAAAATTTAGTTTGCAGGGGAAACCAACAGAAGGAGGGATAGCGCTAGGGTTTGGAGGGTCAAATCCTAAGATCTAGGACAATACGGGAAGAATCAGATCAACGTTGGAGGAGAAATGGGATGTGGATGACCTGATCTACAAACCTAAGTTGGAAAAATGCAGAAAAAATCAGATCCGGAAAAGTCAGAAAATGACTAAGAGTGCTAGGGTGTTGAAAGTCAGTTTCTTAGATCTAGGGCCACCTGGCAGCAACTAGCTCATCATTGGAGGTGTTTTGGAATGAGGAGGACCCGATATACAAACCCAAGTGATTATTTTCTGGAAAAAGTCAGATCTGGAAAAGTCAAAATTTCGGTGGGGGCACTGGGGTTTAAATAGTTAGTTTTTTAGATATAGGGAAAACCAGCCACTTTTTGGACAACATTGAGGATGAATTGGTGAGAGGGATGCTCGATCTACAAAAACAAATAGTGGTTTTCCCAAAGATCGAACGGTTCCCCGATTAAGTATTTTTGGATTTTTTTAATATTTTGGAGTTTTCAGTAAATTGAAGAAAAGAAGGTACAATGGATTGAGATCATGGAAGAAAAGAACCCACCTGTAGATCTTACTTGGAAAACCTTGTAGGTTCCTTGATGATGATGATCCCTACCATCTCGATCAATTTGAGAAGCTTGAAGCGAGTTCTATGTCCAGTGTTTTCTTTAGGAAGTCAATGTGCCCTCTCTCCTACACAACAAACATCAACCATATCAGATTTGCTGTGACATGAGAAAGAATCTATATGCTGCAGAAAAATAGCAAGAAGAAATCATAGGTCACCACAACACTAATGAAAACTCCTTGATAAAAAATGAAGACAATCCAAGCGAGTTGAGGTCCCCCTGCAAAAATGCCCAAGCTGAAGTTGTCCTCCTGCAAAAAAGACAATGATCCCCCCAAAAATATAGATCTCATAACAATTTCCCGAATTCTAGGAAGCAAAAGACTTTCTAATCACCAACTAAGAAAATCAAATGCAAAGGAGATCCAAGAAAATACCCAATCAGGTGTTGTAACTGCTGGAGAAGGTGCGGAGGACATCACACATCATCGTGACTCATCCGATGCCATTCCCTTGCCTCAGTAGACCAAATTGATTTCTTCAATATCCATTTAATCATTTATTAATCTGCCTCGAGAAATGTGAACCTGTTAAAACAGCCTCCTAGGGTGCCTGCGTTGTCCAAATGAGCCCACCAGGCTCTTTGGGATGGGGGTACTATGGTACAATAAAGTGGTTGCACCCCCTATGCCCCATACAATGCCCTATGAGATCCCTTAAAAACATCTCCCTGCTCAGACACATCATCTTGTGAAGCAAAACTACATCAGAAGGGTAAAATGAGCCTGATCATCTCTACAAGTGCCTGGAATTGAAAATAACCTATCTCACTAGACTCATAGAGTCCAAATCCATCTAGGGTGCATACTCATACCCTTTCCAGGTCTCTTCCTGATCATCAACAATATCCAATAGACAATATAGTCACCTATAAATAACCAGATACCAATAATATAACTCAGGCTATCATTCATCTGCTGCAAGTGTTACAAGGCTAAGACATGTTCTACAAATCATTTAAGTAACATTCATAATAAGTAGCAGTCACCTCACTAGTGGTACATCAACCAAATACATATATAGGGTTTTATTTATTATTACTCAGATCAGACTTTCAGAACTATACCCACTTCATAGTTGTAGTCAATTTGCTAGTGAAGGGTGAAGGATGAAATTAACAAGTCTAGGGTAAAGGATGACTACCAACTCAACATCATGCCACTTTCGATATGGAAAGGGAATATTCACTATAACCCCATGCCGGACAAACAACAACATAGGGAATGGCAGTGCCTCACAAATGGTTGAGTTGTTCAGAGAGTGCTTATTCAACTTAGGCATCATGTCTACATCAAGTTTGATCCAGGTTCATTAGGACCATCAATTTTATTTCCATGGCCTTTTTGGCCTATATGACCTTTTGGGGACTTCACCAGTGCTTAAAAGCACACCTAACTACAGCTTTCAACCAGGACATATTCAAATTTATAAGGTCAACAATATTTGGATATAGCATATTTTTAACCATTGCTTTTGGGAACTTTACTTATACCCTTCACAGAGTATTTTAGCATTTCATTGGTCTTTCCCTTTGCTTGTATATGTTAAGAAACACATTTTAGAATTTACATTTTCCATGGGCGCATATATAAACATTTCCAATACAAGTAGTACATGAGCTTTCATTTTTATCCAACAACATCTCAAGTGACTAGGGGGAGTTCTACCCAGTGCCAAACATCGGGACAACCAACCAGAATGATATAGGTATACAATCCAACTCACCAAAGGGAAGTTCTGTCACCAACTCAAACCGATACACACTATAAATAGGGAGGTTTGTCCAACAAAGGTTCTAGCGAGGAAAGGTCCTCCATGCCATAAGTTAAGTAGTAAGCCAGGTTAAAAACAAAACTGGAAGGTAATGGATGGGTGGAGACAGTGAAAGATTAAGCCAACACTAGCAAGCCAAAGAATAGTGGAAATGACTACCTCTATTCTCCCTAGGGAGGGTAAAAGCAATGAGTATAGATCAGGAAATTCCAAGTCTAAGTAGGGACACCAATACATAATACAAATACATCCAAGTCCATATATTTTTGAACTCCAGATCATGACACTAAATGCTAGTATATGTCACAAAGATGAGTATAAAAGCAATGATAACCATAACACAATAAAATAAATGTCAAGTCATAACCATGCAAATAATCCATCTGAACCATCATCTCTCTAATAAGAAAACGCTAGAACCAATCTGGGCATCACTAACTACTCTGCAAATGACTAAATGACTACATCAATCCTCGAATTTGAGTGTCCTAAGACTCATTCCTAACATGGGAGAGTATAATGGTCCACTAACAAAATAATGATCCGTCAAAACTGCTCATCTCAACATCTCATATGTAAAAGATCTGGCTGAAAAATGTACTGTCTATGAAAAATAGAATATGGTAGCCTGGATACTATATATGCAATAACAAATCTAAACACTCAATAGATCCAAAGTTAAGATGAATCTATGTTGGCTTTTATACATAAAGTATAAAATCAAATTCATTAATTAAAAAAGTTTAATTATTTTCATGTATGACAATTATAAATATAATGAGCATGTTTTTAATGTTGGAAGAGGAAACACTAAATTGGATCTAGATGGTTCTGTTTTTATTAACAAAAACCGGAGAATATATTGTATTAGATTAAAAAGGTTGTGTACAACCATGCATACAAAAGGAAGGACCTTCTCATTAAAATGTTTAGCAGAGAAAAAACTGTGCAATCTAAGCTAATTACATTGATAAAAAGGTCTTCTATGCCAAAAAAAAAGCTGGTACCCATCGTACGGTAAAGACGAACAAATTGGATACTAAGCAATGTATAGGAAACATAAGAAAACCATATCAAGCTGAAGTTACTACTTCTTCTTTACACCTAGCTCGTTGAATGGTTGTGCTACTGATGTTTGCTCCATTGGATGATATTTTGTTGGAGATTCTTGGCAATGAATGCGCTGATTCATAATAGTTAACATTTGCACTTCTTCTTTTGTATTGTCGATTGTCCCCATAATCTCGTGCAAGTCCCTGTCATTGTCATCAATCCTTGATTCATGACATCCCATCTGATTCACAAGATATTTCACATCTACTGCAGCTACGCTTCCTTCCTTTATGCCCATGCTCATCAACACATATAACCAACGCATGTGTTGTTTGATGTCCTACAGAGTTGAATACAACTCATTTAAAGTCACATTCCTGCCATTGTTCTTCATGGAGAGATGTGAGATGTGAAATTCTGTGAGAGTCGAAGGGGAGCACTGAACCAGCAAAGGGTCGAGCTGGATGATTTTTGTATCATTTAAGTGGAAAAAGGAAAATAGAGCCTGCAACGCCTCTGCAGTGGGCCAGAACTTGGGCTCCTCTTCTAAAAGAAATGAGTGACTGAACGTTGGGGAGACATATTCTTCCTGAAGCCTTCCTCCATTACACATGCAAGAAATCCCTTTGACAAGGCATAGGGCAGGTCATGTGGCCTTGCATTTAATCCTGTCACATGGGCCAAGTTGCCACTTTTCCTTGGTGGTGGGGTAGTTGTTCTCCCGAGGCCTGAAAAGTGGTCGAAAACGAGAAGGGTGTTTGAGTGATTCACCCTTCCTAATGCATGTTCTTAGGTGACTATGGGATATTGTAATTTTTTTTTTCTTCTGTTCCTTGATTATTACCAATCCCATTTCCATCCTAGCTCCTTGATTAGCGAAATTATTAGCTTCAGTAGCATTACCTTTGAGAATGTGGATATAGGTAACTTGAAGATTTGCAGAGAGACGACAAACATGATCATAAATTTTTCTAAATTAAACAAATCCCTGTTTGTATCCAGGTCTCATTTTTTGGATGACTTGCTTCGAATCTCTGAGAACTATGAGATTTGAAATATTGTGTTTCCTTACCAGATCCAACCCAAGGAGAAGCGCGAGCCACTATGCTTCATTATTGGTTCTATGCCCTATTCTCCAAGCGTATGACGAGACTATGTTTCCTCTAGGATATAAGATAATCCCACCCACACCTGCCTCCCCAAGGTTTCCTTTAAAGGCACCATCAAAGAAAAGGATAGCTATATTTTGCGTCAGCCTCCATCAATGGAATTCTTCTGTACTTTTCCTAACTTTCCAGGGTTGAATATCAAGGGGATCTTTGGTTTGAAGAGAGTTTTGACTTAGGATGTCTCGACACCAATTAAATTCTTTAGGGATGAGGTCCTTTATGTGAGGGATGGAAACATGTTTAGAGGCCATCTTTTCATGTATCATGTTTAGGGATTTGTAAGCTGAACCCAGAGGATCTGCCTTCTTATCGTCGAAAATAAGCCAATTTTTGGTGAGCCAGATTTGCCAATAAATATTTTTTGGAAATGTATTCCAAATTTTAAGGAAGATCTTCTTCTTCTATGTCTTACTTGGATAGAATCTCTTCCATTTTGTGACCATATCTATACTGTTGTCCAGGAGAGATAAATTCCTCCCTATGGGACCAAGAGTTTTGGTCCAAACTTGAACAAAGAAAGGGCATTCAAGAAAAATATGTAAGGATGATTCCTCCTTGGAAAGGAAAAGAGGAAATATACAAGGCCCTTGAAACCCCTTTTTCTTAAGTTATCAGTTGTCAAGAGCTTATTTTTAACCATGATCCAAAAGAAGATATTAATTTTAGGGATATTGTCGGAGTTCCAAACTTTGTCCCAGAGGCATTTATGATTTCTATCTCTATTTCTTTCCAGCATCTAATACCCTTCTTTGACCATATAAAAACCCATCTTACCCCAACCTTTGGAATCATGTGACCTGATGCTGAGGGGAGCGATTCCATGAAGCTGGGAAGAGAAGAGAGAATAATCATTTTGAAGGTGAAGAGGGGCTTGTAGTTCTTTCCAACCGACCCAATCTCCATCATTATTCCATTCTTCAATATCTTTAATCTTATTTATATTGTGATTTTGCATCCATCTTCAAAGGTTGGGAAGATTGACACTTGATGCCAAGGGGGCGTACCAAAATAACATTTGACCATATATCTATTTTACGACTATTCACTGGAATCCAGAACATATTGTCTTTAATTAGACCAACAAACTTTTTGCATAGGTTCCATATGGATGTTCCTTTACCTGCCCATGGAAAGTCTAAGCATTTGGATCTTGATTTCTGGATATACTTTTTCCCTATGACCTCCTTCAACCAGTCCTTTTCCCCAAATATCATCCTCCAAACCAGTTTAGCTCCCATAGCATTGTTGATTAAACTTGGATCCCTGACTCCCAATCCTCCATTGTGTTTATATTCTAAGACAGTGTCCCATTATTCCAAATTGATTTTTTTCCCTTGGGTCTTCCCTCCTTGCCAAAGAAGCTTCCCGATCTCAATACTTAAGTTGTTGACTACTGATTTTGGCGCGAGGAATATAACACAAGTGAAAATTGGACAAGAAGCGAAAATGGATTTAATGAGGATGAGCTTACCAGCTAGATTAAGCCATGATGAACCCCAAGCTTGAATTTTGTTTTTCAACTTTTGGAACATGGGCTCCGAGCCGAAGTCATATGGATGCTATTGACAATAGGAACTCCAAGATGAACAAAGGAGGTCCAATGGAGATTTAACTTTATGCCTAGGATACATGCCATATCTCTTAGAATGATGGGATTACTGTTCCATCCATACAAGCAGGACTTAGAGGAGTTGATTCGACTTCCAAAGACTTTGATAAAGAGATCATGCATATGTTTGAACCTTCTGGCTATTTGGGTCGATGCTCTACCCAAAAGAATGGTGTCATCAACAAACTGAGCATGGTTAATATGTTGGACACTTATGGCAAAGTGGATACCACAGATATTCCCATCATTTTCAGTATGTTGAGTCTTATGCTGAGATAGTATGCCACAAGGATATAAAGAAAAGGGGACATATGGAAGGACAAACTACTAAACAAACCTCAACAAAGGATATAGGTTGGACAAGGACATCAAGATATTCCCTTAATAATTTAGGTATTTCATTGCTTAAAATAGTCATTTCCTCATGTGCGACTTCCTCCTCATTAGTATAAAGATATTCAAAAGGCTCTTTAATCTCCCTTTTTATTTCCTCGAGCTCTATTACTTTTTCCCCATTCTCTTTTGTTATCTCCTTTATTGTATTCTTCCTATTTCGCTCTTTACATTGAAAATGATTTTTTTTGAGTTTCGATCTCGCCCTCTTTACCATAAGCATCTGGATTTTATGCGCAGTTCAACTTCTTCCCTTCGCTGAATATCAATTTTTTTATTATCCACCTCCTTTTCTTTCAGCAACATTTCTTTGGTTATGTCTACCTACTCTAGTTGTTCCTGTATATCTTCAAGGATTTTAACTAGGAACACTTTTTCTCTTCTAGGATTTTAATTACGGATTTCTAGCCATTTTTAAGCCCTTTTTTGACATTTATTAACTTTTCCTCCCAAATGAAACCGAGGGAATCCTGAATAAAAAATTTCCAGGCTTGAAGAACAGTATAAAAAAACCCTGGGTATGAAATCCAATTTGGGGAGAACTTAAAAGGGAGGGAACCCATATTTCCAATTGGTTCTAAAGAAAATGAAAGAGGCCTATGATCAGAACCCACGGTCACAAGGAATTAAGAGACATGCAAAAAGGGTTTGTCTAGGAAAGAGGAGCTTACCAGAATTCTGTCTAATATAGCAGCAATGTGACTCCGTCCAATGTGTTTTTGGATCCAAGTGTATTTTCCACTATTAGGTTTGATATCAACAATCCTCTAAACGCTCATTATATCTTCTAATATTTCATCAAAGGGGTCTCTGACTTTAGAACCTCCTTTTTTTTTCCTCTTAAGAAATGGTAGCGTTGAAGTCCCCAACAATAATGCATGGAAGATGCATCTTACTGTGACTTTGTTGTTCTAACTGAGTCCAAAACTCTTCTATACTCCCATGGTTTGTACGCCCGTACAAGTTTTCGATCCAAAAATATCCCAAGTTTCAAGACTCTCTAACTCAACGAACAACCAATGACGGTTTTCTATTGCGGAGATGAACTTAAATAAATTTCAGTCCCACCAAGTTAGAATACCTCCTGATGCTCCTTGGGCACTTATTGCTTTACCTTCACCTTTCTTCCAAATTTTCTTAATGGCTGTCAAATTGTCTTCTTCTCACATTTTTGTCTCCTGAATTGTAAGGATAAAAATTGCTTCGAAATATTTTATTCTTTTTATTGCTTCAATCTTTTGGTTTCCTCCGAGTCCTATACAATTCCAGGAAGCAAGTTTCATTATTTCCTGGTTGCTTGTGGTACTACTCTATCCTTTTTCCTTTCCACCTGCTCTCTAGCTTATTTTTCTGTTAAGAATTTCTTTACAAGGTGATCTAGACTCGATTGCTCCCCCACTGCTTTTTCTCGAGGTGATTCTATCTCTCTGTGGAATTTATTGGGTTTCCTTCCTTTTTTTCTTAAGGGTTATATTTCCTCTTCTTTACTTTCTGATGTGTCTTCCATCTACGCCTTGGCTCTGGATCTAGTTACTGATCCCCCAAAATTGTGAGAAGATTCTGGCCTTACTTCTACAAAGGATTGCTGTGGGAGTGTGGATTCATAACTCGCTTCTTGCCCTATTTCTATTAAAACTGGATCATCCTCTGTATTTCCCCTTTGATTGCCTTCCTTGTCGGTCATTGTTATATCAAGCTATTCCTTACCTTCTGAATAAAGGATTTGCAACCTATTCTTTGATGCTTTTTTTTTGCTGGGGTGTTTTCTTGGCTGACGTTTGCTTTATAACCTTTTTCTCTGCTAACTACATTCCATTCTTCTCTTTGGACCTCTCCATCTTCTTGCTGTATTTTATTTTGACAAGATTTTGCAAAATGTCCGTATTCATGACATACCTTAGACTTAAATGGTATATGTTCATAGTCAAATGTTTGGAGGTGATTCCATCCTTCCATGGATAGATTTATTGCTTCTGGCAGACCTTTTTCTAGATCTACTTCTACACAGATTTGTGCATAGGAGAACATGGGAGGCTTGGGTTCAAACTAAACAATGTATTTCCCTAACAAGTTCCCAATAGCCTTGAGGTCTTCATCATTCTAACAGTGGACTCGGAGGTGCGACACTTTAACCCATACAAGTAAAGAGGAGGGGATATCCTTTTCTAGGTCAAAGGATAAAACCCATTTGTTAAGGTACATACCTCTTCGACCCATGAAATATGGGCCATTCCGGAAGATTAAATCTCGATCTTCTTTTTTTTCAAATAAAATGACAAAAAAACCTCGCCCAAAAAAAATTGTTAAATCATTGAATCCATTGATTTCTAAATTGATGTGTGATCAATATTAAATGAATAAACAATTTTTTTAACAAAGAGGAGGAATGGTTAAGAAAAATTATTTACAAATAGCTTGTATGATAGGATCAAATACACTGGATAGTATAACAATGGTGCTTCTAATATTGTGTACTAAGTAAAGTGTGCTAATAGAAAGACAAAGTTAATCATGAAGTTGAAAGATGAAATAAAAATATAGGGCATGCTTCTTTTATGGAAAAGGGCAATATAATGGGTATATTTAAACAAGAATTTACGGAGTATTATGTAAAAAAAAATATTGAAGAAATTTTTTCATATAAATTGACTCATAGAGAAGAAGAATTTCACACTTACATTTGTTGCATTTGCCTTTAAGGTGTTTTTTCTTATTTAAAAAGGTTTTTCAGAAAATATGGCAAAAAATAGAAGACATAGGAATAACCTAATTTATCTGCAAATCACTAAGCCACTCATTTTGTTGTATTTGTATTTGGTCACATGGGTGACCATTCCTTCAAAACATATTATGATGAATAACCCATATTGGAGGGTGATACAAATTTTTAGAGAGTATTATGTAAAAAAAAATATTGAAGAAAGTTTTTCATATAAATTGACTCGTAGAGAAGGAACAATTTCACACTTACATTTGTTGCGTTTGCCTTTAAGGTGTTTTTTCTTATTTAATAAGGTTTTTTAGAAAATATTGCAAAAAATAGAAGACATAGGAATAACCTAATTTATCTGCAAATCACTAAGCTACTCATTGTGTTGTATTTGTATTTGGTCACATGAGTGACCATTCCTTCAAATTTAAAAAAAAAAATACATCAGAGGGTGATACAAATTATGATGAATAACCCATATTGGAGTAGTCAAGAGGGTATTTTAATATTTTGTGACTTTTTTGGAAATTAAGAATTTTTGAAATCTTAATTTTATTATTTTTAATTGATTGGAAACATGTGTAATTTTTAAATATGATGTTTAAAATATTAAAAAAAGTACTTTTAATATTTTTTGACTTTTTGACAATTAAGATTTTTTTAAATCATAATTTTATTATTTCTAATTGATTGGAAGCATTTGTAATTTTTAAATATGACATTTAAAATATTAAAAAGTTTTATTTTTATATGTATTAAAAAAATAGAGCAAACAACTTTTAGTTAAGAATTTCAATTTTTTTTTAAATTTTTTTAAAAGATTTAAAAAGAATTAAAACACAAACTTAATTTTTAATAAAAGATATTTAGCTAAATTTGACTCTAAAACTAAGTATTAAATCTTATGATAAAAAGTAGTAATTTAAATAAAACACCCTTTTAAATCACACATTAAATATTTAGCTTTCTTATTTTGTTATTAAATTACAAATCAGTATTCATATTTTTTATTAAATTATATATTTATGTGGATAGACTTTTTTATTTGAGAATTTTCGGGTAGTGTTTAATTTAGCAAAGCTTCAGGATTTTCAGGTTTGGAATGAACCTCAGTGTGAAAGAAGGTTGAAGGAGGAAGAAGCAATTCAATGTACAATGATCTAACAATCATGATGAAATTGAACATTCGAGAGACAAAAATTGGCCAGCCTAACATTACTCTCATTATCATTAAAATTTGTGTAATATAATGATGATACATGATTAGAATTCACCAACTTGGAGTGGTTCAAGAGCTTACTAACTCTAGGAAAATCACCATTAAAGGATCACTAGTTTAGCTAAAGACAACTAAATCAATTCACAATCAGTAACTTCTTTAATTCCTGCAAATGTGGCACTAGGCTAACTAGAGATGAACTAACTCATGCCAATCCCATGATAACTCAAGATAGACTAGGGTGAATTGATGATGAGACTCCCATGACTCACTATGGGTTCCTAAATTATAAGGATTGGCCTCTATATACTCCTAAGCTAGGACATGATGAGTTCCCCCTGGCACTAGTAAAGTGGCAACATACTCCTAAGCTAGGAAATGATGAGTTCCCCGTGACAGTAGTAAAGTGGCAACATACTCCTAAGCTAGGAAATGACAATTGACTATGGTGGTCAAGGGAGGATTATAATTAACCCTAACACGTGAAATAAGGCCTATACTTTTTGAGTATTGCATAAAGATGGGACAAATGTATCGTTGAGATTGATTCTATGATACTCCTTCCAATTTGGAAAAAATAATTATAAAAATAAGAATATAAAAAATATTTGATAAATGTATAACTCCTAGTGATGCATCATGATGATTCATATTTGATGAATGGATAAGTGATGCTTGATAATTGGATAAGGAAGAATGCCTGTAATAACATGTAGGTAGTCATAAATATCTCTAAGTTAAACTAGTTTTCCGTTCATCATTATCTCTCAAACATGATCCAACCACAATCTATATAAATGTGCTAATAATTTATTAATTGCAATCAAAATTAATTCTATCAATGTTCATTCAATGCCATGGACAGATCTACGTGCACTCTTGGTTAACCCAAAGCATGGCGTATGATCCAATGTCGACATACCAGGCTTACTCTCTTCCTAGAAGAAGGGTGGAAGAAGGCTTATTCTGGTTGGAGACAAAACAAGAGCCTGCGCAACCTTTTAGATTCACTGTGATAAGCTGATAAGAGAATATCCATTTTTGACCTAATCCTAAAATTGGATAAAAGCCGTGGAGTTTAAGAAACCTCCGCTTATTTCGGTAGGATAAGGGACGGCTACGTCCACCTAGCATTACAGAAGTATGATCGATG
>LPNX010834462.1:399942-439573 GCA_001517045.1 Pseudotsuga menziesii | reverse complement strand
ATGTTGAAACTAGATGCCAAACTGGTGCGAAAGAGGCCATATCGACTGAATCGACGATACAAGGACCGTGTGAAGGATGATATTGACCAGATGCTTGATGCTAGGATCATCAAACCTATGGAAGAATCCAAATGGATAAGTCCTATGGTGTTCCAAAAAAAAAAAGACAAGAGAAATCCGCATTTGCATTGACTTAAGGAAGTTGAATGATGCATGTGTACATGATACGTTCCTGACCCCTTTTATAGATGAATTTCTTTAGGTGTAGGTGGCTAGGAGATGTATTCTTTCATGGATGGCTTCTCAGGATACCACCATATCTGAATTGCGAAGGAGGATCATTATAAGACTACGTTTGTCACTGAGTGGGGCTGTTTTCAATATGCAGTCATGTCGTTTGGGCTGAAGAATGCACTAGTTGTATTTTCTCGTGTAGTTGTCGCTGTATTTAAATATTTTATTCAAAATTTCCTACAGGTGTATATGGATGATTGGACTGTCTATGGACTGATTAGGGACCATCTAGACAACCTACGACTGATGCTGGAAAGGTGTCAACAGCATCAGATTGCCTTGAACTCTAAAAAGTGTATTTTCTGTGCACCATTTGGCATGTTACTGGGACACATTTTCTGCAAGGAAGGTATGTTGGTAGACCCGGTAAAGATCGTGCTAATCCTTAGTCTACCACCACCAAATAACGTCAAAATGCTTCGGGACACACTAGGGCATACTGGGTACTATCACATGTTTATCAAAGGATACACTGTGATTACCTCCCCCATGTAGACGCTGCTAAAGAAGGATGTAGCCTACGAATGGACTTAGGAATGTCAAGGAATTTTAGGACACTTTGAAACCCAAGATGGCCTCTATTCCCATGCTAGTTTTTCCCTGATTAGGACAAGGAGTTTCATGTGCATGTTGATGCTTGTTCTATCATGCTGGGGGTCCTTCTTATGCAACTAGGTGAGGGAGACCTAGATCACCCGATCGCATATGCCAGTAGAAAGATGTCTTTTGTTGAACGAAATTATACAACAACGGAAAGGGAAGGATTGGCGATGGTTTATGCATTACAAAAGTTCCAGCACTACTTATTGGGTAGACACTTCAATATGTTCACTAATCATTCTACTTTCCAAAACCTAGCCAATAATCCTATGTTGGGGGGGAATATTTTTTGATGGCTATTACTCTTCTAGGAGTTTGATTTTGAAATAGTTGTAAAGCCAAGACGATTGAACAATGGCCTTGATCATTTGTCTCACGTTGAGAACAACGAAGAACCGACCAATATTGATGATGGATTACCAGATGTACAATTGTTCCATGTTGACATCACAGATGATCACTATGCACCAATTATTCATTTTTTGGCCACTGGTATCGCCCCAGAGGACATGTTGACTATCCAAACGAAGCAGTTGGTCATAAAAGCTTCAGATTTTCAACTAATTGCAGGACAGTTATATAAGCTTGGACCAGATGAAATCCTGTGACGATGTATTTTACTGCATGAGCAGGGTCCCATTCTCGAAGAAGCACATACATGAATTGCAAGAGGTCACTATGGAGGTCGGGATACTGCGCGAAAGGTGTTGTGCGCTGGACTATGGTGGCCTATGTTGCATAACGATGATGTAGACTATGCAAGGATATGCGAGGTCTTCCAGCATGTTGGTAAACCATCACGGCGAGATGAGATGTTGCTGGTACCGTAGGTGACTCTGTATCCATTTGATAAATGGGCTGTGGATTTTGTGGGTCTAATTAATCCACTATGGAAGTAGACTGGTGCATGATACATTATCACTGCAACTGACTATCTCACTAGGTGGGCGAAAGCTACACCAGTTATGGATTGTACTGCTGCGACGAAAGTGAGATTCATCTTTGAAGAAATTGTGACAAGGTTTGGGTGTCCCAGGATCTTGATGAGTGACCAGGGAAGCCACTTCGTCAACTAGACTATGAAAGCGCTAACTGAGGAATTACAATTGCAACACAAGAGGAGTACACCATACCATCCACAAGAGAATGGGACCATCGAAGAATTCAACAAAATATTGGAAACAACGTTGACTAAGGTATGTAACGCTAACTGTGATTACTGGGACCTAAAAATTCTAGTGATACTATGGGCCTATCGCACTACTTGTAAATGGCTAACCAGTTAGACACCATTTAACTAGTCTATGGGAAAGAGGCAACCATGCCCATGGAGTATATTGTTCCCAAATTGCGCATTGCCGCAAAGACAAGCATGGATGATGCATAAGCATTAGAAGAACGAATTATGTAGCTATTCTAGCTTGAAGAAGACCATTTTACTGCTGGCTTCCACCACCAAGTTGAAAAGGATCAATAGAAGGCGTGGCATGATCACCACATTAAGAAAAAATAGTTTACGATAGGATATTTGGTGCCGTTATACAAAAGTAAGTTCATCAAGCATCCAGGTAAGTTGCAAATACACTGGTTAGGTCCTTATCTTGTTCATTCCATTACTTCTAGTGGTGCAGTTCAACTACAGCAATTAGATGGTGTAGTCTTACCGATGCTAGTCAATGGGAGACACTTGAAGACCTACAAGTCTGTGCCAGTGATGCGCTAAAAAAAATGATGACAATTTTAGTTCAGAAAAGCAAGGCGAGCCTCGGGGGAGCGGCTCCACCAGGCTACAGTTGTTCATGATAACTGGTCGACCACTTGCGACGGTTGTAAGGCTGTGAGGTGGTCAAATCAAGTAATAAATGAAGGTAGTTAAATCAGTTGGCTGGCAGTGCTTGTTGAAATTACACGCATTAATGAGTGATTCAACCGTTAGAAGAATAAGATCGTCGGCATATTTGGCATCATTAATACCTGATTTAGCAATAATGGTAAGGATAGATTTGGAAATGATGAATTTTGGATTGGATATAGCTATAAAAGGACACACAGGATGCGTAAGGATGGAATTGTTTAGTTCAGTGAGAAAAGAGTGTAAAACAGAGCAAGGATTGTGTAGTGTGGTGAGAACTGTCAAGTGGGTTGTCATGTTGCAGGTTAGAGCCGTCGAGTGCATCTGAAGAGTTAAGGTGTGAGGCATGCTGAGCAACCTTGACGCCATAGATATTTCCAGTGAGTATGAGTCCCTGATTTGACCTATGGAAATTGAAGAAGAGATAATGAGTATGCCAGTCTGTTCGTCGTTTATTCCCAAGCGAAAGCGGCAAGCTTAGAGGCCCAGCTCCACACCACCGCAGAAGAGGAAAACTCGCACCTTAGCGAGAGTGCAAGGAGAAGCAACTGCACAGACCAAGCCATTGAGCTTGAGACTTGTTGAGTCCGTGGCACCTCGAGGTGTCTCTATACATGAAATTTTGCACTATGTCACTCATACGCGTCTAGTAGCCAAGCCGAGGTAGCTGTCAAAGAATCAGAAGTACCCACAAAAATTACCGCCGCTACCAGAGGGAATGAATTGCTCGGTCGACATCATCCCTACACGCATAAGGTTGAAATTTGAAGACCATGAACTGCTACTACTCAAAGATGTCAGGGATGAATCGTATGAGTGAATCCTGACGGGGCCTAGTTCCCCAATTCAGTGAATTCATCAACCATGGGAGAGTGGGTGGGATAAATTGGGATTGTTGGGGCTCATCAATATGCCTCATTTTGGGTGATTGAATGAATCCCATGCATGCATGAAGAAATTATTGGATTGCTTTCATGGAGGGACACTTTGGTTGAACACGTCGATCCCTGTGATAGTATATTTTATTGCAAGCATCACAGGCTTGCCGAAGGACGGGGAAGATCCAACGTATTATATCCATGAGCGAGATACAGACAAGAAGCTTGCCAAGTAGCTGAAGGAGCGCTTTGGTTTACAACATGATGGTCATGCTTAGTGCATCGACAACATTAACTCACAAGCATTGCGCATTGGCACACAGATTCTGGAAAGCAAAGTAGTTCAGGAAAACCAGCCAGTACAATGCAATTCATGTGTTGTTTCCTACACCTAGAAGTGTGTTGAAGGGGTGGAGATGAATTGGTCTCTGTTTTTGCTGAACCAGTTTCTAGAAGATGCATTGGCTGCTCAGGCTGGGTGGTCATTTTCATATAGTTGGTTGCTGATCCTTATTGTGCTAGTTGCTTGGATTGAACCCACCGATTACCAACCAATGGCAGTTGATGTGGCAAAGGTGTGCATTGGTGCAAGGTATCAAAACTTATGGTGGGTCTAAGAACCCAGTCATCAGATGGATTGTGCCATCCACTTTTGGGTATATTGGGAAGCATTGCAAGGTACAGCCATTGTAGTTCCCTGAGTCTCTCCTTATGCCACAGCCAAGTACCAGTGGATCCTTCGATTTTCCATCGGGCCCCATTCTATCTATATTTAGATGTGGCGAGATCCCGACAAGCAGTGGCTACCTTTGCCATACAAAGTCACAACAGAGGAATTGGATGCCATCGTCCAAGAGTGGTCACTGGAATGGTGAATTCCAGTAATTCTAGAGGAAATATCCAAGGAGCAGCCACTGTATGCCCTAAAAGAGCCTACCCAGAAGGACCCAAGAACTCACAACTATGACAACAAGTCATCAATAGACCCTGAGGATGCAGCGTAGTGCATGTGGGAGGAGACTTACACCAAATGGCACTAGGAATATGAAGTGAGTACTGGTACCAAGTTGAGGATAGAGGACCAACTACAGCGGCTTATCAAAGTGGTCACTAACTCATCTGCGGATGCGACAAAGGTGATCTGGGAGTCAAACCATGAAGAATTCAGAGTGGTAAGAGATCGATTGGATTCTATTTTTGGTATTATTTCTAGGAAACCATCTGTGCGACCCATACTGTAGGACATTCTGTCGATTATCACCGAGCCTCGAGCCAGGAATGTGCAAGTTCCCCCAA
This sequence comes from Pseudotsuga menziesii, assembly GCA_001517045.1. Classification (NCBI taxonomy): domain Eukaryota; kingdom Viridiplantae; phylum Streptophyta; class Pinopsida; order Pinales; family Pinaceae; genus Pseudotsuga; species Pseudotsuga menziesii. Next base: position 434,653 of record LPNX010834462.1, on the reverse strand, counting down.
TTGCAATCGACATGAATAATGAGGAAGTTCACCAGTTGCTGTGACTAATCCAGAGCGTGGATTTGGACCTGAACAAGTTGTTTGCTATGGAGTTAGTGGAATTGGTGGAGTGACAAAGAGAGCTGATTGAGGGTTATGTCTAGTCCTAGAGTATTGTAGAGAAGCTGCAGAAACAGGATGATGAGCTACATCAGGTCCAGTTGCAGTTGGTAGAAGAAAAAGTTTTGGAAATCAATGCCCTAAAGGTGACACAAGTTGAATTGCAGTGGAAGGCCGCTAAGGAGATTACAGAATTGAAGAAGGAGCAAGATCGCCTAATTGTTGAGCAGGCCCAGATGTGTGCCAAGTGTGGCGAGGTCGAGCAAGCTATTTCTAAAGCCTGTCAACACATTTCTGAGAACATGGCTGACCTCACCCCAGTCGAGAAGGCCAAACGATTAGGGAAAACTATTGTTCAGCTTCAGGATAATAACCTGATGCTCCAATCCCTGGTACAACCGATGACGCCACCTGAGTAGGTTGCAGAAAGGAAAGCCTCCATTGAAGACATTGCGACTAAATTTGAAGGCATGGATCAAGAGCCTAAAACCATTATGGAAGCGACAACGTACTCTTGGCAGAGCATTTTCCAGGACAAGCAGCTTGAACAGTTGACCACGCAAGTACAAGAAGCGGAAGGTCAACTGACGACCTTGAAGAAATCATTGAGGGATATGCCACTAATGGTGCAGATCATGCAGGCTGAGAAATTAAAGGATTTACAGTAGTGAGAAGCCTAAGCATAGGAACGCCAACAAAAGCGCCACACTCAGCTTGATGAGTTTCAGGAAATCGATGGATAGTTGGTTGTCAAAGCAGTCGCCATGTTGTAGGCAGTTCAAGAGCATTAACATGCGGTCGACAGCAAGGCCCGAGAGGAGCACTCGGTGAAGCAGGATTTGATCAATTCTCAGAGTGCTACTAATAAATTCCAGCTGCAGGTACATGAGATTGCACAACAATTTGAATATTTCAAGGTGCGAACATCGGCACACACCCTATCAACCTGACGTGGCTCAGGGATGAGCCACAAGAATGTGTTGGGGGCATGTTCGTAGGTGTTTTGGGTAAGTGAGTTGCACAACATCGTGGCAGCTGTGTAACCTCACACGGTACTGCACAAGGTCAGACTAGCGCGAGGGCTAGAAGAATAACCGCTTTGAATATTTTATATGTTATTTGACCAAGTTTTGTTGTAATAGGTCATTAGCAATTAGAATTTAGTTAGAAGTGGACCTTGAATGGAATGGCACAAGCCTATTTATAGATCTAGTTTTGTAAATAGAATATTATCATGATGAGAGCTATCGACTGAGACATAAGATTTCGCACGATCTAGTTTTGTGAAGAATTCCTTGTGTACCTGTGATTGATCTGGGTTCCTCCTGATGTATGCATTCTCTGATTTTGGAGAAGAACTGTGTAATGTAGTTCCATTGTGCAAGATTAATATGATATTGTCATTGTGGCATAAATCTTGTCTATTATCGCTATGTGATCTTATCTATTGCGATCCGATCTGTTATGATGCTGCGATCTGTTCTGTTATGATGGCATAATGTAGATGTGATCTAGTCTCTTCCTATTATATCAATGTCATCTTCTTTGCTGCTATGTCGATGCAATATGCTTTCTGCCACTATCTGTTGCGTAATGAGTAGATATGTTTCATGAATAATGCTATGATATTGTGATAACTGTGTGATAATATGATGATTGCATGAAGTTATGAATACCCTCTGAAAATTGGAGAAATAGTGTAAAGTCGATTTCTAGCTCTGGATCGGGTAGTTATGGTTTCTTTTCATCGGATCCCCATATCCTCCTTCCCCACTACCAGAAACTCAGTTTCGACAGCTCTCCCTTGAACGCCTTGGGTGAGACCTCATCTGCTCTGTAGACATTGCTGGGTAGGGTAAAGCCTACCTGGGTCAGTGCTCAAGTAGATTGCGTTGTAGGGCATGATAGAGTGGGAACCCCTATCGATGAGGATTTGTTGGTGGGTTTCGTCAACATTTACAAAATACCTGTCACAAGAATAGGTCCATCATTTCATTCACACATTGGAAATTCCACCCAAGAGCTAGTATACAACCATGGAATTACAACAAGGAACCCTGGATTGGGAAGGGATCATTGAGAAGTTTGCGCACACATTTGAATTTGCTGATGAGCAACCTACAGTTGATGTTGCGCTTCAAACGATAAAGGAGAAAATATTTGTTGAAATCCTTGTTGAGGAGGAAAATTCCCACAAGTGCAGCATGACCATTCAACAATGGGTGGCTTTCTATAATCTATCCGGATACCCAGATGATGATCCGAATAACATAAACATACCAAAATCAGAGGGTATGTGCATAGTATAAGGAAGTGGTATTTCAAGCGACCAGTTCTTTAAGCCAATGAAAATCAAGAAAGTAAACATTAGGTTTCCAGAGAACCCAAAGTTTGCCAATATAGGATATTATTTGGATGATGAAACAGTCATGAAGATCACAGACTTGCTACATGAGTTCCAGGATCTATTCCCTACTAGCTTTTCAGAGATGAAGAGAATAGTAAACAACTTGGGGGAGATGAAAATACCCCTGAAACTAGATGCTAAGCCAATCAAACAGCGACCTTATAGGTTGAATCCAAGGTATAAAGAAAAGGTAAAAGCAGAATTTGATGGCATGCTCGATGCAGGAATCATTGAACCTATTGAGGAATCATAGTGGATCATCCCTATAATGATCCAGGATAATAAAACCATAGGCAAAGTCAGGATCTCCGTTGAACTAAGGAAACTGAATGATGCATTTCTGCACGATCCATTCCCAACACCATTCACAGATGAAGTACTTGAAAGCGTCCGAGGGAAAAATATGTATTCATTCATTGATGGCTTCTCTAGCTATCATCAAGTCAGAATCGTGAACAAGTATCACCACAAAATTACCTTCGTCACACAATGGGGATTCTACCAGTATATGGTAATGCACTTTGGACTCAAGAATGCACCTGCTATTTTTTCTAGAATAGTAGTTTCTGCTTCTAAATATTCCATTCATAATTTTCTCGAGGTCTAATTTGATGATTGGACTGTGTTTGGTCTAGTAAGAGACCATATTAAGAGTCTGCACATGATGTTGGGTTGTTGTCGCCAGTTTTAGATCATGCTTAATTCAAAGAAATGTATTTTTTGGGCACTGTTTGGTGTGTTGTTGGGTTACGTTGTATGTCGCAATGGAATTTTGGTCGACCCAACAAAATTTGTGATTATCCTTGACTTACCACCTCCCACATTGGTCACACAACTTAGATCAGTATTAGGACACATGGGCTTCTACAAGAAATTCATCAGAGAATATGCAGATATAACTGCACCTATGGAAAAACTATTGAAAAAATATGCAAAGTTCCAGTTGATGATAGCTTGCCAAGAAAGATTAGAAAAATTGAAGAACAAGATGGCCATTGTGGCAATACGTATGTTTCTAGAATGGAAGAAGGAGTTCCATGTTCATGTTGACACGTCTTGTGTCACGCTCGGCATAGTCTTGACACAACTAGGTGAGGGTGTGCTTGACCACCCTATTTCTTTTGCTAGCAGGAAACTATGGACAGCAAAGAGAAATTACATAATGACAGAGAGGGAAGGCCTCACCATGGTATACACACTGTAGAAGTTCCAAAATTACTTGTTGGGTGGAAATTTCAAAATGTACACTGATCATTCGGCTTTAAAATACCTAGTCAATAAGCCAGTGTTGGGAGGGAGATCTGTTGATGGCTCCTCCTATTTCAAGAATTTGACTTTGAGGCCATAGATAAGCCTGGTCGACTGAATTTTTGACATGACCACCTATCAAGGATAGAAAGTGGTGATGAACCAACCAGTCTAGAGGATAACTTGCTCGATGTGAAACTATTTGCGATCCACGTGATGGATGATCAAAACAAGTAATTTAACGCTTTGATCCACTTCCTGAGCATAGGCTATGCACCTGAAGGCTTCTCCACTGACCAGAAGAAACATTTGGTTGTCAAAGATATTGATTATACGTTGATCGCTAGACACTTGTACAAGTTAGGCACGGATGAAATATTGTGATGCTTCGGTTTTTATTATGAGCGCCAATGGGTAATGGGTGAAACACATGCCAGTGTCGCAGGAGGACACTATGCTGCAAAGGAAACTGTGTGAAAGATATTGCAAGTAGGAATATGGTGGCCAACCATACATATGGATACTAAGAGCTTATGTCGGTGTAGTGATATATCTAGGAATAGGAAAACTGTCGCATTGTGATGAGATGCTGCTTGCACTAGAGATACCTATAAGAATTTGAGAAGTGGGTCATTGATTTTGTTGGACCGATTAGTCCACCATGGAAGAGGACTAGCATGCGCTACATTATCACTGCAACAGAATACTTAACTAGATGGGATAAATCTGCGCTTGTTAAATATTTCACTGCCGCGACTACAATGAAGTTTTTATTTGAAAATATGGTGACCATATTTGGCTTCCCAAAGATTCTACTTAGCAACCAAGGTACGCATTTTGTTAAAATAATGATTGTTGATCTTACTACAGACTTCTAGATTTAGCATAAGAAGACAAAACCTTACCATCCTCAGGCGAATGGAATGGTTCAAGCCTTCAACAAGATTATGGAGAATGCATTAACCAAAGTATGCAACATGCGGTAGGATGACTGGGATCAAAAAGTTTCAGTTGTGTTATGGGTGTATCACACAACTTGCAATCGATTGATAGGGCACACCCCTTTCATACTGGTGTATGGCCACGAAGCTATTGTGCCAATGGAGTGCATTGTGCCGAGCCTAAGGGTTGTTCCGCTCATGAAAATGATCAATGGAGATGTTGTTGAGCAAAGGTTGTCGCAGCTCGTTTAGATGGAAGAGGAATGCTTCATCGCAGGATTCCATCAGTCTGTTGAGAAGTAGAGGCATAAAGTGTGGCATGATCTCTATATTAGGATTAGGCCATTCAAATTCGAAGGACTTGTTTTTCCTATAACGATAAATTCTTCAAACATCCAGGGAAATTAAACACGCGTTGGCTAGGGCCATATTTGATCATGCATATCACTTACGCAAGTGCAACGAAATTGCAGACACTAGATGAAACATATGTCGCAGGAATGGTAAATGGAAGTCACCTGAAACCTTACTATGATGGTTGCAACATTCCTAGTTAAGGTTGTGTTGCGAGAAAAAAAAAGAGAGAAGGAAGGAAACTATTCTGTCACATGTCTACGGCAAAAGCAAGAAAAGTGCAGTAAAAAGAGGGAATGACAGGCTGGATGACATTAAAGTATGAATATCCGGTAGAGATTGAGGTGGTTATGACAGCAAAGCGTCATTAATTCGACTAGATATGAGGAGAATGATGACATTCTTTTTGGTCTCATCAGCCGTCCTTCCCATAACTTACATAACTGTGCTGACAGGTACAGCTCAGAAATTGATTATATGAGTTAATGAGGAATACGTCGACTGAGAATTCCATTTGATCGACATGAAGTCGATTTGTCATGCAATGATCACATGAGGCATGAGTGCACCTTTATAAATATGAGGCTTCATCACCAATAATTATTTTACGTGCATAGAAAAAAGCTAGAACAAACCAAAGCTTGTGAGTGAGAGAGCCAAAACCCATAGTCATAGATATTTCCAGTGATAGTGAGCTATTAGACATAACCATCGCCTCGCCATGTCCGAGAGAAGAATAAATTGCATCATCAGAAGTATAGTAGAAATAACAAGAACTAGACATGATGGCGTGACCAAGGCAACAACCAATTCCTACAGCCGGTTCCGCCCCTGTTCCACCCTCTAGTTCATGCCCTGTGCTAAACCCCATTCAAAATCCACCTCTTAATCCACTAGTTGCATGTCCACGACTGGTCTTGCCTCCAAGAGCGGCTCCAGAATCATCCAGGCGAAGATATCAAAGAAATGCAAGGCTAAGGCCGTTGCAGATATGCTTGTTGAAGACATGTCAAAGGAGGACGCACTAGACTCACCACCACGCAGAGACGTTGGTGCCACCATGGAAGAACAAAACCTATTACCACATTATTTTTGGCTAAGGAGAGCCGACGCACAGGAGGTGAGGCTTCCAAAAAAGCACGCTCCTCCTTAGTGACACCCCAGATCCCTACTGGTGTACCCCTATTGATGGATATACTGTTGGAGTTGACCAAGATGAAGTTTTAGGATGTTGACACCCCAAAGAAGGTGGGCATGGAAAGGAAAAACTACATGGTTACGCTTCCAGCTGTGCAGCCTGAGCCCCATCTCGTAGCACCAATGGAGTGGGCCAGTGGTATTGACAGCGTAGGCTTGTTAAACTTGTTGCCCATGATGCACTTTGGTCGAAGCAGGAAAGTAACCCCATATGTGAGACAATTCATCACCTTTTTTCATAGAGTATGTTTATGGCTCGATTGACCCTACCTTGTTGATGTCAAACTCATCTCGTCAATAACGGGTCTGCCTAATATCGGAGACAACCCTATTCCATACCTGTTCCCAAATAGAGATACGACCAATATGAAGCATAAAAATAATCTTCAGCACGTAGGTAGGGGATTCCTCATTGCCCCTATAGAGGACAACATAGTGAGGTTCGTAGCAAAAATATTATCTTGCAAGATGTTGCACAAGATGAGACCCAATGAGTGCACCACCGGGGAGATAGAAATTTTAGAGCAATGCACAGTGGGTGTAATCTTCAACTGGTCACAGTTATTATTGAATGAGCTCATAGATGATGCAAAGAAGGAACATGAGGACCCAAAGGATAAATTAAACTACTCCTAGATGTTCATATTGATTTCCTTTATTCTATGGTCCAACCCACCGAACTACTAGCCACTGGATTTCCCTATGCTTTTCCTTAGGGAAAAGTATCACAACCTTTGGGAGGATAAGGAGAATAGGATTCGGTATTCGAACAATAACATTGACTTCTTTCTGCATGGTGAGGCACTGTGCGATGTAATAAAGAAGTAACATAGAATAAGGGTTGTGACGGTGCAGAAATACTCAACATTCATAAACTTGCAAGCCAATTTCCACAATGTTATCTTAGATCCACGAGAGGACACGGTTAAGCAAGCACACTAGGCAGGGTTTATGATCATTAACGCCAATGTGGACACAGCCGTCCAGGACTGGCCGACATAATGGTGAGGCCCAATCAAGGACAAGATGGACCAAGGAGGAAACTAGGGAGGAGATGGCCAAGGAAGTGTCCAAGGTGAGCGCAAAGGAAATGACCAAGGGCATGGTTAGGTTAATGGTGAAGATGATGTGAAAGGAAATGACAGTTGTGATAGGAAAGAAAATCATTCGCTGAGCTCCAATGCTGAAAATAGTGAGCGAAGCAAATATGATGATGATGATGATGATGACTCTGAAGGCACACCTATTGATGAGGATTTGAAGAAGGCCCTCAAAGAGGTGTGGAGCATAAAGCAGCATCAGCCACAGTGTAAGAAGGGAAAAGTAGACAAATCAGCTAACACAGTTAAGTTAGTCGAGGAGGACATAATATTTTTGTATGATGCCATAGCAGAAGTTTCCAAATCTAGCTTGAAAGGTATAAGTAAGAAATATGTGTGACTCACTAAAAAACTGATGGACCATATCAATACCCTAACTGATGCTATCAATGAGGCCAAAAGCATAGTCGAGGCTAAAACTTACAGTGTGGATCCAAATGATGCATTGGTAACACCACTCCTATTGCCGCCAGTCAAAATAGACATCCGGGAAAGAGGAATGGAAACAGGGGCGCCTGAGTTTGATAGTGTTGTCCATGGGTTTGAAATGCTATATATGGACTTCTCTAAACTTACGCTAGATGAATTCTATGCTGTGTAGCATGCAACTATGACCAAGATACAGCTCTGGGAGAATTCTCTTGCGTATCAAGAAACCAAGCAAAAAAGGAAGGAGAAAGAGCACAAGACGCTCCTTCGAGAAAAAGTGCAAGAAATTGAGGCCAGAGAACAGAGATGGATTACACTAGAAGAAGCAATCAAAAGTGCCATTGCAGATTTCCCACCAGAATAAGTCCAAGAAGATGAGGATTCAACTACCAAGGTTGACCAGCTGTCGCGGATAGCGGTGGAAATTATGAAATAGGTTGAGGAGTTACAAGCACAACAGATACCAGGCACACCTCCTAAGGTGCTTGAAGAGAGAAACAAAACAGCGTCTGATGCTGCCGAGAGGATAAGAAAAGGAGAAAACACTGAGGAATTTGAAGCCATTTCTATGATGTGGGAAGCACTTCTGGAGGATGAGACTATGGAGAAGATAACGGAAGATGCGTGGCAAGTTTATTTGAAAATCACTGTGGTAAAGGCAGACATGAAGAATATGGAAATCAAGGAAAGGAGCACAAGGGTCGCAGAGCTTAATTAGCTACAATAGGAAGTGGAAAATATTCATGACTAGGAGTAGAAAAGGAATTATGAGATGACAAAATATCAGTCAGAAGTAGAGCGAGTGACAGGGATTATTCATCATGTACAACAATATATTCAACACATCATGCAGTGATTAAAAGAAAGACCTTCCAAACATATCAGTTCTGACTGTGTGGAACAGTTGGCTAAGAAAGCTGAGGAGGTCAATGCGGATGTTTCGTGGGTGCAACAAATTTTGTAGGAGTTTTAGGACAAGGTTGGTCATGTGGCACAGCCTGCGCCAGAGGCCTGAGTTTCATAGAACCCTAAATTTTGCAGAGGCATCATTTTTTCTTAGTGGCTCAGGATGAGTCACATGTGAGTGTTGGGGGATTTTTGGGCCAGGAAAAGTGCAGAAGGAAGAATCCAATGGTCAAGTATAGGAGGAAAAGTAGGCATGTGATGGAGGAAAAGAAGGTAAAGGAAGAAGTACAAGCACAGAGAAAAGGAAGCTACGACAAGGATCAGTGTGATGAGGAGAAGCACATCCAGAGTCAGTGGAAGAAGTAGGTAAAAGAGTAAAGGTTGGACAAGTGAAAGTCAAGAAAGACTGCAGAAGGATGAACCAACGGAAGGCTAAAGGATAGTCTTGTGGCTAGTTATGAGCTGTACAGACATGCTGAAATATGTTTCCATGACTAGTTATGGCTGTGGTTAATGTAATGAACGAATTTTGCAGATAGGTATGGGCTGATATTAATGTAATAGAAGATATTTTTTAGCTACTTGTGTCTGTAATACTGAGTTGTTCTCAGTCAACCCTGCGCTATCTTGTAAAAACTATAAGTAGGAGGAACCCACTCTGTATAAGGGTTAGATTCATTAAGAGTTGGTAAGAGTATAAGTATTGGAAAAGATCATAGAGAAGTCTAATATTAGAAGGATGTTGAGTAGCGGATCTACAGCTGAGTGTGCAAGCTATTTTGTAGGAGTAATCTATAGCTAAGTGTGCAGATAGTAGAGTAGAAGAGTTGATCCAAGATTTCTGTAGATTATTAGGAGTAGATAGAAGCAATAAACCAGAGAGCATGAGAGCAACAAAGAGTTGAGAAAAATACATATCTTAAGAACAATCTGTAAGTTGCAGCCTACAAGGGGATACCTATATTTCTCATGCCAAATGAAGAGCACCTTGGTGGTTTTTCCTAGATGGGTTTCCATGTTATATCTTGTGTTGAGTGATTGAATGCTTATGTGAATGTTGAGTAATTTCTTATCTTGCACTGTCGATGGTTAGTGTTTGAATGTATGTCGCAATATTACCAATTAGTAAATGAATGAATGAATGGTTAAAGCATTGTTGACATGTTAGGTATTAATTCATGGTTAATGTACTAAGTTACAATATAAATAGCACACTATTCATTATAAGTAAGGAATCAGAAGCACCACATAGTTGCACCAGTTGTTAAGTGGTTAAGGACAAGGTTGCATTGCATGTCCGTTGTGGCACACAGTTGCACCTCTGTCGCATAATAAAAGACCCCATCCCTCCATCTCTGTCGAGCACCTTTTTCATGCACCAAGGGACTATAATCCCTTTCCATCTACAAAATCATGGTTCTAGAAGTTACACATTAATATATCTTGGGTGAGACTATGCTTTCCTCGCAGGTTTTGTCGACTGATATTTCTCTGTCGGACCAATGTCTTTTGGTGTCTTGTTGGTATTGTGTTGTTGTTTAACCTCAGGTCGAGACAAAAGGGAATATTAGTCCAACACTTCCTCAAGTTGACTACAATAGATAAATAACCATGGTATCTAACTAGTTTCTATGATCTACATCCAATACTAATGCATTCTTAGGTAGTTGTCATTGTGAGGATCTCATACAAATCCAATTGACTATGCAGCTCCCTCTGGGATTGGCTACCTCGGGAAATATACCCATTATGGAAAGTTCATAGCTTGTGCGTACCATAAAGGGAAAGTGTAAATAATGGTAACTATGAATTATTTTCTAAAGTTTCAAAATGACACTTGTTCAAGCCTATTTACAAATATTAGAATCATCAATTGATAGATTCAGTGAACTAGAGTGTGATGTACCATTCCTAATTTTTAGAATGGATATGTTGAGCACTTTAGCAATCAGACTCTTTCAACCAATTGCTACAAAATACCAAAGCAACACATTTATCAAAATAGGGGCTTTTCAATAAGATGCACATTTTCTTTTCTAATGCATTTTTAGTGTATGTGGTTAGGACAAGGAGTTGCATGCTAGTTATGATTGACAAAGTATTTTTGAACTTTATATATAAGCCATAATTTTTTTTTATATATAGTATGAAGATCTGATGAACACATACATTTTCAATCTTATTCCACACTAATTGTAGTATATGGCTCTGTATTTGACCAGAACCATAAATATTATCCAAATATAATATCATAATCATAGCCATACAAATTTCAATAAAAACACAAAAATGATAGTCTTCTTTAATTGTTTGGATAAATAGATTTATCAAAGTTTTGACAACCATTTTAATCATTACCTTTAAGTCGTCTTGTTTCCCCATATCAAATATTACCCCAAACACTCCAAAAGTTCAAAATTAAGCTATGTAGGCTGCCACATAACCTACAGGGTTGTAGGCTACCACATGCAGCGTAGATGAAAAACTACAACCTTGTAGGATAAGGGTTATAGGTTTCCACATGCATCCTACAAGCCTCCCCACAATCTACAACCCTATAGGCTGAGTTACATGGCTATAGGCTACCACATGCAGCCTACAAGGGCCCCTATAGGCTGCATGTGGCATCCTACAACCCTATAACTCAGCCTACAGGGATGTAGGTTTCCACTCTTATGAGAATAATAAAAACATTTATCCTCCTTTATGCTTATCAATGAAAAAAGACGAATAAAACAATTCTAATATTTTAAACAATGAATGCAATTCATTTATAGATGTAAAAAATCTGTAGTAAGCAAATATGGAGTTCACTCCATAAGTTCACTGTTATAGCTGAGATTGTTGTAACACATTTTTATTGGTTTATTCTTTAATGGTTATTTACATGTAAAACTATTGCTTAAATGTAAAGTTAAAAATAAATTACTTGTTTATTATAATATTTAATACCTATTTAAATGGAAAAGTCACTATTATTTAGTGGTACTGGCATTATTATTATAGGGCCTATTATCAACAGAAGTTAGATCTAGTTCAAAGTTCCTCATTTATAAGTCATTTTATTATTGAATCTAAAAGGTTTAAACGAAAGTTTCTTTCTTTGGATTTTAGAATTTACATTTAGGAATCCAGTTCCTTTTCATTTTCCACCCCAAAACAGAAAGAAAAGACCCTAAGAAGGTAATCTTTCTAGCTTGTCTTACTTAGTTAGTTTGTGCAAGTTCTAGTTTAATTTAACTTAGAATTTTTCTGGCTTTGTAGTGTTGTATCAAATAAATTATTAAAGTGTTTTAGGGTGTTTTTTACTAATTATTGTTTGTTTTTTTTTATTTTTTTTCAAGAAGGTAGAGAGGCATGCTGCTCAAATTTTGAACATTCAGATAACCAAGAGCCTCATTATTTCTTCTACCTTTTCTAGTTTGATCAAAAAAATCTAGAAAACTTGTAAGCCTTATGGATCATATTTATCAAAGACCAAAGTCATTCCCAGTGAAGAGGAAAAATATTGTAATTAACTCATAATAAAATGATCAAGTGGGTTGCTTAATTCCCACACCCCATCCCCCCTAGGGGAAATCTATGTGGTCTTGTATGGGTAACCATTTCGTCAATTTTGTTTTAGTTTTCATTTACATGTTAAAAGTAGATTAGATCACTTTCACACACACTCTCCATTTAGTGGGTTTAATGTTTTTATTAATTTGTTTTGTTTACAACAAATAAAGAAATACTATGCTTTCCCAAATGATGGCACTAGTCAAAAGGGTTTTCCTGAGTAAGTAGTGTTTGGAAAAGAGATTCATCTACACTCAGCATTATTTGAGGGTGCACTCACCTTGTTGACTTGGAAATTATATTTTGAGATGGTTATGGAGGAACCTTCTTGAAGACTTCTTTGCACACTTGTTCATGCACATTGTGGACCATATTACTAGTTTTAGGAGTTGGTAGAAGGGCGTTCTTCTACGAGGATTATTATTTATTATATTAACTTGTGTATCTTGGAGGGCACACTAGTTGTGGACACCTTATCTTGTTGACATGCCAACAAGGCTACATTTTGTGATCTACTCTCTCTCTCTCTCTCTCTCTTGGAGGTTTCTCTTTCTCATTTTCGCTCATTTTGACTTGTCAACTTTAAGGAATAATACCTAACTACTCCATTATTATAATTCTTTAAATTGTCATGGAGTTAGTTAAGAAAAATCTATATTTTAATGTAAGATAAAAGAGACTCCCTCTATATAAAATATTTTTCTCTCCTTTTGATGTATGGTTGGATTGTAGAAGAAATCCCATGGAGCTTAACCGAATAATCATTGAAGCTTTTGGAGAATTAAAAATGGATCTTGTGGGTGAGAATATCTTCTAGATATTTTTGCTTCTTCATTTTTCTAAATAGTTCTTGAGATATGCTTATGGAATAGTGAACTAGGTAGCTTCTTTCATTATTCCTTTATGTTTAACATAGGTGAGTTACTTATGCAAAAATATTTCTCTAAGTTAGGCTATATGATCATACATTACATTCATAGTTGGTGTAGCCTTCATTAGCATTGGATTTTATCTACTTTATTAATTTACCTATCCATATTTCTACAATTTTGGGACAAGAAGGAGATGGACCTTAGAAACTCATACATTTCAACTTCCTTGTCCACCCTATCACTTTAGAGTGGTCTCCCATGAGCCTTGATTCTGACCACATTTCCCAATAGAAAGACACTAGCTTCCTTGTCCTTCCATTGACTTACTTTTAAAAAAAAATCAATATATTGTTTTGGTGGAATTACTCTTAATTTCACCTTGTGTTTCATAGCATAATTTTATATCAAATTTAGGCTCACCAAAAGAAGGGTCTTCAAAGATAAATGGAGTAAATCCTAACTTCAAAAGAAACACTGCCAATGACACTCAAAACTTAAAAGAAGGGAGTAAACTGTAAAAGTGTTTCTAGTGACCTAATTAATGGGAAAGTGGGGAAAGTTGATCTCTCTAAGATCCAATCTCCTTTGAAAATATTTAATGACGAGAGTGGCAAGAAAGTTGTACAGGATCCACCAAAGTATGTTTTTTCAATTTCCGAGTATGAGAAGGTGCATTTTACTTTGTTATTTAGATATAATTGTGTTCATAGCAAAACAAGATTTAGTTTTCAACAATTTACTGATAGTTTTTGTTTAGATTTTTTATGAGAAACTTGGAGTTACTATTCTCACTTAGCAATTTGATGATGCAAATGCAATTGTTCCCATAAAAAGGGGAAATATACATCATTCCAGTGCCTTTCATGTATACTTACATCCCCAACACCAGCTTCTCCATTGTGATCATCTTCTATGGAGCCTACTACCTCTTTAGTTCATTATAAAGGATTCCCATCGACAAAGCAAGAAAAGAGGGCACAACAAGTGCTAGAACATACGGATGTTACAGGAGAATATCTCTTAGAAAAATATAAAGGTTGGTGGTCTATCCTTGAATGAAAATAACTTGAAATTTCCTAGTTCAGTAGTTCATTTTCCACATTATTGGATTTGTTAATTTGTCATGAAATTTAAGGTTTCCAATGTCCACATCTATACGTAAGCCAGGGAGCAACAACTCCATTTATAATATCTATAGGGTTGGACTATTAGAGATAGAAGTATATTATCAATACATTGAGAAATAAGGACTCCTAAATGTATTTTTTGAGGCGAGCAAGAATAACCAGAAGGAAAACCATGCCTTGATGCATTTTCTCTATCATAAGATAAAGTTCAAGGTGAACCACAAGCTGGTAACACTGAAAAAAGTATTTATAAGAAAGGTCTCTATAAATGATGGTTCTGCAGCAGTATGTTCAAGAATTGTTGATGATGAAGGAAACTCTAATGGAGTAGATGTTGATATGAATGTAGGAGTTTACATTTGTGATGGTAATGAACAGAGAAAGATGTTTTAGAAGATTCCAAATCCAATCACAAATATTCATAACTAAATACTCTACCTATTAAATATTCTAAATGTTATAATATAAATTCTTACCGAGTATTGGAGAATGAAAATAGTGAAATCAAGTTAGTATTCAGTAATAATTATGCCCAAGTTCAGAGGTATCAAAATAAAGTATTAGATATGACAGGTAGTGTACAACGAGATGACTATTCTATTGTTGATGACAAAAATAAATGCTATAGAGTTGTGACTAATCCAAAAGATATGGGTGGGAGGAATATGTGGTCGCACCATTTGGATCCACTGCAACAACCTCCTTTTTTCATTGAAGGTCGGGATCAAGAATTCTTGGACTATGATGGGCTTTCTTTTCAGTTTTTTCCAAGACTAAAAGAAGAGGGGAAATAAAATAATTTTCCTGTGGATTATGTCAGTGATATAATTGATGGGAATACTTCCTTGTATGATAAATTGAGAAGGAAAAATATCAAACTACCTTCATATAAACCAGTTCTTGATTATGATGTAACACAGAGAAGTTTGAGTGGTGGATTTTTCTATGTCCTTGGATCATGGTATTGGAAAGTGTGTAGAGAAGGATGGAAGCAACACAAACTAGTTCAGCAAGTCATCCTTTTCATTGTGGATGAAATTCATTTAACTAGAGGAGAGGGTGGTCCAATACTGGAGGTAATTGTATCTATAATGAGATATATTTCAAGCCAAATTTAAAATTGTATTACAACTCTCGAATTCCTTGAATTAGGCCAGTTACAACTCTCGACAAGTCTGATTGGGGTTAAGACAATTCATGGTAACCCTACTAGGGTCACTCACTCTTCATTAGACCTCTACCTAGGGCATACACCATGGCTCAACAGATCTACTAATGTACTCACAGCTCACGGGAACATTTGTGGAAGTCTGTATCGATAAACTACTTCAGTTGAAGACTAATTATAGCTGGTCGAGGAAGAGAGAATATTGTTCCTGGCAAGTGCTAGTGTGATTGGGGTCTGGCCAAGACAAACAAGGTGACCATAGACACATACTGAACATTCATCTCAAAATTCCTAAAAAACCCTAATGTATGAAAATTAAAACAAATTAAGGTATGGTTTTTTCTAAACCTACTTACAAATTGACCTTAAATGACCACATACTGAAGACATTGCTGCTATTGAATTTTTTTAGCAGGAAAAAGGTGCAGCCAATCCGTTAGCAGCCTATGAAGCCATGAAGAATAAATCACATACACCCGTGAATATAAATTGCAGACAATCCCGTGAACACCATGAACATAAATCACATACACCCATGAAGCGGTGAAGTCGTGTCAGAGAAATCACATGCATCACCCAATAGATACCTCATGGAGAAATAACAATTGCAGACAACCCGTAAAAACATGTGAGGGTAAGTGCAGAAGCTTCCAAATGTTCACATCAAAATATAACCTCATCTATTTATAAGATTGAATGGTAATAGATTCACGTTTAGGTCCACATGAACATAAATTCATCAAAACTATAAAAAAATAAAAATTGGACCAATAATATAAAATAACAGTCTAAAAGTAACATTTCTAAAAAGTTTCTAAAAGTAACACTTCTAAAAATTAAGTGTCTAAAACTAGAAATATGCTAGAGATGACAACATATCCTTGTGAGAGCGCTCAACACCATATGTGTTGAAGGAATTTCATTTATGTTATGGATATGAAATATTTAGGAAGACTCATACTAGTTTCTATCTATGCCAACTAATTTTTCTCATGAAGGCATTGGATTTGGTTGGTATCCAAGTCTATGATTTTTTTCATGAAGGCATTGGATTTGGTTGGAATTTTTGAAAGTATGTGCAATTTCTCGCACATAAACCATGATCTACTATTGGAAATAACACCCAAAATGCCTCAAGAGTCAAGCATGATACCTTAAGGCATGAAACAATCATCAAAAATGTGCTAGTGAAAAGTCACTTGATGGAAAGTCCAATATAAACCATCCATGTCATCAAGTTATGACAAATACTTTAGAGCGCTCAACCCAAAATGTTAGTTCATGCCATTAAGAAGCTATATCAAGCCATAAATGCAAGAGATATTATTGGCAAGGGGTTTTGGGATAAGTTATTTGCGTAACATCACGGATGTTGGGCAAGCTCAAAGACACCGCGCAAGTGGAAGATGGCATTTAAGGAAGAGAATATAATATTTTATATATTTTATGTCACCTTTTGTATTTTTGGACCATATTTTACAGATATTGGTCATTATTTTGTAGGGTCAGTTAAGAGTTAGTTATAAAGTTGTCTAAGTGGACCTTGAATGTAAAGGTGCAAGCCTATAAGTATATGTATAATTGCAAGTATGAATTATCATATCTAGAGAGAACATGGTGTGACCAATCTTATGGATCATCTCGTTTTGGAGAGAAATTTTTGATATATGAACTATATTGGAGATTTTGTGCGGAAGCAATATGAAACGACGAAAGTTGAGATAACTCATTGTGTTCTTTTCTGTTTTCATGTTTTACTGTTTTCTGTGACATGGATCTGTGAATGATGCGATGTTTTCCTGTTCTAAATGAGGTTATTCTGTTGAATATGTTTACGCATCAATTTCTTTATTGTGGTTATGATTGAATGATGTGAACTGTTGAAGAATGATAATGAATGGTTGTGTGATTGCATAAGTTGAATGATTAGATCTATTAGTGTTGCGATAAATTGATAAGTTGATTCAAATTATCCTCTCCCATTTTGTGGAAACTTGGTTTCGTCATCTCTCCCTTGAACATCTAGGGTGAAAATTCATCCTCTCTGTGGGTGTTGTCAGACGAGGTAAAACCTGTCTAGGCCGGTGCTCAGGGTGATCGCGATGGTTCGGATGTCGACAGAGTGGGAAACCCTATCAACTGGTTTTGTTGGCTGAGTTTGTGTCAACAAATAGTTCCATTGTTAGGACCTTATTGTGACTGAGGAGAGTACATGTTGTGGCATCTAACGAGACCAGAAATTCAAAACTGGTTCAACTAGAAGCTACGAGAGTTTGCTGAGAAGTAAAATCAGAACCCTGGATTGGAGACGGATAAGTGGTTGGAAAGGTACATACACGACGGTCCACATGAGTATTTTTTCTCTTAATTCCCAATCATCTTGTACAAGTGGTTGGCATGATTCACCTATCTCAAGACAAATTTCCAAGGAGCTGATCCAACGTCTTGGACCCCCGAATTGATCCAGGAGTTGCAGGAAACTGACAACAAAGCATCGCGGGCTATTGAAGTCAGGCTGGACAATATCTTGTAAGGCTTCATCACTAAGTTTTCAGTTGATGCTACTAATACCTACAGCGAAGAAGAAAGGGAATTTTTTGATGTACCATGAGGTAGGTTCTTATTTTCTTTATAATTGTCCATTAAGATGATTATCTATGAAAAAGGCATACTGAAGATGCACTTCAAGTAGTATAACTCTGGTGTGTGAGGGCTGTGGATACCATGAAGAAAGGGGGGAGATGAATGGAATGATACAGGGTAGATTGGTGCAATTTATAACGATACTGTGATGGAATCCAAGGAAGAAAGTGATCTTATGAGAGGAGGAGCAATATTTTGATAAGAGAAGAGGCATAGGATAGGGGAAGGTCCTGTTACGATCGAAACGAAAGACCACGAAGGAATACCACAAGGGATGAAGCAACCCTACAATGATGGTGAGGACTACCAGACCCAGACTATGCCTAGGGTAGAGGCAAGATCAACCCCTAGCAGTAATGTACCCACACCTTCATGCACTATGTCGCAATAAGGAAGAAACACAAGCTCAACAAAGACATTTCCAACGTGCCAGCAACACTCTAATAGTAGTAGTAGATCATAATCTATAGGAATAAGGCCACCAATGGTGGGAGACGAGGCGAAGTTACCTATGTTCCATGGGAACGGGACTCAGGATCCAAAACGATACTGGTCCTATGTGAGGTAGTATGGACTGTCATACAAATTGTAGATTATGATGTCAATAAGGGTCAATTGGTGACAACCCTTCGGGGTCGCGCACTAGATTGGTACATGAAATTTGTACAAGTTCCTATGGGGAATCTAAAAAAAACACTGGAAGAAGTCAAGAGAGGCCTTATTGAAGAATTCAGAAAACCAAAATATGAAGTGCAATACATTACAAAAATGAAGGAAAATAAGAAGTATCCCAATGAGACTATTTGGGATTTTGATCAAAGGTTCAAAACATTAATGGAAAGAGTCAATTTTGAGATGGGAAACATTCAACATAAAGAATGGTTCATTGCAGTGTTTATAACTCATATCATACTACCGCTTATGCAACAGAAGATTGCAACACATAGAGAGGCTCCGGAGATCGCCATGAAGTTGGAAGCTTCACCCATTGGAGAAAATGCATTCAAGATGAACCATATTCAAACGTAGTTGGTGAACTTGATGCTCCAGTTGCAAGCCATTAATAAGGGAAAAGAACAAAGAGAGTGTCTCTGGTGCACTCGATTTCACGCAGACTGACATACCAAGAATACTTGCCTAGATTTCCAAAAATACCTGTTATCAGGGGCACTGAACCCTTTGGGTTGTGGTAGTGTACTATGGTGCTTCATTTTTCAAGTGTATGGGCATCGACACGAGGAGTGCATATATATGCAAAAGATGGTAACAAATCCGATGAACCTATACTGCACATTTTGTCGATCTATCGAGCATGAAGATAAATATTGTCATGCATATGACCTACTCTAGGAGAGAAAATATGACTCATATTATGTGAAGGGAGAGGACCATCAGGAAGCATAGCAGCTGCAGCCACCACCTCACCCTCATTTCATACCGTAGGAGAAACCACAGATGCATTTTGTACCACAGCAACCACAACAACATTTTGCACCACAGCCGCAGTATAATTAGATGCAGATGGCTCTGCAAAAGCCATAGTATGTTCAGTCAGCATAGTATGTTCAGCAGCAATTGAATACCCCACAACATTAATTTTCTCAACTATGGTACCAACAACAAGGAGGATTTCACAGAGGATTCCAAGGAGGACAAGGAGGAGGCTTTGGTCGAAGAGGCGGATGAGGTCGTGGACCTATCCAATGTTATAATTGTGGTGTATTGGGGAATTATCAGATGTATTGTCCATAATTACATTGTATGTGTACTATTGTATCACATTTGATCACACTATTGAGAATTGTCCACAACTGATCATGAGGTGGAAGGCCAAGAATGTTCCTAAGTTGCAAAACTAGAATCAGTTACAAAATCACAATTAGTTGCAAAACAAGAATCAAGTGCAGAACCAGAACCGGTTGTAGAGTCAGAACCATAACCAAATTCCAATTCACAACAAGAATACAAACCAAAACATGAGTCGACCTGTGAATCCGCCATTGCTCCTAATTCGTTTTGATAGCTAATTCTTTAAATTCTTCTCGTAAAAACTTGGAGAACGAAAAGGAAGTTGCACTTGTAGTTTCATCTTCACATTGTTTTTTTATTGAGGCTATCCTCTTTGTGAAGGTAGCGTTAGCATTATTCTCATTTTTCAACTCAACCTAGAGAGAAGCACTTTTGACATGTAGCTCATTGTACTTGTCCTAAAATGTCTTCATAGGACCAGCTACATGAGCCTCATGTTCCCTTCTAATATTTTCAAGCTCTTCCTTCATATTCCTTATCTCCTCTTTTATCCTATCAAATTCCCTCTTCAGGGTTTTAATAGCATGGAGGTTGGCACCTATGAATGTGGGTTACTGGATTGCTGAGTCCAAACTATTTGATCGGTAACAGATACATCCATGCCACTTTGATCCCTAGTCCTCTTTTTTCCCTTTTTAACTACTGCTTTATTAGACTTGTTATCATAATAATCTCCAAGGGATATGACAATGTCTTAATCAAACTCGACTCTTGGTTCAGTGGATGCAGAAGTCCCTACCACTGTAGATACCGAAAAGGATGCCTGAGTGATGATAGGAGAAGGGATGGGCATGGTAATTTGAGTGGTGGAAGGAAAAATGTTCTGAACTACGGCTACCTCAGAGGTTGAAAAGAAGAGTGAGGTTGAAGTTTCAGAAGACAGGTAGTGGATGCTAACAGATGGGAGTGGTGAGCAAGGCATCAAGACATTTTCAGTACTAGATGATGATGACAGAGTGACTGAAGGGAGGTGCAGGGGAATCTTAAAAATTGGTGCTTCTCTAGTGGCAGGTTGCAACACATGGGTTTGTAGAGGAGAAGACATGATAGACACAGATGTGGAGGCCAAAGTCTCATACAACTGAGATAGTTCAGGTTATAGTGTTGCACTAGCAGGTAAAGTACACATATTCTGAATGGATGCAAGGATTAATGTTGAAGATGAGGAGCTATAAATAGAAGTAGATTGAAAAACTGTAGGGAAAGGGATAGAATATTTCTTACCATCACCATTGACAAAATATGTGAACAATTGTAATTATTGATCTACCTCTTCGGTGACAGGTGCAGAGGCTATTACTTGTTCTTCTAAGTCAGAATCATCCAAATTTATAGTAGGAGTTGGGGAAGAAGAACCTGCGTTTTTAGTCTTTTAAATGGATTTTTCTTAGCCGTATCTTGATCATCACTTGGTTGAGTGACTGCAGCAGTCACTTGGATATCAGCAATAGTTTGAGCAGCTACATTTTCCTGAGTGTCCAGTACAAAGGTCATCATTGCCAGCTTCTGTTTTGATTGTTTTCAGGTATGCATCAAGGATTTCACCTGCTGGGAAACTGTTAGCTCTGGAAGATATTCCATAAGACCTTTACCTTTGTCCCCATCTGGATGGTTTGTCGCTGATGGAACTTGTGTTTCTTGGGCCTCCTTCTCCTCTCTGTCCTTCCTTATTTTCTCCAGAAGTTCCATTTGCATTTCCCTGTAACTCTGAATCATGTCTTTAACTTCCTTCTGATGCTGCAAGATGTGACTTTGCTCGTCTTTTCTTTTGGATCTTGCCAACACTTCAGAAAATGTATTCACACCCTGGTAAATGGAATCACCGGGAATTTCCTCATGCACATAAGCAATTTTGATATGATATTGTTTAAAATGGGCATCGCGGAATCCTTTGGGATCATGCCTTCTCTTGCTTGCAAAGCAAAGCTTCAAGGAGACTATCTATTCACCCAATACAACAGCCCAGTTTGAATTTGGAATAACCAAATATCCAAGGTTCAAAGGGATTTTGGGCCAAGATTTTTTCTTAGGGCCAATGAGTCTCTTATAAACCCCATCATTGACAATCTAGAAAGCCACTTGTTCTAAGACCAACCTGTCAGGGAAAATTTTGGGCAGCATGTGAACAGTGTTGCTACCCTAGATCCTGATGTACAAAAAAGACTCACCAACATACCAAACACCCATTGTAGCAATGAAAGCTCTGGATTCAGCTGAAAATGCAGGAGCTTCCTTTTTGAAGATGGAAAAATAGATGTTGCTGAGAAAATGGTCACATATATCATAGAACATGGATGTATGGTTAGTCTCTCATAATTTTGAATAATAAATGGGTATTAGGGGTGCCGGTAAAGTTCAGTTCCATCCCAAATTGGGATACTAGAACTTAGTGCAAAATACATCCAAAATAAAGGCTGAAAAGAAGAAATTAGGCTTCTTTCTGGAAGTGGATTTCTAGTAATCTTGGATAGAGTTTCTGAGTTCTAGTGACAAGATGGATGCCCACATGAAATAATCGCAGGTTACTAAAACATGATGAGCTACTGGAGCCCATTCAGTCTTGAACATAGAAGAATTAGGAAGGCCATACATTTAGCATAACATGGAGGCCAATAAGGAATAGGGTTCTTTGAACCAGGTGATAGGGTAAAGGTCATCGGCCTTCTGCGAGAATTTATTAGGTTCATGCATCCAATATTTTAACATTTCATTGAAATTGAAATTGGTCTTTGAGGATTGGGGAAATTCTGCGATGAGGGGTTATCTAACTAGTTTAAGGCCATAATCCCTGATAGATACCTTTGGATGGAAATGGGCTAGGTGTGACCCTGCACTATCATTGAAGGAACGGTATTTGGGGTTTGCGTGATCGATAATCCATTTGACTGCATCATTACAGGGAAGGGTAGTAAGTCTGTCAGTAATAGAGTGAAGCCAATAATCCCTAATTCTCTGGTAGGCCAACTAATTGTCTTGGATATCATAAAGGTTGTCATTGTCAAAAATTGCATAAACCCTAGGCCATTTAATTTGGTAAGTATTAGTGATTATTCCACTAGTTTCCAAGAAAATACCAAAGTTTGGGTCCTTGGTTAACATGTCCTTTTGGAGGCTTTTGCAGTGGGTAATTCTGGCCATTATTGGAAATTGAAGAAAACTCTGTTTAAAAAACACACGAAGCGAAAAATCAAAGCTAATTCAAACTTAACTACAGTAATCAATTTGAATGAGGAAATGACTAAGACACTAATCTGTAATCAAAACTAGAGTGTGACAAAGTTACCAGGTAAAACGCAGAGAAAATTCATGCAGCACAGTAATTTGAAATAGTAAAAATGGTAAAGAAATCATAAAATTCATCCTATATATAGATTTTTCGTGGGTCAAATTAGGACCATAGGATTAAAAGAAATGGACGGTAGATATTGATTTCTGTGGGATGCAGGATCATAATGCAAGATTCAAATTTTATTAACAATCCCACAACCTGCATTCCGCGATTTGGGGGATGTGGGATGCAGGATACCAAAAGTACCGAAATTTTATTCATTCTCTTCCACAATCTGCATCCCACAATTTGCGAGTTGTGGGTTTTAGGATCACACAACAAAATTAAATCAATCAAATTGTTCCCGCAATCTGCATCCCACAATTTACGAGTTTCGGGTTGCGGGATGACACACTATACTTTACAAAACTGTTCCCGCATCCCGAATTCCACAATTTGCGGGATGTAAATTTCATGAATAATAAACTTCAAATTCCTGCAATCCACATTCCGCAATTGTGGGATGCGGGTTGTAGGATGAAACAAATTCTTACAAAAGATAGTCTTCTGCAACTCGAGAAAAGCACACAAATCATGCATAAATTTCAAAAATTTGACTATGTTAAATCACAGAAACCATGATAAACATTTATTGGGGACCCATAAACAACTTAAGGAACTCAGAACAGTTACCTTTGTATGTGAAATTGGGGCTCCCATGTTTTGGATAACATGGGATCTGTTGTGCCTACAACAAGCCTCTATGTTGAAGTATTCCAACAAGCTCTATCTTAAGACTTGGTCCCCATATCTAAGTGGTAATTTCCATGTTGAATTATACAATTCTCCATGCTCAAGGACTACTAGAAATATAAAATTAGTCCAATGTACTCATCCTTAAACATAGTTTCACTGTCCATGTGTTCTAGCTAACACCCCATTGATAAAACATGCGCTCCATGAACCTTTGAGTGTTATGCTTCATAAGTCCATGATTTTCATCTGGATAAAATTAAGTATAACCATACAAAGAAAACGCATCCTCCATATAGTAGTAAAAGAACAAATATAAGACGAACTCCACTATTATAAAAGAATCATACTTGAAATAGGTAGGAACCACCTATAATTGTCTTTCCTCCATAAGTGTTTCTTCATATGGTCTAAAAAAGTCATCAATAACAAGATGGAAGAAGTTGTATTCCCAAAAATTATGACTATCCATATACCAATCGTCATAAGCATCCTATAAATCATACCATGCATATGTTTTCTAGTTATACTCTTAGATTATTAAAGAAAATATGGTATTAATAACACAATCCTCCACAAATTTAACAAAATATTCCTCATATTTATGAATTGTTTGTTGCATAGATTTTGAATTTTCATGCATTTCCTATAAATTTTCTGCAACCCACGTTCATTCCTCCAACGGTGTGTTCCACCACCTTTCCATTCTTCAATTCCATGAGGGTTTTGAGGAAGGAATTTTAAAAAGGATATAACATATTGGATATTGGCTAGAAATGTATCATATAACATACCAAAGGAAATTCCTAGAAATTATATATCCAATGGCAATGAACATGTTTCAATCTGATCACTATTTTAAAAGTTCCTCTACAAGGCTTGTGGCTATCACTAGAAGCCCTAAATGAGAGAATATTTCAAAATGACAATATGTACTTCATCTAGACTTTGGCTTTAGCGATTTATTTTATGAAATTGTGATTTTTTTCTAGAGGAACCAAAATATACAAATATTTCATGTAAATTCTGCACACAAAAAAAATAAAACCTGATATGGGTGTCATGACCCCATTTTCTCTTTAACTACCTGAAAATTATAAAGATAAACAAATTCTCTATTCTTGGCCCTAGAAAGTTCTTTGATACCAATCGCAATGTACCTTAGATCTAAAAATATTACAACCCATACAATATATCCAAGAATAATATAGGAATTATCCAAAATTTATTAATATTGAAACCTTTAAGATAAGGAAACACCTTACAATTGATCCTTTTATAGAAGAAATCCACTCTTATTCGCTTGCCTCTTAAACTTGGTTGAGATCTCTAGAGATAAGCCCCAATTACAATATACTCTACACATCTTCATAAGGAGGATGCCATCTATATTTATATATCACAAGAGAACTCTAACCATAAAAACCTCCTAACTACCTAGTAGATATTCATTAATGAGGTTCCATTACAATTATTCAATAATAACTACCACATTGGGAATTATTTAGTAATAACAAACATATTTGTCCTAGTCCACATTACATCGAATACCCTCCACTATTTTTATGTAATGGGCCCTTCAACCTCCTGTTACACCCCTAGGAAGGATCATAAATTTTTCTCAATTTTAATTAGCAGATCCTCCCATGAGAGGCTTCTAAATGCATTCTCAATTAAGTGTGGCCTAAGTATTTAGAGGGAAGGAATGTTCATTGAAATCCTAATATCTTGACAATATTGTTCTAAATTTATATATGGGTGTTAAAGAAGAAAAAATAGTATTTACCTTGCTTGATCTAAGCTCTTGAAGTGGTAAAAGAGGTTTCCATTATTTTTTCCATTTCCTTTGCATCCTTTGTGGTGGTATCTCCCAACACGCTTTTTGATCTATAAATTGGATATGAGAGGAGTTTTATTCCCAAGATATGGTGATGTATTTCATGGTACATTGGTATTTTGACTCCCTAGACTCCAACCCAAACCTTCTACCATTAAGATAAAAAGGAAAGGAGAGATAGGGTAACCTTACCTTATTCAAGGGTTAAAGTGGGTAGAAGGGGAAACTTTTATGAAAATAGAAAATGTTGGAAATCTTATATTCTTTGCATGTAAATTGAAAATTGAAGTCTATAGTTGATTAGTTTTCAAGTCAACTAGAATTGAAGTTGACAAACGATGGTAATCTAGTCAACTTGAAGTTGGTGAGCATAAAGTGGGAAGGAATTCAACAAATACTTCTATGATGAGAAAATATACTAGAGGTCGGCTAAATTTGACTCAATCAAGTCAATTGTAACATAATAACTAAAATCTGTTAGGAAGTTATGGATCACCATTAATGGTGTAGTTAGTTCTAACTAATTATGTTGTCATGAATTAGAGTATTGCATCTATAAATAGGATGTGATGGAAATGATAAGTGTAACAGGACAATATGGTATTGCTACTTGTACTAGAATGAATGAAGAAGTGGAGTGTAGTGAATTCATGATATAGATATTTACTAAAGCGTTGTTGTAAACACTAGTTAAGAGTGCTTATAATATATGAGTGGTATAACTCACTGGTTTGTTAGTTTTTCCATGTAATGTGTTTTCTAGAATAAATTTTATGTGTATTATGTGATTGTTTTCATTCTATTGTCAAATTTTATTATATCTAATTATTAGAATCATTATGCATGATCGCTATAAAAGGTATTTAAATCCTTGACATGGTATTTTTAATGCACCTACATGTTACATAAACTCTAATATCAATTATGTCACGCACCCCATGCCTGACACTGTCCTAAAACCAATTGTAACACAATCTAATGTTATGAGGATCGAGTAAATAACACACCTTTAAGCAAGTTAATACATGCACATACTAATTTTTTTATTAACTTTATTTAAACTAGAGAACATCATCATATCATTATCCAAATTGCATAATTTTGATTAATTATCTATTAATTTACATTAATATCTATAAAAAAGTTCAATTAATTAAACTCAACATGATTGTCTACATCCTACACAACCATTTCGATGTTCTGACATCGGACGTCAGATATCAGAATACTAATTGAGCAAATTAAAACTACCACTCCGTCGTCGATGTTTCAACCTCAAAACTCAGGTCTCCTGAGTTTTAAATTAAACATTGGCATGGAATTGAAACACATTCCCAATTTCCATGTTGATTCCTACGTCTTCACCTTGGAATAGACACTCCAATAGTTAACTTGTTGTTTAACAACAAACTCCACTAAAATTTCCACTTCCAACCTTAGAGATTGGTACTAGTACTTCGGCATTGAAAAATATGCACATATATTAAAATCCCTTCACAATTGTTATGTTGATCTCGACGTCATCACCTCAGCATTGACATCTTGGAATCAGCATCCAATTGGTTGATTTTCATCCAACCCCACTGAGATTTATCTACCAATGTTAGACATCAACATCACTATTTTTGCAGTGAAGCATCGACCCCTCACTTTTGACTTAAAAGTTAGGGAACTTAGTCATTTTAAGGAAACAAACAAGGCATTTCCTTAGTTTGGAACTTAAAAAGTTTTCTGCCTCAATTCAGAATCAAAATTTAGTCAAAATAGGCACATCTACAAGCTACAGTTATTCAATCCATTGTTCCTAACATTTAGAAACTGTAACAATCCTTTCCCAAACAAGAATTACTTTTCTCTAAAGGAATGGATCTAATTGGATTTAAGACATTTTAACACAACAATTTTCAAAACTAATATGACCATCAAGGTTCTACTTCTTAATTAAACTATCCAATTTATGCATTCATAAACAACAGCATTCTTAATGAAATGATGAAAAATTAATGGGAAAGAACTTCACCTTAGTCTCGGTGATAATCTACTTGTCCCTTTATCTTTCATTTTTACAAAAAAATGATCAACCAAACCAATGGCCTCATTTATAACTTCTCAAATCAGTCCTTTAAAAAAGAGAACATGTCAACAATTAATATTCAAACCATATCTCTTTATTGTATTCCCAGTTTAATTTTAAGCATAAGGAAAAGTATGGAAGTTTATAACCATCAAGTTTGCAAATGAATGGAATTCACCATCCTAAACTCATTTAGCATTCAAAAAGGATTAAGGAATTATGCCCCTTTAATTATCCTATAAGAACTCGAAAACCAATGGCATGATACAACAATTAAACCCAAATGGAATTTCCTATAGCACCCAACAACTCCCAAACAAAGCATTGACTCAACTATTGAATACTATGTTGCAGAGGTAGAATTATCATTTATTTATTTACGGCTTCATGAACAACATTCAGATTGTCTAAACCACATAAGTTATAGGAAAAATATACTTTCAAGTTTTGTAACTACAATTATGAACTCATACTCAAACAAATAAAGAAACATATGGTTATGAAATTTTCCTTCCCATCTTTAACCATTTACCTTCTATGCAATTCATAATTCTTTATCAACTAATAAATCCAATAGAATTATTACAATTTGATCAAGCACATTCCATACATGGAAAACACAATAGGAAATGTTGGGATATAGGGCAGACCCAGGATTTTTACCATTAACTTCACACCAACAAAAGACCCACAGTGTTGGCCCTTTCGGCAACAACCTACGAACAGGTTGCAGTCTCACCCGAAACAACTATGGGATGCCACAGAATCAGGTTTCTGCAAGTAGAAGAGGGATATTACTGTACCTTTATCCTCTAATAACTTATATTCATATAACACAGAGATTCAACATTCACATATATAACCTCACAGCTAAATAAACAGACAGTGACTTGCTTAACCCTTTATTGGGAATTCACAGCGAAGTTATTAAGTTAGCAGTGATCTCATTTATCAGATATTTGTTTATCAATGCATGAAAGAACATAACAGAAACAACACAAAGAACCACAACAAAAGATATAACGTGGTTCACCCCCAGTGTAGGGGTTACGTCCACAGAACTGTGTTTTATTCAACTCTTTACTAAAACCACAGTTCTGGTCTGCACACTCAGCTACAGATCCTTTCAAGTCCTTAAAGCCGCACACGCAGCTGCAAGCCTCTGTGCACACAGCTACAAATTTCCTTAATCACCCAAAACCCTCTGTGCAAACAATTGCAGAGGTCATCCATGCACACAGCTAGGACTCAACCTTCTTACAAAACAAGCCTTAGCTTCGCATCAATTCATCTTACATCAAAAGCCTAAAATGACTTCTTTACAAGAGTTCTTATTTATAGTGCACTTATTACAAAACCATGGGCACCCCGAACCCTAAACCCTGGATTTAAACCATGGTTTATTACAAACAGAGGACTTTGACTCAACCCCGACACCCCTAAGACTATTTTGAGTCGTAACTCCGCTTACAACTTCCACAAAAACCACGGAGTTACAAAAATTAGGGACTGTTAAGGTGCGTGCCCCAACAGGCCCCTAAGACTCACCAGTGGCCCGTCTCGGGACACTCTGCTACTCTTCTGCTAGGAAAACTTTGTCAGCAAAGATAGTGAACTGTTTGTTGAGGCCACACATGATAGTGTCGGTGGCTTTCTCCTTTTCGACCAACTCCTGCAATACTGCGGCTGATGCTTCACTGACCTTTGTCTTTGCAAATGCAGCATATTCCTTCAGAACTTTGAGTTGGGTGTCCACAACAGTACTCAACTCAAAACCTTTATTGATAAGTGGCTGCATAGAGTTTTCCACTTCTATTGCTCTTACTCTACATGACTCAATTTGCTGCTAGAGTTCATTGCTTCGCTTTACCTTGACCATTTTCTCCATAGGAGGCAGAGTCTTAATTTCCGATTTTACTGTATCCAACTCTGTCTGTCGCTGCCTGATGGTTTCTTGCAGCTATCCGACTTCTGGATTTTCCTGCAGGGTGGTCCAAGCCTCAACACTGTCTTCTAGAAGCTTCACTGCACTGCTCACAGTATCCAAGATTTTTGCTGTGGAGGCCTGAATGTCGACTCGGCGTTGCTCCCTGACCTCTGGTGGGCTCTTCGGGGTGATGCAGAGTTGAAGCTCCACAATCTGAGCCTCGTGGTCTGCTTTGAGCTTCTCTATTTCACTGCGAGACTGCTGCATGTAATCTTTCAACCTGGATAATCTTTGTTCTGGTTCTTCCACCAGCTGTACGTCGAAGTCAAGAAGACTTCGACATGCCTCATCCAAGACTCGTACTAGGGTAATGTGCTTACGTTCTGCATCCCTCTTTCTCTGCTCCGCTGCCTCCAGCTGCGTGGTGAATCCCTACTGCTTACTTATGGAATTTTCCAACTGCATTTGCAAATATTGGTTGTGTGCCTGGATTTCCTTCATAATCACTAACTAACAGAGATTTAGCTCCATCATGGACATCTTAGTGTAATCGATTCCAACCTTCATACTCATTTCCAGACGAGACGTTGCATCTGTTAATATGAGGGCGGCACTTGAGACTTGGCCTTTGTTGTCTCTGGCCAGCCATTGCCTTAGGTCTGGCGGTGCGCTTAGTGGGACAGTGCTTGCTGAAGCACCAGTCAGTGATTTTTCTGCGAAGTCCTTCAACTCCAAAATGTGTTTTGCTACACCGGTGATGGCATGCAGTTGTGTGGCTGCAAATTCTAACCATTTCTTGGTGAGAACTTATGTGGACCTCGAGAGATCCTGATCAAGCTTCTCACTTGTTAGGCTGGGCTCCTCATCAATATTCTTGTCCTTCGACGCCTTCATTTTCTTTCGGGACTGGGGTTTGTTCACTTCCTCCGGTTCTGGCGTCTTGCGCTTATCCTGTCGATTAGGGTCTGAAATAGTTTTAACCGAGTCTTCTTCTTCTTCATCATTGCCATCATCTCCACCCTGGTCGTTTTCACTCTGCTGTGACTCATTTTGTTCTTCATTGTCTTCAGGGGGGTCTTGCTGCTGTGTATGACTAGGGCCTATGCCTAGATTGGTAACTGGGGGAACTGGGATGGTGGGTTTTTTCCCTGCGTCCTTCAACCATTCCGTCGGCCACTGTTGAACGACCACGAGGATGTATTCTTTGGTCACTACATATGGTAACTTAAACCATTGATGCTTTTGATCCACGCAGGCCTGGATGAAAATATGATGCATGTCAGCATTGAAATGGGCTGCGCCGTCGTATTGAGAGAATAACTCATTACTGAGCCGAGGGGTTTTCGTGATCTCATACGAGATACTCATCATATAAAAGGCAAATACATAGTTGGTCATCTGCTGTAGGGTTTTATCCTGGGAAACCCATAGAGAGGCGTACTGTACTGCACCAGGCAAGTCTGGAGGTATAGCAGCAAACTGCACCTCGGTAGGTTCTTGCCATCCTACCAGGGTGATAAGGACTATCAATCAGGAATAGTGAAAGGGCCTACCTTTCTCCTACGCATCGCAGACGTCTTCAAGGAATTCCTTCGCAATATACGCTGCCCAGTTGTAACTGTAGCCTTCGGCACAGTTCGCAACAATTCTGATAACCGGGGCAGGCACTTCACATGGTCTGCACTTTCACATGAGCTTTCATGCTAGAAGCTCAACTACGAAGTGAATATTATGTTGTTGAATTGTGGAAGTGTGATACCCTCGTTTTCCCTTCGTCAAGATGAAGTGTTCCTTCATGCTTTGTGCAAGCTTCGTATCCTCATGCTTTGAAGGAAATTCGGTCCCTGGATCAGGCCCCGCTATTGGTAAGTATGTGATCCTATGAATGAGCTCACCATTAATAGGAATTTTCTTGTCTCCTATCCACAGGTGGCCATCATGTACTAATTCCAGCAGCTGCTTGACCACTATGGTTACCTGTGTGCTACGACCAAAATGGGGAACATCGAGCATCTTTAGAAGACCAGCTTGATCCAAGCCAGCAGCCCATTGTTTTACTTCCAGCAATGTCACGCTAGTCTCTGGATATTTGACAAAATGCAAGTATTGTGCTGGGATGAACTATGGAAACTTTCCACGATCATTCGTGTCGTGGTCGGCATACTTAAGTCGATCTATTTTCCCTGTCATGGTCCTGACCAACTGCACTCCTAGGGGCAACAAAGGGGTGCATAATGTGAAATTCTTTAGTCGCTGAGGTGGCTGGACTCCTGGTCGAACTGGTGGAAGATACAGTGGATGCTTCGATGCAATGTTCTCATCTTCTGTAGGTGGGACCTCTGCTAAACCAGACGGAGGCATCTCGGGGTCCTCTGGTGTTTTCCTTGATTGCTTGTGGCAGTCTTCATTATGCTTAGAATGAACTTCAGGTTTGAACTTCTTTCAGGTAGAGCATGTCTGCATTGGCTGAGTCGGCGCTGGGGGAGTTTCTTCATGGGGAGCAGATGCAGGTGGTTGGTGAAAAAGGTTCGGCAAACCCGTATGCTCAAACTCTCTCAATAGTTCTTGGAACTCACGATCAGCGGACATGGATGCAATTGTAAAACTCAAGAAACTGAAAAATGCGAACCTTGCGGGTGTGGGTGTCTTCTTATAGAATCTATCCGCGAAATCTGTCATAACTGTGCATTGATGGCGCCAATTCTGAGAGAGATCTATTCCAGACGGCGGGAGATTTTCCAAGATCGCATTAATACAGGAAGTTAATACAGAGAACGTATCGGCGCTGCCAAATTTGATTTCTTCTAATGGTCATTTTTTTTTATAGTTCCGACAGACCTTTCCTTCTTGGGCACAAGCAGTAGCTGTGGCTGCACCCTAATGAGGACATTCGACACCTCTGCACACCATCTGTGGCATGGAGTCGAGCTTCGACCCAAGACAAAATGTCATCCACAGCTTCAATGATTCCTCTTATTTCCAGGAACTTCATCAGACATAAGTCCCGACACCCATGGAGAAGTTGGGTCGCTTTGCTTACCGTGTCTTCATCCCAATAATCTCCACTGGTAGCACACTTAGGCTGGTCTTCTGATCTAATGTTGACTGTCCACGTCTGCAAGGGCTGAGTCACTATAGGGGCTTCGACTGCTGGTCCGTGTACGTTGCAGTGTCCTTCTGACTCAGGAATACCACTATTGCACGGATCATCATCCTCGTCAATTGCGAGGTTATAATATTCGACTGCATGAGCTTCTTGTGCTGTCCAATCAGGCCGGTATTTTACTATTTCTTGAGCATCCA
Source organism: Pseudotsuga menziesii (assembly GCA_001517045.1). Classification (NCBI taxonomy): domain Eukaryota; kingdom Viridiplantae; phylum Streptophyta; class Pinopsida; order Pinales; family Pinaceae; genus Pseudotsuga; species Pseudotsuga menziesii. Next base: position 401,633 of record LPNX010834462.1, on the reverse strand, counting down.
ATACCTTATTATGGACCAACCTGATTAAAGCTGGACAAATTTCAATAGTAGAAAAGGTAAGCACAAAACTCTCAACAAGGTGATCCCAACTTACAGTATCCTGGCGAAGCTCAGCCTCCGCGTACCAGTTCTTTGCTATTGGTTCCAAAGTATGCACAAACCTATGTACCCATGTTTCTTGAGGTACATGCTGCCATGCTTCGTAGCACTGTGCCCAATGTTCCTGAGGGCTAGTCTTCCCGTCAAACCTGCTTTGTACCTCCTGGGGCTGATCCATAATTCTCAGGTGAAGGAACTTTTGACAAGCTTCCCAACTAGGACTGTTCTTCTGATGGCCATTCCACCATCTGGCTGTTGTGGCTCTAAATACTAAATCTAGAGTCTCCCTTTTTGGTGAATCTAGTATATGGTCTGAGAATTGTTCAATAAACTGTTCTGGATCTGACAAGTCATCAAAATTAGGTAGGAATCTTACCTGTGCACCAAGACATATGATAGATTTGGTAATTCTAGCACATCTATGTCCATGCAGCTCATAAAGTCTGTTCTGCCAGTTTTCTAACCCATCATCTGAATCCGTCATGCAGGAGCTGTCACACTGCCAATCCATGATACCGTCGGCAGTAGGATCAACATAATATTCTTCCTTAGCTGTGATATTGTGGATGTGGTCCAAAGCATCCTGGTCTTCATCTCTTACTGGCTCTATGTATCTCTCTCCTTGAGAAGGGTCCAATGGGACTATGACTCTCATTCCTTTCCCTTCGAAATTCATTTGTCCCTTCTTCAGGTTGATGACTACATCATTATATATTTCCCATTCAATTCCTAGTAGTGCGGGATAGGGGTTGATGTCATCAATTATTTCAATTACCTCAAAGTCTGCTAAGTTACTGACTCCATCAATATCTACTGGTACACTAGGGAGTCTTCCTAGGGGCACAATCTTCTGCTGATTGGCTAATATCAACTGTATGGGGGACCAATCAAGGGTAGTTTTTCCTATTTGTTCCCAAGTTTTCTTAGTTAAGATATTTACCTCTAATCCTAGGTCCAAGATAACAGCAGTCATATCATACTCTCCTATATGAGCATTCAATCTCAATTCCCTGCCAGTTTTCCTGACTCTATGAATAGCTTTTTCCTACCCAGAACTTTGCTGAGGTTCACAGGAAGCAATAACTTTCTGCAACTCACTTAAAGCATTCTGATTTCTTAGGATCTTCAGACAACTCTGTAAAAAGGAGGACAATGTACTTACTTTGTCTGTGGAAGTTTCTTGCGTCTGTGACTACTGCTGAGGTTGTTGCGCAGGTATTACCAATGTGTTGGGGTCAGCAAAGTCTCTCGTGGCTGCCATAAATGTCTCTTTTTCTCTTTCGACATCAAATGCATGGATTTTTTCTGGGGTCTTCCTAACCCAAGCCTCGGCGGGCTGTTTCTCCTTGTTCTGTGCTTCCGTCATAGCTCCACTCTGGGTAACAACATTAATGGTTGGGGTAGGTCTTTGATCGATGGAAATCATCTGAATATTCTGAGTAGGCACACTATTTCTTTCCTGAATCTTAGCTATCAACTGCGGGCACTGCTCGATCACATGATCTACTGCTCGGCAATACCGACATGTCGTAGTTGTGTTTCAACAGTCTCTTGCTAGATGCCTGGCCTGGTTACAGTTGTAACACACAACC
>LPNX010834462.1:293480-399121 GCA_001517045.1 Pseudotsuga menziesii | reverse complement strand
AAATCTAACAGTCTGATTCAATTAGCAATATACCTTTTTCAGCTAATAGCATTTTAATTCTCAAACTAAATGAATTCAAAAACTTACCCCTTGGTCCTTCGAAAAACTGTCGCTCGGCTTCGCTAAAGGAAGTACTCGTGTCGATGGAGAACTCCATCACAATTGATTCAAGGGTTCGCTTTGTCCAGAAATCAACAGCGCGGGATATCTTGTTGTTCACCCTTTTCAGTATATTAATTCTTGCAGGGGTCCAATCAGAAAGCTGACGTTCTTGGAAGTTCGTCCTTCTCTCTGTTAACCTGGATAACCACTGGTGCAACTCTATGTGGATACTACCAAAGAAAATTTCATAAACATCACAGAAAGCATACCTTTGTAAAAAATCATTGGCACTACAACGCGGATATTTGTTCTCTTGCTCAGCAAATTTTAGATAAGTCTCATCAATCCAATCACTGATTTCCTTCACAGAGGGTCTCCAGAACATAGCCCTCGAGGTACGACGTAAACCCCTCTTGAGCAGATACTGAGTTCAACCGGCAACGGAACCAATTTGTTGGGCTATAGGGTAGACCCGGGCTTTTTACCACTAACTTTGCACCAACAAAAGACCCACAGTGTTGGCCCTTTCGGCAACAACCTGTGAACAGGTTGCAGTCTCACCCGAAATAGCTATGGGATGCCACAGAATCAGGTTTTTGCAAGCAGAAGAGGGATATTACTGTACCTTTATCCTCTGATAATTTATATTCATATAACACAGAGATTCAACATTCACATATATAACCTCGCAGCTAAATAAACAGACAGTGACTTGCTTAACCCTTTACTGGGAATTCACAGCGAAGTTATTAAGTTATCAGTGATCTCATTTATCAGATATACATTTATCAATGCATGAAAGAACATAACAGAAACAACACAAAGAACCACAACACAAGATATAACATGGTTCACCCCCAGTGTAGGGGTTACGTCCACAGAACTGCGTTTTATTCAACTCTTTACTAAAACCACAGTTCTGGTCTGCGCACTTACCTGTAGATCCTTTCAAGTCCTTAAAGCCGCGCACACAGCTGCAGGCCTCTGCGCACATAGCTACATATTTCCTTAATCACCCAAAACCCTCTGCACACACAGCTGTAGAGGCCATCCACGCACACAGCTGGGACTCAACCTTCTTACAAAACAAGACTTAGCTTCGCATCAATTCATCTTACATCAAAAGCCTAAACTGACTTCTTTACAAGAGTGCTTATTTATAGTGCACTTATTACAAAACCATGGGCACCCCGAACCCTAAACCCTGGATTTAAACCATGGGTTTATTACAAATAGAGGACTTTGACTCAACCCCGACACCCCTAAGACTATTTTGAGTCATAACTCCGCTTACAACTTCCACAAAAACCGCGGAGTTACCAAAATTAGGGACCATTAAGGTGCGCGCCCCAACAGGAAACAATAAAATTGATTCCAATAATGAATATTTACCAGCAATTGAACTTATTCAATAACAATTTATTTGGGCAACTGACTCTATGTAAAGCACACTCCACCCAACTATAATAAATTTTGCTCATAAATATCTCAGCAAAACACCACACTTGAGCTGATACATGTGCATTCACCAGTATTTTTTCTCACCCAATTCCTCAATACTCATAATTAACACTTGTCAATTAGGAAAATTGGCCTATATACAATTCCATGCCAAACAGTTCATTTCACCTTCCTATCTTTCTTTTGTCAGCACAACAGTGAGACACATTGTTGTTCAGTGTGCTCAGGATTCCACTAATATAGTTACCTACACCATTTTCATTTCATTGGGATGACCAAATGAAAACATGGGCACAGCTTCAGTAAACAGTATTCCCAGTATGGCTCATAGGTTCAGAATTTCATTTTATTTTAACTCCATGGAGAGAAATTCCCCTATCTTCACTTAGACTCTTCCCCTCGAAATGGGTCATTTATTCCCCCTCCTATGGACCAAACGAAACCCCCTTTGAAATCTACTTTTATTGCATGATAATCTCTTTCCCCAAGTGGTCTCTCCCATGAGATATGTTTCTCTCTTTAATTAAGAACTAATCATTTCCCTTAATCACACTTAATCCCCATCTTAACATAAAACAAGTTTAAGTTAATCAAAAGGGAATTATGATCAAATCATGACATAAGGTAATTGTAGGGACTTTAATATTTACTAAGGTCATAGAATGGTTTCCCACCCAAGACACTTCTAATCCCCCTTACATCCTCTAGTGAATACATGGGTCCTCAATCTCTTCAGCGTACTTCCTTGGCGCAGTTGGTTATATATTCTTAATATTAATAATTTAAAAATACATATGTTCATCCTTTCAGGCATTCATATGCAATAATTAAATTTGGACCCAATCAAACTAGGGGTTTTAAGCCAGGAGTGTTACATTACTATATCTATGTTTAGTTTCAAAGTGACACCTTTATTGCTGAGGGTTTTTAGATTGATCTTGGATCTAGATGATACCCAATTTTAGTGGGAATTCTAGAACATTGATTCTAAGTTAAAATGTCCAACAATTCATGGAAATAAATTTAAAAGTTTAATGGACATAACTTTGATCTTTGGAATCTCAAAATGGAGGATCTCCTTATATATCGAGAGCAATGGGTTGTTGTCAACCCAAAACAACTACAATGGGTGTTAAAATTTTACTACTCTAATCACAAGAGTTGAGCATATCCCTGATATACTACCCTATAGATTCATATATACATACATAGAAAATAAATTTCAGATCTGATCTATAAGAAGCAATAATAAACTCATTAACTATTGAAGATGCGCAACAAAACTAGAAATACAACACACATAAACAAAATGATTCACCCTAGAAACCCCAATGGGGGAAACCAACAAGTATGGGGTGTTTTAAATCTCAAGACAGAGAGAAATAATATAGAGTTATACAATCATAAAGTTATACAAGTAGAGAAACCTGATAGGACAAGACCTATATCTGCATGTAGTTGCACTTGCCTCTCCAAGGAATGCTCCCTCTACTCTACTCTAACTCTAAATCTATGATAACTGCCTCTTCCAATCTCTAGAAGAAGTGAATTCTTCTCTATCTCTGAATAAGAGATCCCTATATGCCCCTCTTAGTCTATTATGCTCAACTAATGATGAACTATGCCCTCATTTCTCATAAGTGTTCCCCTACTGCGGAAGTATTCCCTCTCTACTTAGTAGTGTGACCCTCTCTCTATCTCATTAAATATATGATTGAGATATCAATGTTCCCTACTCAATCTTTGATGGAATACCCTCACTCTCTCAAATCTCATAGTTTCAATATCTGTGTCATGTATCTTAGAATTGCACCCCCATTGGAGAAGTACACCTCTCTCTCTCTCAAGAATGTGCCTCTGCTTCTATGCTCCTAAATATATGCATAGATCCTATGTGATGATATCTCACACAATTGTAATGATTCCCCCTTAATATCATAAGGAATTTCCCTCACTCTATCAGGAATGTGCCACCAATATATCTTATATGAATGTTCCCTTTCTCATCCATTGATTCTCCCTCCCCATGAAAACCAGTCTCCCTCCTATGGCCTCTCGCTAACTGAAGTTGTTTCAAATAAGTTTGGTTAGTTTGATTATCCCTCACACTCTTATAATGATGCGCTCCTTTCAATATCTGAACGTTTTGATCACTCACTCTCTGCTCATCCCTCTCAACTCAAGAAGTGCACTCTTAGTCTCCAAGGTGCACCCTCCTCTCTGATCACTTGTATCTCACAAGTGTACCTCACTTTTACCCCCTGAAAGCATTTTATAATATTTCGGTGACTTTTAGGGTTCCAAAACCCTAACCTGCTTTTCATGGACATGCACATGCAACATGCATATATCATGCACATGAATCATCCAAATGTCATGCACATGCATCATGCAAATATCACTACAACATTAAAAAATGATGTATCATGCATTCCTCACATGTAACTAATAAAAGTATCAAAATTGAATACATGTTTCCACCATTGGTTCCATGACGACTAGTAGAGTGTTTCCACACCCTATATCCATTCCCCCTTTGTTAATGTCCCTTCATGTTAGGAATGAATACATGAATTACATCTCGATATAAAAATATCAACACTCCATCTTAGTGAGGCAATTCCTTCTGGCACCCATATTTATTAATTGCTCTGCTACTGCAACTACTCCCTCTTAACTGGCTACATCTATTGTACTCTAATATGATAATCTGTGAGCCTCATCCATTTGTGCCATATTCATGGAAGCCTCATTATCTCTTAATATCACTGACATTGATTCATGTTCCAGACTCCCTCTAGAACTTTGCTCCATAATCCCTCTCAAGCTATCCATAGGATGATCCACCACCATATTCCTAAGTCTTTTTCTCTGATATGTCTCATCTCGCTCATGAGCCTCTCTTAGAGTTAAATTGTAACCAGCTAACCCTCTTTCGAGAACTAGAATAAGTATCCTCTTGTTGAATCTTCACTTTATGAGGCCTCCTAAGGTATAATTCCCCTCCCTGAGCTTCCTCCAACTCATCTTAGTTGTTTAGTAACTCTCATGACACTTGTCTTCCTCTTCATGCTCCAATTCTTTCCCCAGTTCGAATGGATGCCCCTAACTCCCAAATTCGACCTCTTGGTGGCTATTTTTAGAATTGACATGTCATATTTTCCATATATCAGCAATCAGGTCTGAATTCATCATACTTGTCATAAAATATTCCATCATTTGTTGTCATAGAGTGCATAGAGTCTCCTTCCAAGTGGTACACTTTGTCTTCTAGTCTCTTCCTCTTCCACGAGAGTTACCCTCCTTTACCAATTCGAATTCCTTCTCTCATTATATGATATTTGACACCACATAACCATCCAATAATGTTACATTACCCATGTGTTCGAATTTGGATGAATATCATGCCAAGTGTGCGGGGAATCTAGTCACCCAAAGGCTCCACAAGCTTCCTAGTCTCTTCATGAATCCATGCCACCTTATTTTCTTAGCATTTATCATTTATGTTACCCATTTAAATGTGAATATGATAAACTAAATTCCTTTTGGGTCCCATATCCCTTTATTACAAAATTTATGTCTCCATCTCGACCTAGGGAACTAGTAGGTTGGTGAAGCATTATTTACAAGTAGTCTTATTTGGAAATTATTTAATTGGGGACATGACACAAAAATATAGGGTTTGCTCTGACAAATATAATATCTTATCTTAAAATATGATATATGTTCTCACTGATATGATATCTTCTTTTTAGATCTGATATATGTTCTCACATAGTTTCCTTCTCTTCAAATCTGATATATTGTGCACTCTCTACAACACCACTAAGTAAAACCTTGATTTCATTAAGAGACGACGCTATGATACCAAGTTAAATTTTTACTAGTCTAATAATAGGGGATGAGCTTATCTCTAATATACTACTCTATATATTCCTAGATACATATATAGAAAATAAATTTAATATATGATCAATAAGAAACAATAATAAACTCGTTAACCGTCAACTATGGGCTTTCTTCAATATCGAGCCAGAGAGAAATAATATAGAGTTATACAATCAAAAAAATTTACAAGTAAAGAAACATGATGGGAAAATCCCTAGATCTAAATGCAAAGATACACATGTTCTTCTAAGGGATGCTCTCTTTTCTCTACTCTAACTCTAAATCTTTGATAACTACCTCTATTAATATCTAGAAGAAGTAATGTCCTCTATATTTGTAAATAATAGGTTCCTTTGTTCCCCTCTTAGTCTTCTTTGCTCAACTGATGAGTAATTGTGCCCTTCTCTCTCAGAAGTGTGCCCCTACTCTAGAAGTGTTCCCTCTCTTCTCAGCAATGCATCCCTCTCTTTGTATCGATCAATCTCTAATTGAGATCTCAATGTGCCCTCCTTAGTCTTTTATGGAATACCCTCACTTTTATAGCTCTTTTAGCTTTAGTATCTGTGTCATATATCTCAGAAGTGCACCCCCACTCAAGAAGTATGCCTCTCTCTCTCTCTCAAGAATGTGCCTCTGCTTCTCTACTCTTGAATCTCTAAATATATATTATGTGATGATATCTCACACAACTAGAATGATGCACCCCCTAAGTCTCAAAAGGAATTTCTCTCCCTCTATCAGGAATGCACCCTCAATCTTCCTCAGATATATGTTCCCTTCCTCATGCATCAATTCTCCGTCTTGATGCAAACTAGACTCCCTCTTGATGCAAACCAGTCTCACACAAGTTCGGTCAGTGTGATGATCTCCCAAACTCTTGAATGATGTTCTTTTATCGATCTCTAAAGGATTTGCACCCTCACTCTTTACTCATACCTCTTAGATCAATAAGTTCTCCCTTAGTCTCTAAAGTTATCCCTCCTCTCTGATCACCTCTATCTCGTAAGTGTACCTCACTTTTACCCCCTGAAATCCTTTTATAAGATTTTGGTGACTTTTAGAGTTCCAAAACCCTAACCTATTTTTTAGGCACATTAAAGTCTCATGCACATGCATCATGTAGATCTCATGCACATGCATTGTGCAAATCTCATGCACATTCATCATGCAAATATCACTATTGCATTAAATAAAGGTGTATCATGCATTCCTCACATGCAACTAGTAAAAGTCTCAAAAATCACTGCATGTTTCCACCACTGGATCCATGACGAGTAGTAGAGTGTGTCTTACACCCTATATCCATGCCTTCTATTTTAATGTCCCTTCATTCTAGGCATGAATGCATGAAGGGAGTACTGAGATACAAATCTCAACAATAGGTATGTCATTGAAATATTCACAGAAACTCTATAGAAAATCAATGCGTACAATCCAACTTTGTTTGGAATATTGTGGATTATTGAACGTCTCAAGAGTAGACACTGCAAATAAATTGTGGGCTAAGTTGGTGAACTTTTACAATTCAAAATATCTTGTTAACAAGTTGCTTCTTCAGAAGAATCTATATCTTCTAAGGATAAATAAGGGAGACTCACTAACAAAGCACTTGAATGCATTTAACACTATTGTCGAATAATTGTTGTATGTGGATATCAAAATCATCAAGGAGGACGAATGTATCAGTCTATTGTGTTCTTTTCTAGACACATGTGATAGCTTGGTCATGGATATTAGAAATAGTAATACCATGTTAAAGATCAATGATGTGGTTGGGTATTTGTTTTCAAAATATATAAGGTGGAAGAACATGGAAGGTTTGGACCACAATGAATTGATTGTAATAGGTCAACCAAAAAATAAACAAAAAGGTAAAACATCTAGTATAAAATCAAATTTGAGGGGTAGATATAAGACCGTATCTAAATCCCTTGGTCGAATGAAAATTAAATTTTGGCGATGTCATAAATTCAGGCATTATAAGCGAGATTGCAAGTGAGCAAGAGTCAAGAATTAAATTGGGCCTTAAGAATCACATTCAACTAAAAGTAATCCTTCTACTAAAGAGAAAGGAGATGTGTATTTGGCCTCGACAAGTACATAGTCAGATCATGATTCTTGGTTGATACACTCTGGTGCATCATATCATATGGCACCACACATAGATTGATTTTGCAATTATGAGAAATACAATGGTGGTGATGTTATTCTAGGAGATGATTCATCAAACAAGATTTTTCATACAAGGTAAAGTTCAATTGATATTGGAGGATGGAAGGATAGGAATTATTCTAGGGGTTATGCATATTTCATATTTGTCTCAAAACATTATATTCATCAATAATATGTGAAATGGAGTTGTTTAGTCTATATTTGAAAAAGATTCATGAAAAATTATGTGAGGAGTGATTGTACTTATGAGAGGAGTTCAGAATTGAAAACTATACAAGCTATTGGGAATAAAATATACCAATGGATGTGTGAATGCATCCTTTCCTAAATCCAACAACATATTTAATTCTCTAGTCATCTCAAACATGTTGTGGCATAAATGGATGGGACATATTGGTGAGAAAGGTCTTCGTTCTATGCACAACAAAGGCATGGTCAAAGGTATCCTTAATTGTTCTTTAGAAAAAGACTTGTATGAACATTGTATTTATGGTAAACAAACTCATGTAAGTTTCCCATATAGGACCATAAGGACCAAGGAAATATTGCACTCAATACATAGTGATGTGTTTTAACTAGTATTGGTCCCATCACTAAAGGGATCCTAGTATTGTGTCTCTTTCATAGATGATTTCTCCATAATGACATGGTTTTGTTTTTTTAGGAAGAAATTTGGGGGTTTTTGAAAGGTTCCAAGAGTTCAAATATCTTGTATCAAATCAGAATGGAAGAAATATCAAGGTGTTGAAAAATTATAAGGAAGGATAATTCTATAGTAAGGTGTTCAACTAGTTCTGTAGACATCGCAATATAAATTGACAAAAACACAACTCCATACATGCCTCAACATAATGGATTTGTTGAAAGAATGAATAGAATGTTGATGGAAAAAGAAAGGAGCATTCTCATTGGTCCAAGTATCACACAATAAATCTAATCAAAGGTAGTCAACATGGCATTATACCTAGTGAATAGGTTTTCATTAATGGATCTAGTCAACAAGACTCCGTATGTGGCATGGGCTGGTGAAAGGACCTCTCTTTTACATCTCATAGTGTTTGGATGTGATTCATTTGTGCATGTTGTTGGGTTTATTCTTCCTTTTGACCCAGTTCCAGTCCCTTTTGCTTAAAGCAAAAATCCCAAGATATCGTCTTGACAGAGCAAGGCTCAGTCACAGAACCTATGGTCCAGATGCAGTCTCACTCGATATATCTTCCTTATGATTAACTTCCAAAACCGGGTTTCCGCAGTTGGGTGGGGGATTTCCTTTTCCCTTGCGACACACTAAGTTGCTTATCTAAGGTTGATGGGTGGGGTTTTGACACTTATTATACACATCCAAGATATGACACAGTCCATCCTTGTACAAGTATTATATCAACAACTAAATGCGACGTAAGTACTTTCACACATTCACAGCAATAGTGAAACATATATCAATATACTCTTTGTAACAAAATACATAGACATTCACTCACATCAACGTATAAACATGCATCTTAAACACATTCATCATTCATACATTCGACACAGTAGTTAACGTGGAAACCCATCCTGGAAAAACCACAAAGGCGCTCTTCATCTAGCATGAGAAATGTATGCACCTTTGATATACGCACTAAGCTATAGACTATGTTCTATATCTTCTTCTTTATCTACATAGACTCTTTCTTTCTCTCATGCTCTTTGATATTCTCTTCTACTCTCTCCCTACATGACTCTACTAATGACCCATGCACATACAAGATCAACTCAACTTATCCTACACTTTTGTGCACTTAGCTGCAAATTCTTCAACCCTTTCCTACAACATTAACAGATAACTCTACATACAGAAAATACTAGAACAGAGCAAAGGCTACCTCTGTGAGACTAACATAGAGGAGACTTAACAAGGAAGAATATAACAATAGAGAAGCTAACCTACATATATCTTGAATTCTTCCTTTTATAACCTCTTACATGTCACTTTCAGTTGACTTTATACAGTTAGCCAACATGCTTCCTTTCCTTTTCTAGAAACACATGTCAGTAGGCACTAATGGCCCAAATTACAAATATGATTTCATACATGCAGCTTTCATCTACTCTGGCCTGTTCGGGTACACAGGGTACTCCTAAAAGACCAAACACCTTGAGCAACTGCTTCACACAAATAGATCACAAAATCGATGTTTATCATGTGGTTAAAACCCTCAAGAGGAAAACAGTCCACGGCCCCAGCCAAATAGCTACTTGGAGCAATTTATTATGCAAAATAAAAAAAGTTACATGAGATTGTCATAATCTATCAACTAGCCAAGGACCCTCCATGCTCTTTAAATAGAGATCATGGACCAATCGGGTGCTAAGCCACATATCAATGGTAGGTATGATCTAAGAGAAGTTGAACAGTCGGATCACTTTATGTCTAGAGCATATCGTGACTGTCGGATTAGAATATTTACAAATGCATACTAAAGAAACACACTTTACCTAATGGATATATTACACAAGTTGATCTTAACTAACTCCTAAGTGTCTAAATATCCTAACATCCCCCCTTAAGAAAAACTTGTGATAGGATTGAAGGATTTACAAAAGTGACACTATTAGGAGAAGGAAGGAGGCATTAGATCCTATCCCCCCTTAAGGACACATCCCTGAACTCCTAACATAGATCAAAGTTTAGAAAACTTTGCTTCTGTAAGAGACTTGGTGAAGATGTCTACAACTTGATCATCTGTAGGGCAATAGAGCATTTCAAGAACATGATCATGAACAAGATTTCTAATGAAGTGCATGTGTAGCTCAATGTGTTTGCTGCATTGATGGAGAACTAGATATTTGGAAATCTTGATGGCCCTTTGATTGTCGCAACAAAGTGGAGTAGGTTGTTGCTGCTCGAATCCAAACTCTAAAAGGATCTATAGAATCCATAAAGCTTCCTAAATGGCATTAACTGTGGCTCGAAATTCTGCTTCTGCTGAAGAAAGAGCAAGAGCTTTTTGTTTCTTACAAGCCCAAGTGACAGGCCTAGATCCCAAACTGAAAACATAACCTGCAGTAGAATTTTGATCATTGGGATCGTCTACCCAATCTGAATTAGTGAAACCAACAAACAAAGGTTTCCCCCATGTACTATAGTGAATCCCAAACTGAAGTGTACCTCAAATATATCGAAGTATTCTTTTTGTTGCTTTCCAGTGACTTTCATGTGGAGTTTGCAAATAACGGGAAACATGACCAACGGCAAAGGAAAGGTCAGGATGGGAATGAGTCAAGTATAAAACACTACTAACAACATGACAATATAAGGTGGCATCTACTTCAAGGGAAGTACAAGTGGCAGAAAGTTTGATTCCAGACTAGAAGGGAGAAGGGGCTGGTTTACAGTCTTCCATGTGGAAGTGACAAAGAAGGTCACAAGCATACTTAGACTGGGAAAGAAAGATTCATTCTTTGGTTTGCAAGAGTTGGAGACTAAGAAAATAATGCAAATGTCCTAAGTCTGACATTTCAAAATTTTACTTAAGACTGGATTTCACATGGGTTATAAGTTTAGGGTCACTACCAGTAAGGATAAGATCATCAACATAAAGAACAAGTATGATGAGATGGTTTCCTACTTTCTTGGTATAGACATTGGGGTCAGAATGGCATCTAGAAAAACCAGTATCAAGGAGAAAGCTATCCATTTTGGCATACCAAGCTCTAGGAGCTTGCTTAAGGCCATATAAGGATTTCTTAAGGAGATAAATAAGGCTAGAGTTATCCTGAACATATCCAGGAGGTTGTTCCATGTAATTTCCTCCTGTAAATCACCATGTAAAAAGGTACACTTGACATCCATTTGATGGACTTCCCAGCTATGTAAGGCGGCAAGGGAAAGAACAAGGAAGATGGAATTCATTTTTGTGACAAGAGAAAAGGTTTCATTGTAGTCAATCCCTTCAACTTGGGAAAAAACTTTGGAAACTAAGCTTGCCTTAAGTCTTTCAACACTTCCATCTTATACATACTTAGTTCTATAGACCTATTTACATCTGACAATTTTTTTTCCTTTTGGAAGAGGAATAAGATCCCAAGTATCGTTCACCATTAAGGAACGATATTATTCATCCATAGCTGCATCCCAATCTAGATTTCCTGAAGCTTCTGCAAAAGTTTCTGGATCATGATTCTCGGAAACTTGAGCCAAAAGAGAAGAGGCTCACTGAAACTGAGAACGTGTTCGATGTTGATCTCTAGGATCACCGGTAAGATCACCAGCTGCTTCACATGTTGAACAGACCCATCAAGGAAGCATTGGTGTTGGTGCAATTGGAGGAACATGAGCAGGTGGAGGTGGATTTTCATCCTCACTATCATCATCAAAAACTGGAGTTGAAAACCTGTCAAGGAAGTTGGAAGAAGAAGAAGAAGGCACAATCACTGAATCAGGCTCGCAGGCCAAAGATGGCACACCCGCCAAGTTAGGCTCGCAGGCCAAGAGATTTTCGTCAAATTTAACATCTCTTCTAATGATTATATCATGTAAACTAGGCTGAAGAAGTCTATAACCTTTTACATCTTCTGAATATCCAACAAATATGCACTTTTCACTTTTAGGCTACAATGCATTCCATTTTTCATCCAAAATGTGAGCCCATGCTTCATAACCAAACACATGAAAGTGACTTACATCTGGTTTAATTTTACTTCATGCTTCTTCCGGTGTTATACCTTGTAAGACTTTAGCAGGTGTGCGATTAACTATGTAATTTGCATAATTTATGGCCTCAGCCCAATATTGAAGACTTAGTCCCTTAGATTGGATCATACAATTAGCCATTTCTTTTAAAGTGTGGTTCATCCGTTCAGCTACACCATTTTGTTGTGGTGTATAAGGAACAATGTGTTGTTGTTGGATTCCTTGTTCAGTGCATAAAGTAGTGAACTTGTTGTTAACATATTCTCCTCCATTGTCAGATATTAACTTAATAATGTGATGACCAGCTTGTTTTTCAACAAGGGCCTTATAGGCCAAGAACATGTTAAATACTTCGCTCTTAAGTTTTAGGAAGTAAACCCAAGTGCATCTGGAGGAGTAATCATGAAAGTTAAGAAATATTTGAAACCAGAAAAGGATGTAGATGGAAGAGGGCCACATAAGTCACTATTTACAAGCTCCAAGTGAACCGAGGCGTGCCAAGAGGCACATTTGTCAAAACTGTCCTGATGATGTTTTCCAACTACACAACTAGAACAAACACCATCCTTGCAAGATACCATCAAAATACCAGTAACCATATTGTATTTGCATAGTTGTTGCAATGAGTGATAATTTAAGTTACCAAATTGCTCATGCCAAAGTTTTCTCAAGTTATCACTATGAGCAACAAAAACTGAAGGAAAAGGTGATGACCCAAAGTTGTTAAATTTGTACAACCTGGTAATATCATCAACAGTTCCAGTAGTAAGGACATTTTGAGGATTTTTAAAATCCTTGATTACAACTTGGTGAGGTGTAAACGTCATAGTTTTACCCTCACCCGAATGAGTAATTTGATAAACTGATAACAAATTGCAGAAATATTTTGGAACACATAGTACATCACTGAAATGACCATTTTCTACTGGAACTATTCTAGATCCTACAACACTTAGAGATCTATCATCACCAACAAATATTGCTTGGTGTTACATTCATGCATAGTAGAAAATATGGCTTGATACTTATCCATATGATAAGATGCTCCAGAATCAATGAGCCATTCAATTGAAGTAGAAGAAGAAGATGTAGTATAAGATTAAACAGAAGCACAAAGTGCATGGCCATGAGAGGTAGATTCTGAAGACGAATCTAGGCTGATGTGGTGCTTCTTCATTGCTGCTTCCAAGGCTGCCATCTTCTTGAAACACTTAGATTCATCATGATTATCTTTCCCACAAAAATTGCAATGATGCTCAGTCTTATTTCCTTTTGGATTAGATCCTTTGTCAATTTTTAAAGAAGGAGATGACTGAGAGGGTTTGGGACCCTTGTTGTTTGGCTTATTATTGTGAAAACTCTGTTTCTTGGGAGGCTTGGACTTTTCTTTATGTTGGGACAATAAGGCTTTCCCAGACGTGTCTACATTGTTAATTATTCCAAGATGAATGAGCTTATCTTGCTCTCTAATTAAGGAATCACAAAAGGATTCAAGACTAGGCTCTTGATAGCTAGTTGCAGTCAAGGATTCTTTCATGGAGTAGAATGTAGATACAAAAATAGAATATGCAGGTCCAAGTTTGGAAAGAATATGATAAATACATTGTTTGTCTTCTTTCTTAATCTTGCATTCTGTACATAAGAGTCTAAGAGTGTTATAATTAGATAAATAGTCTTGACTACATGAAAAATCATTTGGATTCAAGGAAATCAACTCATTCTCAAGTTGATGACCCCGAATTTCATTATGTTTAACAAACATAGATTCCAACTTTTCCCAAGCTATATCAGGTTCATCAATTCCAGACATGTGGAATCACAAATCAGTAGACATCCCAATCAATCCATGAGTTTCATCACATCTATTTTCCCATTTAATTTTCTTATCATCATCAGTGGGTTCTGTTTCTTTCCCTGAAGTTATCCTAAAAAGTCCCCTACTTCACAGAACATCCTCCATATGATATTTCCATGAGAAATAGTTAGAACTTGTAAGTATAATATCACAAGGGGCGGCCATATTGTAAACTATTGGCTGAAAGAATAGAAACTAATTGTCTATATGCAAAGAGCTCGAAAAAATATGCAGTTTAAAAAAATGGCACTGAAAACTGATTCTGGATGATGAAGTTATGCTTGATCAAAGAAAATTTTGAAGATGTCCCCAATAGTGACGTGGCAGATATTAACTTGACCAAATAAAAAAAGAACCCCCCTCTTTCCAAGATCAACCTTTGACAATCACTTTACAATAAAGTTGCTTTTAAGTGAATCATTTTTGTAGATCAAGTGATGTTCACTTTTACAATAATGTTACTTTAAATAGTGCGGCAATAAATTAAAAGACTTAAGTGACTCACTTTTTATTTTATTTTATTTAAGTGAGATGTACTTTTACAATAAAGTAACTTGAAAATAGAAATTGCATGCACTAAAAAGTGACTTAATAAGACTTGAACTCAAGGCCTATTAAGTAATAAAGCAACTTTGGACCAAGTGAGCTAAGTTTAAAAGGTACGTAAAAGAATGGAAAGAGGAAGGGGGCTCTTTTTTTTACACTCTTCTCTCTCGTTCTCCATGCTTGTCTTTTTTTCCTGCAAATCTAAAAAAAATGAAAAACAAAAACAAAAAAAAACTTTTTCCACACAATGGGGTTATATCTTGGTTATCTTACCCGAAAATTTTATGTTTTCAAGTTTTCTCATTGTTTATGATTTCCTGTGATCACACAAGGTGCATGGAAACGAGCATACGTAGTCGAGAAGACAAAAAAAACAAACTTTCCCTTTCTGTTTCTGATTCATCGCGATCACACAAGGTGCACAGAAAAGAGCATACGCAGCCAAGGAAGGAAACAGTCCAATACTAAAATAATAAAGATCTAATAATAAAACAGATAAAATATGAGAGATTTAAAAAACATTTAAACAAATCCGTCACTGTAACATTATACGTTCAGATTTGTCGAAATGGGTGTTTCTAGATCAAACATAAACGGTTTTTAGTGAAACAAAAACTATTTCCCAATTGAAATGGCACTCTGGAATAGCTCCCATAGGAGACAAATGCACAAAAACAACAGAACCAGAAACCCTTTCAAAGTTTCGGCAACACTAGTTCTAGACCTTGATCAAAACTGAAAGTGGCTCTTCATAAACGCTTTGATACCATGTTCGGGTACACAGGGTACTCCCAAAAGACCGAACACCTTGAGCAACTGCTTCACATAAATAGATCACAAATCAACACATCGATGTTTGTCATGTGGTTAAAACCCTTGATAGGGAAACAGTCCACGACCCCAGCCAAATAGCTACTTGGAGCAATTTATTATGCAAAAGAAAGAAAGTTACATGAGCTTCTCATAATCAATCAACTAGCCAAGGACCCTCCATGCTCTTCAAATAGAGATCATGGACCAATCGGGTGCTAAGCCATGGATCAATGGTAGGTATGATCTAAGAGAAGTTGAACTGTCAGATCACTTTATGTATAGAGAATATCGTGACCGTCTAATTAGAATATTTACAAATGCATACTAATGCATACTAAAGAAACACACTTTACCTAAGTAATATATTACACAAGTTGATATTAACTAACTCCAAAGTGTATAAATATCCTAACATGTCCAACCTCGTCCCCATGACCTTCCTGATTTGTCACTTTCTGGTCGTTATTCCCTACTGTCATTTTCCAGCCATTATACCACTACACGCCTTCTGGCACTGTTATTTCATCGCACCTTTCCTTTTCGTATTCCTTCCTTTTTTCACACATATTCCTTATGTCACACATCTTCCTTCTGTCGTGCATCTTCCTTCTATCGTGCATCTTCTTCTATCGCACATCTTTTTCTGTTGTGGCTTTCACAGTTTCCTATTTAATTGCTTCTTTCCTTAACACTTTCTTATTTATCTGCTTTTGCCGCACCTCATTTTCCTTCTTTTCCTTCACCTGCTCTTCCTTCCTTCTATCTTTGCCTCTATTGTAGCTCCTTTCTCTTATTCTACCTTAGCTCTTCGTATACTTGGGAAAAATTCTAAGTGAATTTTGCTTTCCTTTCCCTAGGACCAACAAGCCCCCAACACTCACTTCTGGCTCGTCCCGAGCCACTCGGAACTAGTCCTCCATTTCTTTACTTGTGTTGAATTTCCTATGAAAATATTTCAATATTTTTTCTACTTTCTCTACTTCGAGCTGCACTTCTTCCTCTATTTTCTTCAATTGCTCCACAAGGTTGGAATTGACATGTTTCGGTGTTACCTTCTCTACTGATACAGCTGCTTCACACACTTTCTGCTATACAGGCTGAATGATGCATGTAACTCTTTTAGCTTCATCCCGCAACTCTTCAACCTTATCTGCATGATGTTGTTGTTGTATGCACAACACTTTTACTTTTTGCTGCAATTTTCTCATCTCTGTTGCCTTATCTATTTTATGTGGTAAGTGTAATTGCTTCATCTCATTCCTTATCTGGGTAATACTTACTTCAACTGTATTCAACTCCAGTGCAATTTTATCTGATTCTGTATCATCCATTAATTCTTCCCAAGCCTAAGAGACTTGGTTGACAACATTGGCACATACTTCTTCTGCTTCTTCTATCTTCTTCACAACCTCAAGTTTTGTGTGCCTTCTTTCATTTAACACCTCTATAGCTTCTGCTGATTTTTTTATTCTTTCTCCTATCGGATAAAGTTATTGTTTGAAAGAAATAAGATGAGAGAGATGAGAAATCTCATCAACATCACTAATTTTCCTGGTTGAAGATGGCATCTTAAGTGCATGTCGAGACATCTATACTTTTGCCTCTTCCATTCAACAGGAAGATCATGTTGCTCAAATTCTTCTTCGTTTGCAATGGAAATCATTGTCTAAGAGTCTTCTCATTTCTACTGCTGGTAAATTATTCCATCTCAGTGACGTTTACTAGTTCTTTGTCGATGAAATCAGCCATCTCATTGGCATCTTCTACTTTTCCAATGATGGAATATTCCCTCTCGTTGACATCTTATCTTCCCTCCTTGGAATATTCCATTTCATCTTCTTCTTGAAAGCAACATCACCTAGTATGTCTTGAGATTCTTGTGGAGATTATGGTGATGATGGTGGATTTTTTCTCTATTTTTTATTATCCAAACAATGGATCGGATCGATGGGATCTAGCAATGAATATTGTGCACTCTGGAAATTTGTTCCACAACTCTATTCAGCGGCTTCGGTGGGATATGCTTTCGCACTTAAATTCGAATCATTGCTTCTTCATTCTTTCTCAGCAATGCAGACACAATTTTTGTCCTACGGGAACCAAAATGATTCCTTATTGTAGACCCTAGTAGGACAATTTGTATCCATAGCTCAAGGAGGACTGGAACTAGCTCAGCTTCCAATCACATCCCTTCTCGCGGTGGAACATATCTGACCGCATTTTCCTCAACCATCACAGGTTTCACTGCTTCAATCGTGGAGCCCATGATGGAAATGGCACTAAGACTCATAGTAACCATACTTCTACAACAATTTACTTCGGCCCTTGATGTTGCATATAGCAGCTCTTGGTTGCAATATATCAAACACACTTGAAAGTGAGAAGGAATGGGGAAAATGCCTACTCATTCAGTTTATCAGGTATTCACACATGCGAGCATCGAGTGGAATAATAACAACACGGTCCATCATGTGGTTCACCTCTCCGAGGTATCATGTGGACATCTCCAACTGACCCTCCCCCTTACGCTATGCCATCATTATAATTATGACCAAAGTGAGTTTTAAAAATGCATTGTCAAATTCTATCGCCTTGCCAGTTAATGACCTCTAGCTTGTCCCATCCATGTTTCTGTTATCTCAAGCAACCGCACCGCACTCCTTGTTACTTTCATTTTTCCTTCAACAGGGTTTTGTTCTTGTGATAGAGAAATTGTATTCACATAGAATTTTTACCTTCTCCAGATGCCAAGGATGCAAAACTTCACTTCTTACTGCGGCATACTAGCAGTCTGTGATCATAAATTTTGGCTCATTATTTCTTTCCTTTCTCTTTTCTCTTTTCTCTTTTCTGTTGTTTTCTATGCGACCAAGTTGTAGCTATTGAAATATGGTTTCAAATGACTCCCATTAACCAGTCCTCTAACCTTTGTCCCATATAATTTTTCTAGCTTCATTGTTCCTCCATCGGTGATCTCTTTGACAATGTATGATCCTAACCAATGAGTTTTTAACTTCCCTTGATTCTTGAATAATTTTCTCTCATACATAGGAAGAATGCCTCCAACCTAAAACTACTTTTTCTTAACGTGTCTATCATGTCATACCTTATGTCTTTGATTTTCAACATCTGGATGCAATCCTACAACAAAACTTTCTTCTTCCAATCGTACTAGTTGAAGTAACCTGTCTTCCACAGCATCAACATTTGTCATTTCAGTCATCGCATCAACTTTTAAGCTCAGTACAATGTACTTCACAAGAATGACATCTTCTTTCCCATACACCAATCAAAATGGATTATGACCTTTCAAATTCTAACACGTCCTGTGATATGCCCATAATACTGCAGAAATATTTTGGTCCCAGTCATCTCTTCACGATTGCAAACCTTTGTCAATGTGTTTTCCAAAATTTTGTTGAATGCTTCAAAAACTCTATTTTCTTGAGGATGATATGGATTTGTCCTTCTATGTTGTATCTAAAATTACTTAGTTATTTCTTCAATAAATTTATTAACAAAATGCGTACCTTGATCGCTGATTAAAATATTTGGGCACCCAAACCTTGTCACAGCATTTTCAAATAGAAACTTCGCAGCAGTCGCACCAGTACAATCCTTTACTGGCTTTTCTTCAACCCATATAGTTAGGTAATCAGTCGCAGTAATAATATATCATGCTCTCGTGCGCATTCATGTCGGACTGATAGGTCCTACAAAATAGACATCCCATTTATCAAATGTCTATAATGTTATCTATGGTACCCATGGAATTTCATCTCTTCGGGAAGGATTTCTAGTTCTTTGACATACATCGTAGCTGCGACAATAATATTGATGATCCAGGTCATGCCCAAGTGCACACTAGGGAAAACAGTCGACTGAATGAGTCGAGTACTGCTATGGAGGAAGCATATAAGAAGAACCAACAAAGAAGGAAACACACTAGGTCAATAATAAATATACACACAAACAATATGCAAGAATTCGAACCAATTTATTACTTCTGCTCCATGAAAGATGGAGGAATCAGATAAATGTCTATATTACAGAATATACATGCTTATATAGGATGTTGAGATGCTTGGGTGACTACCCGCTACGTTCAGTTACAAAAGAAGTTATAACGTTCATAATTTCAACTGTCGCAGAGCATGTTGGCATGTTGTATTCGTGCCAAACTTGTCAAGGTGAACCTGTTGGATTCTAGTTGGATCATTCCTCCTTCCTTAAGAAACAATGGTCTCCATTTTGTATTCGCTTAGGTGAGGAAACTTGTTGTCGACTTCATTAGCAGAGTACCACATTAGAGGAAATTTCAACTCAAAATGGGCCTTTTAACTTTAACTCAAATTCCATGTCATCATGTGTTAGCCAATGAAATTGCTTTAAATTTGAAATACCACATAGGTCTTAAACACTTTTTTAATATAAATTTGGGGATAGGTATCATAAAAAAAACTACTTTTTCTTTTCTTCCTCCAAAATTAATAAATATTATTTTATTATTTTAACTATTATTTTATTAATTTTTTTAGAAGGCCCATTTTGAGTTGAAATTTCCTCTAATGTTTTCCTTGCGCAAGGAGTTGTCTAGATTTAGAGTTTTGAAACAAGGGAATGGAGTTCGTCCTTTTATGGAATATGTGGCATCCCACAATGGTATCACAAAGAAGAGTTTCCTGAAAAATCTGGATGGATGTCTTCAAGTTCTGCTGTCTCCAATTCATTTTGTTCCAACAATGGTGCATGATATGGTCGAAGTAGATCTACATTGAAAACTGGATGTATAGCAAGGCATGTAGGAATGTCGAGCTGAAAAGAATTTTCTTCAATCTGTTTAAGGATATTGTATGAAGCATATCGCAAAGGTTTCATCTTTCTGTATGGACTAGTGAAGCACTCATTCTTTAGATGTAACTAGACCTGATCCCCAATTTGGAATGAAAGAGGAATACAATGCTTGTTGTTTCGGGCCTTATATTTTTCATTTTCTAATTGCAACATCTCATGTGATTGCTTATTAATGTTTTACATTTGATATCTACAATTAAATTCTTTCTCCACTTCTCATCCTTCGAGTTTGGTGTCGTTCGATTATGTCAAGGAATTGATTAATTCGATAGGCGCTGAGGGTTAAAACCCGTAACAAATCTCAAATGGAATCTTTCTCATAGAGCTGCGTTGATCACGATTGTAGTTTTGTTTTATGTATGGAAGGTTGTCATCCCATGTTCAACGATGATTTTGGTTGTACATGTGAATCAATTGTACGACTAAGTGATTTACAACTTCCATCTGTCCGTCTATTTGTGGATGGAAGGCTGTTGACAAGGAAACACTCGTGTCGAGTTGTTGCTAGAGATTTTTCCAAAAGGTGCTGACAAATCAAGCATCTCTGTCAGAAATAATGGTTGTCAGGAGGTCATAGTGTTTCCACGCATGTTCAAAGAAGAGCTGAGCACTCTGTTGTGTTGTTGTAGTCTTCTTGCATGGTATGAGTATAACCATCTTGGAAAATCTGTCGACTACTACTAGTATCGCATCATGCTGATGTTTGGTAGTAGGATATCTCGTCAAGTAATCAAAAGAAATATATTCCCACGGTCAACTAGGAACTAGAAGGGGTGTATACAGTCCTTGTTGTCGATTCAGTAGTTTAGCAATGGCACAAGCCACACACGATCAAATGTACTTGTTGACGTCATATCTAAGTGAATGCCAGTAGAAATACTTTTGGAGGATAACAAGTGTTTTTGTGACTCCAAAATGTCCTGCAGTCTTGTTGTAGTGTGCATCCCAAATGAGCTTCTGTCAGTGCTCATCTATCGGTACACAAAGATGTCCAAGCTTCTATAGCAAGGTGTCTTTTAGGAAGTAGTCAATACTCTGTAGTTTCGACTGAGTCGGAGCGAACTGCATAGGTTTATGGTCAGTGAGGATGATCATTTCCTTGCCAATAATGTAGTGTCTCCATTGCTTAAGAGCTTGCACAATGGCGTACAGTTCTTTTTCATATGTTAAGTACCTTCTATTAGTGTCATGGAAATTCTCGGAATGAAACACGATTGGGTGACCTGACTGAGTGATCACTGCACCGAGGGCATAGTCTGATCCATTCATCTCAATACTGAGAGGGCTGAAGCAAATCAGGTAAAGGATTATTATTGTGTCAGTGTCCATTTGAGGACAGTTTTCCCATTTCCTTTTGTCAACTGATTTAGAGGCCATGTGATGTGGCTAAATCCAAGTATGAATCGTCGATAGAAATTCGCCAAACCAAGAAAACTTCTTAGTTCATGAATGTTTTGAGGAATGGGTTATTATTTGAGGATCTATACTTTCTTTGGGACGGCATGAATTCCTATAGAGACAATTACATACCCCAAATAATTGATGTTGGTCATCGCAAATGAGCATTTTTCCATGTTCAGATATAGTTGATGTTGCTAGAGAGTTTCAAATACTTGTTGAAGTTGTTTGACATGTTCTTCCCATGATTGACTGAAAATCAAGATATCATCGAGACAAAAAATGACACATTTACTAATGAAAGGTCATAAAAGGTCATCCATATATCTCATGAAGGTTGCAGATGCATTGGTTAAGCTGAAAGTCATGACTAACCATTTGAACAATCCTTCCTTGGACTTGAAAGTCATTTTCCATACATCGGTGGACTCGATTGGAATCTGGTGGTATCCCTATTTGAGGTCGACTTTCGTAAAGAAATTAGCATCTTTCATATTGTCATGAGTTCATCAATCCATGGAAGAGGGTATATGTTCTTCACTGAAATTTTCTTGAGAGCCCGATAGTCGATGCGCATGTGCCAAGTCCCATCTTTCTTTGGAACTAAGACAAATGGACTTCCACAAGGAGAGGAGCTAGGGAGGATATGACCCTTGTCGATAAAATCTTGGATTTGTCTGTGAATCTCTTGATTTTATAGAATGGATCTTCTATAAAAAGAAGCGTTAGGTAATGAAGAACCAAGAACAAGTTCAATGGAGTGTTTTACCTGACAATGCAAAGGTACTCCGTCAAGTGCTTGAAATATGTTCTGGTATTCTTCAATAATGTTGTCATTTTTTTTTGATGTCAGGAGTTGCGCTAGTCGGTGATTTTAATCATTGTTACAGTCCTCTTGGAATGTTGAGTCTTGATCATGATTAATGTGAACTTTTGAGAATGTTTGATAAGCTTCTTTGTTTGTTTGGAAGATATCATAGTAATCGTTGATGTGGGTTGTCACTCTGGTATGCCATACCATTCATTCTAGATTTTGACAATCACCTTTTTAGGTCGTGACTGATATGTACCATCTTTATCCCATAGGTAGGATTTACCAAATAGGGCATCGGCTATGGAAAGTGGTGCCATGTCACAAAGGAATTCATATTCAAAAAGCATAATGACGTAGGTGAGTCGACATTGTCGTGTGATCCTTAGCTCCTGCCCATCCTTCATCCAACTGATATTGTAAGGTTGAGGATGTGGAGTGGTGACAAGACCTAATTTCTTCACAATATCTTCAGAAACGAAGTTCTTCTGGCTATTGTTATCCATAATCAGATGTAATGGATTTTTCTGAACCCATATCCGTGTATGGAATAGGCGCTCTGATTCCTCCTCATTGATGATGGTCAAAGATGTCGGAGTCATCGAGGTGGAATCCAAAAGGGTTGTGCATTTGGATCAGGTTATACCAAGGTTCTATTAGACAAGTTGGATGTCGACAATTTTTCCAAAAATGTCTTTTGAGATTTTCATTTTGACGTATCATGCCATGTTGAATTGTGATAATCACACCATTTCCCGGTAGGAGTTTTTTTGTTGTGATCCCTCTTGTATTTTTGAATTTTCTTCTTTTGATGATCGGGATTTGGAAAATTCAGCTGAGAAGGGTTCTTGAACTTGTCAAAATCGGCTGGTGAATTCTTGTTGGATGTTCGGCCTATCGGATTTTTCACGAAACGTTATTTTCCTTTATGTTTAACTTCAATATTGATGGCGTAATTAAATGCATCCGCAAGTGTACTGAAAGTTAGAAACTCCATATCTTGCTGAATGTATAGGGATAAACCATTGACGTACTTCAGGATAAGAAATTTCTCTTCTTCTTGGACACCAAGTCCAGCCATGAGTCGATAGAACTTGTCGGTGTAACTCTTTACGGATTTATCTTTACACTGACTTAGTTGCTTCCAGTTATTGTACTGATGTTCAAGGTACTTGGGCAGGTAGAACTCCTTTAGGACATATTCAATAAATTGTACCCATGTGTCGATGGGGTCTTCTTCTTTTTCCATATTTGTCGATAGATTATCCCACCAGCAATGTACAGAGGTTGACAACTTTAAGGAAGCAATGGTGATCTTTTCCTCTTTGGAGAGTTGATTCACTGCAAAGTAAGATTCCAGTTGTTGTACCCAATTGTTGAAGGATTCCATGTTAATATTTCCTTCAAGGTTCGGTATGTCCAGATTCATTTTCACTTTGAAGGGGATGATTTTATCAGAGTGAGATCGCATTGAGGATTCCCCAAAGTTCACAGTGACTCTCAGGAGAATCTCGCTGAACTGGGAGAACATTTAGGTTTGTTGGCGAGCCATTGTTTTTTCTATGAGTTTCTGTCTCATTAGATGCATGTCTATTGTATGCTTCTTCAGCCATATTTTCTGAAGTCAAAGGAAATGAATGCTTGTGTTCTTGGGCTTGTGAGCGTGTTTGAACAGGAATAAGTTAAATAACTTTGATGTAAGTGCTTATGTAACTTAAGCTCTGGACAAGATCTTACTTTGGTACCAATGATCAAGGTCATTATGACCTACATGTTGGGGACAATAGTCGACTGAATGAGTCGAGTACTATTATGGAGAAAGCATATAAGAAGCACCAGTAAAGCAGGAAACACACTAGGTCGACAAAAAATACACATAGACAATATACAATAATTTGAACCAATTTATTACTTCTTATCCATGAAATATGGAGAAATCAGATAGATGTCTATATTACATAATATACATTCCTATATAGGATGCTCAGACACTTGGGTGACTACCCACTATGTTTAGTTACAAAATGAGTTATAACGGTCAGAAGTTCAACCGTTGCAGAGAATTTTGGTATGTTGTATTCGAGGCGGACCTGTCGAGGCGAACTTGTCAAATGAAAACCTGTCGGTTGAACATGTCAAGGAAAACCTGTCGAAGGTGAACCTATCATCTATCAAGGTGAAACTGTTGAAGGAGAACCTATCAGCTGCTAGTTGGATCACCTGAGCATCTGCATGAATGGTGGGCCACCATAATCCTGCTTGCAAAAAATTGTGCACCATAGATTTTCCATCGTATTGGCCTCCTGCGACACCAACATGTGCATCATTCAATATGCATGGGCACTCATAATCCAAGACACATCATAGAAGTATCTCATCAGGACCAATGTTATACAAGTATCCAATGATAAATTGGAAATCTGTAGCTCACACAACCAACTATTTATTCTGCACAACGCTGAGTTCAAGTGGTACATAACATGTACTCAGAAAATGTATGATATCTTTATACTAGTCTTCAAACATGGTTATCACAAAAATTTGTGCATCAGGTATATTATCATCCAAGTTTCTATGTTCTTCACCACTTTCTATCCTTGAAAGATTATCTGGTCCCAAATTCAATCGAACAAGTTTAACAATTAGTTCAAAATAAAATTCTTGGAAGAGGACAACCCACTGGAAAATATTCCCCCCCAACACTAGCTTATTGACCAAGTATTTTAGTGTAGAATGGTTAGTGTACATCTTAAAATGTCAACCCAGTAAATAATTCCTGAATTTCTAAGTGCATATACCATCGCTAACCCTGCTCTTTCTTTCATGATATAATTAATTTCTACAGTTGAAAACTTCCAGCTAATGAATGAAATAGGGTGATCAATTGATCTTTCACCAGGCTGCATCAATACCACACCCAACACAACAGACGATGCATCGACATGAACATGGAACTCTTTTTCCCAATTTGGAAACACAAGTATTGGTGCAGTAGCCATTTTTTTCTTCACCTTGTCCAGAATTTCTTGACAATTTGTTGTCCATTGAAACTTAGTATCTTTTTTCAACAATTTTTCCATCCGAGCAGTCACCTCCGCATATCCTTCGATAAATTTCTTGTAGTATCCAGTGTGTCCTAGTGTTTATCTTAACTGTTTAACTATAGTAGGTGGTGGTACATCAAGGATTATTGCAATTTTGGCTAGATCAACCAAAATTCCATCACGGCATACCACATGGCCCAACAGAGCTCCAAAAGGTGCACAAAAGATACATTTATTCAAATTCTGGGAAATTTGATACTAGAGACAACGTTCCAGAATCATTCTCACACTCTCTATATGGTATTTTACAAGGCCAAATATTGTCCAATCATTGAAGTAGACTTCAAAAAAATTGTGTATAAATTCTTTAAAGGTAGCGACTACGATTTTGGAAAAAATAGCAGGTACATTCTTGAGTCCAAAGGGAATTACGGTATACTGGAAAAATCCCCACTTTGTCTCAAAGGTAGTCTTGTGTCAATACTCCTTTGCAATTATGATCTAATGGTAACCAAAAAATACATAAGTGAAATAGTACATCTATTTCCCTCCAACATTATCTAGTACCTCATCTGTAAATAGAGTCGGAAACAGATCATGAAAATAACCATCATTCAACTTTATCAGGTCAACACAAATTATTACTTCACCTAAGGTAGTATTTTCCTGTACTACAATTCGGTTAATCCATTCTAACTCTTTGACAGGTTCTATAACACCTACCTCTAGCATTCGATCCAATTCACCCTTAACCTTTTCTTTCTATCATAGATTTAATCTGTATGGTCAATTCTTAACCGGTTTTGCATCAGGCCTCAAAGGTATATTCATTTCACTGAGGTCGCTGACTATTTATTTCATTTCTAAAAATTTAGTAGGGAACAAATCCTGGAATTCATGCAACAAGATAGTGATCTTCCCCATAGTCTCATCATCCCAATAATCCCCAATATTGGCGAACTTTGGATTTTTAGGTGAGACAATATTTACTTTCTTAATTTTAAGTGGACTTAGGAGTTGGTCGATGGAAATTCCAAACCCTTCCACTACGTGCATACCTTCTGACTCAGGTATGTTTATATTGAGTGAATCATCATCATTTGGTTCTCTCATGACATTTTAACATTCTATCCAATGGTGGAATCTTGTGTTGCATTGATGGAAATTTGTGGTTGCAACATGGATTTCTTCAAATATTTCCTCCTTCATTATCTATAGTGTAGCATCAATTGTTGGGTGATCATATGCAAACTCAAATGTATGTGTGAATCTTGTAGCTAACTCCTCCCATTTGATATTTCCTCGCCACAGCTCCACTAATGTATACCAATTCCTTGGTACCATCTCCAATGTATGTATGAATCGATGAACACATTCTTGTCGCAGATACTCTTGCCATGTCATGCGACAATGCTCAATATGTTCAACATGATTTTTCAATCCTATATACTTACGACCAATATAACTAATCTCTTATTTGAATCAAATCTCTAGCAATCTTCTACATTTTGGACACTCAAAGATAGATTGTTTGTGCATACCCCACCATCTAATGGGTGTAGCTTTTAGCACAAAGTCCAAGGCAGAAAATCACTGCAATTCTGTAACTTTTTCTTCAAATTCCATAGAAGAGACACAAAGTTAGGTAAACCTTCGTATGTAGGTATCTTGCTTGCCTCGGCTCCTACCCATTACGCAGATATTGTAATTCTTGCCCATATTCGCATGGAAACTTCATGCAGTTGGTTCTGGCAATTTTCTAATGCATCACCTGAATCGGATGTTCAAGATCTAACACTCCTCCAACTCAGATTTCCATCAAATGTTGGGTTTATATAGTCATCTCTTGAATACATGACATTATATAGTTGATCCATGTAATTACCTTGGCCTTCACTATTCACTGGTTCGAAATATCTCTTCCCCTCAAGCAGATCAATTAGCACAACCACCCTTATCTCAGAATATTCGAATGGAAATATTCTTTTCTTAAAATTAATTATGGTCTAATTATTTATCGCCCATTCAATACATAAAAGCGTAGGATATGGGTTTGTATCATCGATGATGTCTATCACTTCAAAGTTTGTGTATGTCCTCAGGCCTTCTACTTTGACATGTAATTGAGTCACTTGACCAATGGGTATAACCTTCCACACATTCTCTAGCCTTAACTGGATGGGAGACCAATCCAATCGCAATTTATTCATTCTTTCCCATGTCTATCTTGTCAATAAATTGACATTAGATTCCAGATCTAAAATGATATAATCCATATCATAATCTCCTATATGTGCAGTCATTTGTAGTTCATAGCCAGTTTTTAATCTTTTCTCGACATGGTTCTCTCTTTTCAAGTTGCAGGTATTCTAGAGGTTCTTCTATAAGTGTTGTCAATTCTATGATAGCATCCCTATCAAGGATTAGTGCTAAACAAATTTTGAAAAATATTTAAGCTTACTAACCTTTTTCAGTGGTTGCTTCCTGAGTAATTGTTCAAATATTTCAGGCATCACCTTTACTTGTCCAAATTTTGACACTTGATTGGTATCAAAACATTTCGGTTGCACATCCAAGAAGACTTCCTTATACTTCTAAACATCTAATGGGGCTTTATTTTGTGCTACAGGTCGTGCCTGCGGTTGTCCCTTCTATGTATTTTGATTTTCTCCTGATGCATCACCTCCTCTTGTAACAACAGAAATATTTGGTTCTCTCAGTTCAGTAGAAATCTGTAATGCCCCCATTTTAAAATAATTACATAGTGGGGAAATTCCATCAATCCTACTAGTTCCCTAGGTTTGGTGGAATCATTCCAGGAAGTTGATAAGGGAGCTAATAAATGATGTTTAGACAATAGAAGGAATAAAATATTTATTTAATAAGCTCAATTAAATGAATGCAATTGAAGAATGAAATGGCTAGGAAAAATGGAGACATATGGAGACTATGGGGCCCACTCAAGCTAGAATTCCTATTTTAAATGGAATTCACCTCTTGCAATCTCAAATATATGGAAAGCCTAATGTTTTGGATGGATTATAAGGTCAATATACGTTTCCATATACTTCATAGGTATAATTTTGGATTAAGTGTAACTTACATGAGCAAGGAAGAGCCAAATGGGGAGTTTCATGGACACTTGGCTATATTCCCCTTACACTTATGACATCAATGACACCAATGATGGAAATTCTATGAAATTTATGAAACAAATAATATCTAAAGGATGACATCTGACATATCTAACATATCAGGTAGAAATAGAGCATCCAATAGATCTCTCATGTGATTTGGAGAAGTCCAATGGGTTCCTACTCAATTTGGGAGAAGATGGAAGGTGAAGAGAGAGGCCACATGGCATAGCATGAGCGGTCACACTAATTAGACTTGGATTTGTTTTATGGATGTATTTTGAAGCTGAGGAGACCATTAATTTTTATAAAATACAGGGATCATCAATGATAATGATATTTTTTATCAGTTGTGAAATTTGTTGTTGTGAAGAGAGAGAACTAGTGAGTGACTAGTTCATGCTTGAGCCAATTTTGAGGGTGAAAGATTCCCATCCTAATTGGTGATTGGAGTGGCCACTTAGGTATTACAAGGAGATTTAATGGATTTATAATATACAGGTGTAGCTACAGAATCTCGTGTACACTTCAGGATTCATCCCATTCCCCCTCCCATCCCACATTCTTTCACCATATTTCAGCCCAATGGAGTGAGGTGCACTTGGTGAGCCATTTATATTTTTGAGGGAGATCCTATTTCTCCAGGATTTTGTATTCTGATGTAAATAATATTATCTCTCTTTTTTTAAATTTATGAGGTCTAAATTCCAATATATTTTATGTATTATTGATCAGTAATAAAGAAACAGTGTCATTTCCCACTTCTTTGTTGCAAACTCTTATAATATTGGTAGATTTGAATGGCTGTGTAAAATATTGATTATTAATTCATGAATGGACTATAAAGGAAGAATATTTTAGGTTTAATATTCATTAACTGATAGTTTTTTTCCATTGGTTTGAATTCCATAACCATTTTATTAAATTACATCTCATTTCCCCAAGGGTTCAAAACTAGTTTTTATATATCTGATCAAAGGAAGTGAAAATAACCATGGGAGTTAGATTATTTCAGCATATGAGTCCCTTTTGATGTAATATACACATACCCTGCTGAAATTTGAGAATTTGAGTGGGTTTCTGTACATTTGGGAGGCCATTCCATCAATTACCCGGGGGGGTTTGAGCCCCAAAATTGCTAATAAAATCATCTATCTTGTTCAGAATTTAGTACAAACTTGAATAATTGATTGGAGGGCCATAATAAATCCCTGAAAATAATAAATAATTTATTATATCATTCATACACCTTCTCTGAATATTTGGTATCAATTGGGCCAATTTGGAGACCAAGACACTAAGACTAGTCAAGAGCAAAAAATGTGAAAAAATGGAAAAATGGGCATTTTAGAATTTTAAAAAAAAAGGGACATTACAAGTGGCATCAGAGCATGGTATTGGAACCTTATGGTGTTAAATAGGAGTCAAATTAATAATCAATCATCCTTGGAATATGAATTGGAAGGTGCTCGGCTTGTAGAAGAAGAATTAGGAAAAAAAAAGGGTACCTTGGACTAAAACTATGGTTCACGAGGGAGAAGACCACACTAAGGAGAAAATGGAGTATCTCCAACTTATAAAACCTTTGTTTGAAGAAATGAACCAAAATATAGTAGTCATTTCCCAACATATAACAAAAGGATTTGAATTGATAGCCAGTCAAATGGGAAGCAAAGGGATAACGGGAGATAGTGGTAGTTCAAAATCAGTAGAGAAGAAGACAATGGGTGAGCACATTTTCTCACAAAAAATACCTTATAATAGACCCCATGAATTATATAGCACACCAATGCCTACTACACCTAAATTTATAACTCCCAAAAAAGATACTAACATTCAATTTGAAATTGATACAATAACAAAAGATAGGGCTAAATTGGATGAAGAGTGTAGAAGGAATATAACATTTGAATAGTACTTTACTATGGAAAAAAAATTCAGAAAGAAGGAGGGAAATAAGTCTCTGTCCCAAAATAAAGAATTGAATTATGGCATAGTTAAAGTGCCACTTCCTACTTTTGATGGTTCATATCAAAGCTCTACTAACACTTGGGTGGAGAAAGTCGATGTGTATTTCCAGCTGAATCTAATGGTGGAAGAAGATGTTTTATAAATGGCTATTTTGCACTTGGAGAGAGATGTCAATGAATGGTGGTTCCATGGCCTGAAAACCTTGGGTCATGATCAGGTAAAAACATATGGGGAATTTGTTAACAGGTTATTAGAAATTTTTGAGCAAAAACATCTAGAATTGTCTTTTCAGAGAACTAGCACAATTGAAGCAGGTAGGGACTCCTATTGAGTATATGTTGGAATTACAAAGATTATCAGTTAAGGTGGCCGATGTATCTATGGAAAGGTTATTGTTTATGTTTACTAATAGTTTGGCAGAGCCCTTAAAAGGTTTGGTCAAATCCCACAAGCCTACTAACTTAAATGATGCAATGAGCTTGACTAGAGACCTTCAAAATGTGTTCCCTAGAAAACGATTTCCTCCCAGGCCTAACTCCAGATTTGAAAGAAAGCCTTGGAGAAAGTATGCACCTGATAAGAATATTTGGAAAATAGATACATATGAAAATAATAATAAATAAATACAAAACAGGGATGAACTTCGAAGGAAAAGATTGTGCTTTACATGCTTCCAACCATGGACACCGGGGCATAAATGTGCTAAAGGAAAATCTCAATGCATAGAAGTATTTTCTGATGATGATGAGTATGAGTGGGGTATGGATGAAAAAGAGCACATTTCATATCAGGAGGAGACAAATGAGATAGTATCTGAAGAATAAAATCATCCCTCACCAGACAAAGCAAGAATGGTCGTACTTTCAACAGTGCCTCGCTATCACACTATTCGATGCAAGGGTGTGGTGTTGGGACAAAGAGCTTCAGTTTTGGTAGATGGAGGATATACACATAATTTAATTGATGCATATATGGTGGAGAAAATAAAATACCAAGTGGACCATTTGATGGCTTCACAGTTGTCATCCCAGGTCACAACACAATGCAATGCAACACCTGGATTCCAAAGTTGCAAGTCACCATAGGTAACTATAATTTTGTTGATATTTTTTATGTGGTTGATGTTGATGATACTAATATAGTATTGGGAGTGCAATGGTTGTATTATATAGGAGAGAATTCAGTAAATTATCAAATTCCTGAAATGAAATTTGAAGATTCAACAGGTGCACTAAGGGTTGTGAGAGGGCAGCACACTTACCCAAAACAGGTAGTAAATTGCAAAAGTATGAGATATATCTTGAGGCATGGTGATGTATAATGGTATATTTAATGTAATTTCACCTATCCTAATCCAAAAATAATATTTTTTAAACACCCAAAAGAGATAGAGACGCTTCTGCACAAATATGAAAAAGTGTTCAGAGATCTTCCATATGGTAGACCACCTGATAGGGGGGTTGAGCATAACATTGATTTGGAGGAGGGAAATTCACCCATTTAGATACCACATTATAGACATCCCAAGAAGTTCATAGATGAAATTGAGAATTCCATTCAAGAACTCTAAGAATTGGGACTCATTAGACCAAGCTCTAGCCCTCATGCATCTTCAGTAGTATTAGTAAACAAAAAATATGGAAATTTGAGGATGTGTATAGACTTTAGAGATTTAAACAAGAATACCATGAAGAATAGATATCCTATTCCTAGGATTTATGATCTCATGGATGATTTATTTGGAGCTAAGTAATTTTCCAAGATTGACCTTAGATCCGATTATCACCAAATTCGGACGAAGGAGGAAGATGTGCAAAATACTGCTTTTCGATGTCATTATGGTCACTTTGAGTTTCTTGTTATGCCAGTTGGGTTGAATAATGCTCCAGCCACATTTCAAGCATGTGTGAATATAAAATTTTCCAATAATATTATAAGGTTTGTTTTAGTCTTCTTTGATTATATTCTCATTTACAGTAAAACTTGGGAAGAGCACTTACGACACCTAGAGGTGGCGTTGAAAATTTTGCAAGAACAGTCTTTGTATGCTAAGATGTCTAAATGTGAATTTGGGATAAAATAACTATTATATATTGAGAAAATTATTGGGAAATATGGACTGAAATTGCACATGAAAAATATCAGGGCCATATTAGAATGGCCATCACCAAAAAACATCACAGAATTAAGAGGTTTCATTAGAATATGTAAAGACTACAAGAAGTTTCTGAAAGGATTCTCCAAGATGACTTCTCCACTCACTGACTTGACTAAGAAGGATGCTTTCAAGTTAAATGAAGAGGCTGAAAAGGCATTAAAAGGTATGAAAGAGTTAATGAGTAGTTGTCCCATGTTTGCATTACCTGATTTTTCTAAGCCTTCCGTTGTTGAATGTGATGCCTCGGGTGGAGGAGTAGGGGTTGTCCTAAAGCAAGGCCAACACCCTATAGCCTTTGAGAGCATAAATTTGCAGCCTCATGAAAATATTTACTACATATATGCACTTACATTTTATGATATGGTACTTGGTGATAGTAGAGCTCCAAAAGCTAAATATTGGGTGGAAGAAAGCCAAAAAAAATTAAAGCTTTTAAAAGACAATTTGCAGGTTGCTCAAATTCAGCAAAAACAATATGCAGATAAACACAGAGAGGAAAGGACTTTCCAGGTTGATGATTTAGTGTATTTGAGGTTGAATACATACAAAGAAGCATCTCTCAAAAATAATGGAGCAGAAAATTTAAAGCCAAGATACTATGGGCCCTACAAGGTGATCCAAAATATTGGAGAATTAGCATATGAGTTTGAACTTCCGAAAGGGAGTAAAATTCATAATGTATTTCATATTTATTGTCTGAAGAAATATATTGGTCATAAAATTGTAATTTCAAATAACTCCCTCCTTTGGATGATCAAGGACAACTCACACTTATTCTGGAAAAGGTTTTGAAGACAAGGGAGAGAAGATTGAGGAGCAGGACAATCAAAGAATACTTGGTGAAATGAAAGGATATACTGAGTGAAGATGCCACATGGGAAGGGGAGAATGTTTTGCAGAATATAAATCTAAAATTTCTTGAGGACAAGAAATATTGGGTGGGGAGGACTATAATGTCCCCATTTTAAAATAATTGCATAGTGGGAAAATTCCATCAATCCTACTAGTTCCCTAGGTTGGGTGGAATCATTGGGAAGTTAATAAGGGAGATAATAAATGATGTTTAGACATTATAAGGAATAAAATATTTATTTAATAATGTCAGTTAAATGAATGCAGGTGAAGATGAAATGGCTAGGAAAAATGGAGACTATGGGGCCCACTCAAGCTAGAATTCCTATGTTAAATGGAATCCACCTCTTGCAATCTCAAATATATTGAAAGACTAATGTTTTGGATGGATTATAAGTTCAATATACTTGTAAATATACTTCATAGGTTGAATTTAGGATTAAGTGTAAATTACATGAGCAAGGAAGAGCCAAATGGGGAGTTTCATGGACACTTGGCTAGATTCCCCTTACACTTATGACATCTATGCCACCATTGATGGAGATTCTATGATAGTTATGACACAAGTAATATATGAAGGCTTAAATATGAAATTTATGACATATCAGGTCGAAATAGAGCATCCAATAGAGATCTCATGTGATTTGGAGAATTCCAATGGGTTCCTACTCAATTTGGGAGAAGATGGAAGGTGAAGAGAGAGGCCACATGGCATAGCATGAGAAACCAAAATAATTAGACTTGGATTTGGTTTATGGATGTATTTGGAAGCTAAGGAGACCATTAATTTTTATAAAATACAATTAGCAGCCATGAGAATAATATTTTTTATCAGTTGTGAAATTTGTTGTTGTGAAGAGAGAGAGCTAGTGAGTGACTAGTTCATGATTGAGCCAATTTCAAGGGTGAAAGATTCTCATCCTAATTGGTGATTGGAGAGGACACTAAGGTATTTCAAGGATATTAAATGGATTTATAATATAAAGGTTCAGCTACAGAATCTCATGGACACTTTAGGATTCAGCTCATTCCCCCTCCCATCTCACATTCTTTCACCATATTTCAGCCCGGTGAATTGAACCGCATTTGGTGAGTCATTTATCTTTTTGAGGGAGATAATATTGATCCATAATTTTGTATTATGATTTAAATAATATTATCTCTATGTTGATAAATTTATGAGTTCTAAATTCCAAGATATTTTATGTATTGGTGATCAGTAATAAAGAAACAGTGCCATTTCCCACTTCTTTGTTGCAAACTCTTATAATATTGGTATATTTGAATGGCTATGTAAAATATTTTTTATTCATGAATGAATGGAATTTAAATGAATAATATTTTAGGTTTCTTTTTTATTAACTGATATTTTTTTGCCATTGGTTCGAATTCCATAACCATTGGATTAAATTGCATCTCATTTCCCCAAGGGTTCAAAACTAGTTTTTATATATCTGATTGAAGGAAGTGACAATATCCAAGGGAGTTATATTGGTTAATAATATGAGTCCTTTTTTATTTAATATACACATACCCTACATAAATTTTAGAATTAGAGTGATTTTCTATACATTTGGGAGGCCATTTCGGCAATTACCCGGTGGGATTTGAGCCCCAAAATTGCTAATAAAATCATCTATCTTGTTCAGAATTTAGTACAAAATTGAAAAAGTGATTAGAGGGACATAATAAATCCTTGAAAATATTAATTAAGTTATTATATCATTCATACACCTTCTCTAAATATTTGGGAGCAATTAGGCCAATTTGGAGACCAAGACACTAAGACTAGTCAAGAGCAAAAATTGTGAAAAATAGGAAAATAGGGCATTTTAGTAAAATTTTAAAAAAGGAAATTAAAAAATCATATGAATGTTTTGTTTGGGGTTTGGGTTTGCATTCTGTGCAGGATTCGTATTTCCCACATTTTGATCCTGCCATTTCGCAATCAATTGCAGAAACTATTCGACAGTGTGGTCAAATTCTTTACAGTATGTACATTCCTTCACAGGACTTTGGAAATCTCAAGAAAAGTGTCTTGGTGTCCACAATTATAATATATAGCTTGGACTCTTCCCTGAACAAATCCTCCTCCTCCTTGTTGTTTTCCTTGGCCTTAAACATTTCCAACCCCCCTTGGATGGGGGTATTGTTGTTGTGGCGGATATTGATTCTATTGATATTGTGGATGAGGATATTGTGGTTGTTGAAATTGTGTTGGTGGATATTGAGAAGGATGATACTAGGGATGTGCTCATTCATATTGCATCTTCTCATCATTCTTCATCAATTAGGATTCCACCATATTTTCTTGCAGCAGCTGAAGTGCTCTGCAATATTTCTCATTGTGTCCTACTGATTTACAAAATTTACAGTACATACTAGCTAGTGTACTTACAATATTCTGTAAATATAAACATTCTTTTGACTTATGGCCTCTAGTATGACATATTCTGCACCAAGGCATCCCTTGGGTGTTTATCGGGTTCATAGATCCTGCTGCGACATAGTTCATTAATGTCAGGAAATTATCTTTATGGTTTTCGTTTGTTCTACATCTTGTACACCATAATTCTTCTTGCACTTCCTTTCCTTTCTTGGTGTCCTGGAGCTGCACTATAATATTGGCCAACCGAGACTAAATTTGCATCATTCTTATGTTGGATTCTCCAATCAGCGAGGATTATAGTTCATTGATATTTCCATAGCTTCTGTCTGCGACAAAATATCTATTGCATCAATGGGATCCGGATGTGCAGTAGCAAGGCTTACCTTTGCCATTAATGTCTTAAATTTATGGTCAAAGTCCCAAACAAAATTTGTAGGTAGTTGTTTTATTTATTTAATCTCTGTAATGTATTGTGAATCAGACTTTAGATTTCTAAACTCATCTATCATTCCAACTCAAATCGGGTCAAGCGTTTTCTGTGCAACTCCTGCTGGCACTATAGAAAATTTCATGTACCAGTCTAGCACACGACCTCGTAGATTCATGATCATCTGTGCTTTCTTTATGTTATCATCTTGGACTTGTCACATAGTCCATACTGGTTCACAAAGAAACCAGTGTTTCTCCAGGCCTTCCAACCCATTTCCATTGAATATTGGAAACTTAATCTCAGTCCCGCCATTCTATTAGTTGTTGGCATGTTCAGACAAAACTTTTGACTAGCCAGAATCACTTGTTCTCTATTCAGAGCATCAGTACTACTTGGATATAAGTCTCTATATATTACCTCTCGTGATGTGCATGGTTCTGTAGGTGTGTCGTACCCATGTTCTGGATCTGAAGCTTTAGTTGATTCTTCTAATTCCTCTTCTCCTTTGTATATCGGCTGATATTATTCTTCTTTGTTGCAAGACCCTTTGTCCAAGTATGACACAAGCTCATAGTCTTCTTCTTTGGTCATGTTGCAACTCCCTCTTCATGCCATATTCTTTCTTTTCTTTCCCTACCAAAATCTTCTTCCACTTCTTAAACAACCATCCTCTAGTTCAGTTCCACTATCTCTAGGGAACATATCAAATTAGTTGGCACCATTTTTCACACAATTATGTTGCAACATACCCATCTTTCTATGTACAGATTCTAGCTGTCACATTCATAGGATTCCTTTTTCAAATACAAGAATTTATCCATGTCTTAAAAGATGGAAAATATCTTCCATGGGGTCCTTGGAAACATTTTCTCTCCACCTCACTATATGAGTTTATTTTTTCAACGGCAAACTCAGTAACGTATCCCTTCAAAACAATTTCTATCCAAAAACCTACAGCCCTCAACACAGGGTCGCTCACACTTTTTAGTCACTGAATCAACTAAGGATTTCACTCCGTTCGTTCTCCTCCTTGGAAGTTTCTTTGTTGGGTTGCCAACTTCAACAACCACTCATGCAACACAATGGGAAACTCTGAAAAGAAACTCTAGTGAATATCCATGTAGAGGTACCAACCCAACCACTCTATT
The DNA here is from genome assembly GCA_001517045.1 of Pseudotsuga menziesii. Lineage (NCBI taxonomy): Eukaryota > Viridiplantae > Streptophyta > Pinopsida > Pinales > Pinaceae > Pseudotsuga > Pseudotsuga menziesii. Next base: position 361,420 of record LPNX010834462.1, on the reverse strand, counting down.
GGGTTCAAATGAGATCCTTTTCTTTCTTCTTGTCTGAATTCTAACGCTTTGAAATCCACCCAATCTTGGATTTCAGGATTTGTTGGCAGCCACAACATATCCCTCACCAAAATGATTCGGTCCCAGCAATAGAACCATTTTTTGGGTTTCTGATTTGCTTCGGCCTAGGATTAGTCCCTTCTACTTAGTGCAACAAATACCAAGATATTCACCCAACAGAGGAAGGATCAGTCAACAGCACCTGCTGCATAGATGCAGTATCACTCGAGATGTCTTCCTTATGGGTAACTGCCAGAACCAGGTTTATGCAATTGGGTGGGGGATTTAATGTCCCTTAGATACACACCAAGGCACTCAACTAAGGTTGATGGGTGGGGTTTTGACACTTATTCTACACAGCCAATATGCAACATGATTCCTCCTTGTGCAAGTATTATATCAACAACCCAATACAGCATAAGTACATTCACAACAACAATGCAATATATATCAATATACTCTTTGTAAGAAAATACATAGACATTCACTCACAGTGACATATATACATGCATCTTAAGCACATTCATCATTCATACATTCAACATAGTAGATAACGTGGAAACCCATCTTGGAAAAACCACAAAGACACTCTTCATATGGTATGAGAAATTCATGCACCTTTGGTCTGTGCACTAAGATGCAGACTCTGTTCTAGATCTTCTTCTTTATCTACATAGACTCTTTCTTCCTCTCATGCTCTCTGATATTCTCTTTTACTCCCTCCATACTTTACTCTACTAATCATATGCACACATCCTGGATCGACTCAACTTCTCCTGCACTTTTGCACACTCAGCCACAGATTCTTCAACCCTTTCCTACAACATTAACAAATAACTCTACATATAGAAACTATCGGAACAGGCCAAAGGCTACCTCTGCGGGACTGACAGAGAGGATACTTAACATGGAAGAAGCTAATAGTGGAGAATCTAACCCACATATAGCTTGGGTTCCTACTTCTATAACCTCTTACATGTCGCTTTCATCCGACTGCATACAGTTAGCCAACGGGTCATCTTTCCTATACTAGCAACACAGGTCAATAGTCACTAATGGCCCAAGTTACAAAAATGATTTTGTACATGCTGCTTCTACTGAATCTGGCCAACCTCATCCCCATGATCTTCCCAAACAGTTGCTTTCTGGTCGTTACGCCCTACTATCATTTTTTAGTTGTTATACCACTGCACGCCTTGTGTTAGTGCAATTCCATCGTACCTTTCCTTGTTGCATTCCTTCCCCTTCTGTTACACATCTTCTTTCTGTCACACATCTTCCTTCTATCACACATCTTCTTATGTCATGGATTTCATAGCTTCTTCTTGAACTACTTCTTTCCTTAACTCCTTCTTCTTTATATGCTTTTGGCGTGCCTCATTTTCCTTCTTTTCCTTCATCTGCTCTTCCTTCCTTCTATCGATGCCTCTGTTGTAGCTCCTTTCTCTTCTTTTGTCTTATCTCTTCACATAAGAATAATTCTAAGTGAATTATGCTTTCCTTTCCCTATGCCCAATGCATGTCCCAAAGGAGAAAATAAGGAAAATCAACAGAAATTCTAAGAAATGCATCTTCATCGAGTACAAATATGGAGTGAAAGGGTATAAGTTGTGGAATCTGGTCACAAGGAATATATTTTATAGTATAAATATGATATTTAGAGAAGTTGGAGGTACTTCCAATATTGAAGAGGATACAAAAGAAAAAGAATCGAAAAAGCTAGAGTTTGTGTGGAACGACGAAAGTAATAATTCAGATGATTCAACTAAATTTAACGAAGAGGTGGAAAAATAGAATCTAGTCATCAAAAGGTATGGTTGAGAAAAGACATAATCAAAAAGTTACATTCTAGTATATTTCTGGTCTTATTTTGCATTAACTGCCATAGAAAACAACCCTGTCTTGATAAAGGAAGTGGTCGACTCAAAATAGGGAAAACTTTGGAAAAAGGACATGCAAGAAGAAATGGAGTCCTTACAGAAGAATCAAGCATGGGATATTTTCACATTACCAAATGGAAGGAAACTCATCAACAGTAAGTGGGTGTTCAATAAAAAGGTGAACATATCAGGTTAGTTCAAGAAGTACAAGGCTCGAATAGTAGAGAATGGATATTCCTAAGATTAGGGAGTAGACTTTGGTGAGATATATTCTCTTGTTGCAAAGTTAACTTCCATTAGGGTGATATTGTCTTAGATGCAGCATTTGATATTGAAACATAAAGGATGGATGTGAAGATAACCTTTCTTCATGGTGATATTGAAGAACAAATTAACATGATGTAGCCTAAAGGATTCACAATGAAAAGGGAGAAGGAGTTGGCCTGCAAGCTCAAGAAGTGCCTCTATGATTTAATGCAACCACCCAATATGTGGTACCTAAATTTCGATATGTATATCTAGCAGTTGGGTCTTGTGAGAAGTCAAGCTGATCACTATGTGTATGAAAGTTGATGACCATGTTAAGGTATGTAATTTTTTATGCCAACGATATGTTGTTGGTTGAAAACAACACAGATATAATCAAGGATGTGAAACTGTAGTTTCCCTCCATGTTTAATATGAAATATCTGGTGCAAATCATTCAATTCTTTGAATGGAAATAAAGAGATATCGAGCATGTAAAAGAATCTAGTTAAATAAGAGTAAATTTTTTGAGACATTTTTGAAACACTTTAACATGCACGAGTGAAAATGGTTAAGGTCCCTATTCTTGTAGGAGTTAAATTATCTATTTAACAGTGTCCTAAGACACTGAAAGAGATAGAGTACATGGCATGTGTGCCTTATGCTAGTGGTTTAGGTAGTATGACGATTGCATTGGTTTATGCTCAAATTGATATTTCCCATGTAGTTTGAGTATTGGGAAAGTACATGTAAACACCTAAGAAAGAGAATTGGACCACTGTTAAATGAGTATTCAGGTATTTGCTTGGCACAATGGAATATGTAATTTTTTAGCAAGGAAAAACTAAAACTACCAAAATAATAAGTGAACGTGTTTTTGTCAACCCCGACTAGGTTGGAGATCTTGACCATAGAATGTCGACTAATGGATCTATTTTTCAATTTATTCAATGGGGGGGGGAGTTGATTTTCGCATTGCCAACAACTAAGTTGAATACAGGGAAACTACTCATGCAAGAAAAGAAGCATTCTAGTTGCATAGATTATATTCATAGGTTGGTTCTAAACAATAATCTATTAGGTTTAATTATGGCAGTCAAATCATACCATTCAAAGACAAGTCATATTGATGTACAATACCATTTTGTGAGATAAATGGTGGAGAACCAAAAAGTGTTGTTGGAAAAAGGATACACATTGAAGAACACTATAGACTCAATAACCAAGTCTGTGAGCACCACTGAATTTTACTTGGTATAGGGAAACAATGGGCTTTTCATCCCTAGCCAGGTGAACTGAAGTTTTAAAATCTCCTCTGTATGCAAAGAAAACAAGAAGTGGGAGAATGTTGGATATGTTATATTGTTTGCATGTAAATCGACTATCGAATTTTATAGCTAACTCATTTACAAGTCCATTTTAATTGAATTCGACATATGGTGACATTATGGTTCAATGGAAGACTAGAATAGTCAATTGGTTGACGACCACGACTTGTCAATGAGAAGTCAATGACCATAAAGTGGGAAGGAATTTAATGAACACATGGATGATGAGAAGCTTAACTAGAGATCGAATAAATTTCTCTCATTCAAGCCTACTATAACAAAATAACTTAATTGCTTTAGGAATTTATGGATATCCATTAATGGGTTAGTTAGTTGTAATTAATTCAGTTTACATGAATTAAAGTATTGCATTTGTAAATAAGATGTGATGGAAAGGTTAAGTATAACAAGACAATACAATATTGATACTTGTGATGGAATTATTAAAGAAGTATAGTGTAGGTAATTCATGTTATAGAGATTTAGTAAATCAATATTGTAAACATCAATTAAGAGTGTTGATAACAAATGAGTGGTAAATCTCACTGGTTTGTTTCTTTTTCCCTATAAAGGGTTTTCCTCAATAAATTTGTGTTATTATGTGATTGTGTTTGTTCCATTGTTAAATTTGGTTATATCTAAATATTAGAATCATTATTCATAATCACTGTAAGAGGTATTGAAATCCTTGACAAAAGCAATAGTGAGGATACCATGTTTTTTATTGATCTTCTCCACATGTTGCAAATTTTTAAATCCAAGAGCATCTTTTCCATGAACCTTTAATGAAGTTTATCAAAATATTTGGACATGTCTAGATTTATCATCATGCATGACGTATTATTATCCTCGAGTTAGTAAATCACCTCATGTGCAATTATATCCATTCTTTCTCGCCCCTTTATGTAGCATCGTTGTTTCTAGGAGGTTATTGCATCATGATGGGTTTTGTATTATTGGAAATTACCTTAGTTATAATTTTATAGCTTGTATTGTATAGATATATTGGTATAAACTTGTTTTTTGTGTTATGTCATCCTTGTTTGGGGGCGAGGACAACGAAATTTGCATTCAAGGCTTGAAGGACACTACCTAATATTTGAAAATCCTCCACTACTTTCTGCCCATATTTCTTAGAACTTACCAACAAGATTGGAAAAAATATATTGTGTATTTTTCTAATCTTGGGGATTTCCCATTTCCATTTTCTTGATTCCATGTTTTATTATTTTGGTATATATTTAATATATTTACATTCACACTCACAAATAGTTTTGAACTCAAGTCTGCACATTAATACAATCCTAATCACATCATTATTTTCTGTTATACCACTCCAATGGGCACATGCATGCATTTCTTCTTCAAAAGTTTCCTCCTTAATAGAGAGGCATTTTTTTTCATCTGGCTTAAGGCAATGGATGTTATTGGTTCTAACCGCAGATAATGTTTGGTGGTACTTGCTTGTCTATGTCATTAAGTCATTATAATATGTGTATAATTTTTCTTAATGTCTCTACAGTCATGGTCCTCTAACTTATCCCATTCCTATTATTTGAGGGAATTCGACTGTAATTTCTTTGGTTGATTGTAGAGTGTGTATGAAATTGATATTATCATCCCCCTCTTTTAGTTAGTGCATTCTTGAGCCTCCAATTTTTTTCCTCCTAAGGAACTATACTGAACAAATCATTTTTCATGGTTACCTCCTAATTTCAAATATCCCCAATTGTCCCTCCAACAATAATAGATATTTATGCCTAATCATTTTTCTTTTCCAATTCTTGTTTGGCTTCAAATATGCTTCCAAATACCTCTTTGTCATATGTTTTAATTTTTTAATTTTAGGTCTTTTAATCCTTGTTGTAAGATGTAAATTTTTGTGTTATAACTTATCCCACTCTTTCCCACCAATCCTTTATGTTGCTTAAAAAGTCTGGGCGACTAAGAAGGATATTTTTAAAGCTAAATGTGGGACTATATAAGTTCCTAGATTGTCGCATTTTAGGTTAGTTGATCAATAATCAGATCTTGCACTTGGAATAATATAACCCTCCATGGCTATCCCTTTCCTTAGAAAGTATTCAAAAACTAGGAATCTATTAAGCCAAACTGCAACATACTATGTCACACTTGTTTCTTTTACTCCATCTGTGACATCCATTGCTTATTTGATGTCAAACATTCTGAAATGTTTAGTCAACTATTTGAATTTCTTAGTGTCCTTATTGAGTTGATTAATGCATATATGCTTCTCCATCAAAGATATGAACATATGTAATATCCTCATATTATCCAAGGCCTGGTTTGGGATAACAACTCCCCAAGCCTCAAGGGAATCCATAAAGCATGTTTTCAAGAGGGGATGGTGAGTCCATAGACATTAGATATTATTCCTCTTTCATTCAACCTAATTTTTCTAAAATTTGTTAATGAGTCTAATTGAGGCTAGAATATTCGATAATATTATTTTTTTCAATCTCTCCAACACTGTTAGATAAACCCACCAACAAAGCCTCGTCGACAAGGGTTCTCACTGTATCAATGCTCAACCAGCGTGATCTCCATGAGCACCGACCCAGATAGGTTTTACCCTACCCAGCAACATCCACGGAGCAGATGATGTCTCACCCGAGATGTTCAAGGGAGAGGTGTCGGAACTGAGTTTTCGATAGTGAGGATGGAGGATATGGGGATCTAATGTGGAGAAAACATAACCATTGGATCCAGAACTATGCAGTCATCATTGATTCATTTCCATAGCATCATACATTTGTCACAATATCGTTAATTCCGTAGCATTGTTCATAAAACATCTCAACTCATAATGCAACAGAATTTAAAACAGATCGCATCAATATAGCAGAAAGGGAATAGATCACAGTAACATCATAACAAAACATGTCACAACATCATAACAGATTATATTGTAGCAGAAATAACAGATAAGATTTGTGCAACAACTGCCATATCATATTAATATTACGTAAAGGATCCAAAACAAACAATTCTTCTCCACAACAGGAGGCTGAATACATCAAGAAAAACCCAGATAAATCTAGTAGATACAAACGGAAATTCTTCAAAAACTAGATCGCACTAGACTTCATGCAATACTTATCCTCTAATGCGATTCTCCTATGATGATATCTATTTAATTGCAAAAATATATCTATAAATAGGCTTGCGCCTTTTCATTGAGGGTCCACTTCTAACTAACTTATAACCGCTAATGACCTATTGTGACTAAACTTGGTCAAATAATATATAAAATATTCAAAGCGGTTATTCTTCCGCCCATCGCACTGATCTGGCCTTGCGCAGTATCGTGTGAGCTTGCACAGCTCCCATGATGCTGTGTAACTCACTTACCAAAACCCCTACCAATAGGCCCCCAACACAGTCTTGTGGTTCTTCCTCGAGCCACATTACGTTGACAAGGTATGTGTTGATGTTCGTGCTTTAAAATATTCGAATTAGTGTGCGATCTCGTGAACCTGAAGTTGGAATTTTTTGGCAACACTCTGACAATTATTCAAAGCCTGTTGTATTGGGTGCTCTTCTCTAGGCTTGTCGTCGACTATCTGTTGATTCTCTTGCACTGCCTGTAGCATGGCGACTGATTTAACAGCCAACTGTCCATCGATTTCTTGAAATTTTTCGAGTAGAGCGTGGTGCCTTTGTTGGCATTCCTGGGCACGGGCAGCTCTCTGCTAAATATCCTTCAATTCCTTGGCCCTTCTGATCTGTACCATCAGTGGCATGGCCCGTAGCGACGTCTTTAGCATCATCAACTAGCCTTCAGCTTCTTGCACCTATGATGTCAACTGATCAAGCTGCTCATATTGGACAACACTCTGCCAAAACTACGTTATCACCTCCATAATTGCATTGGCCTCCTACTCCATGATTTTGAACTGAGTCATGATTTCTTCAATGGAATCCTTGCTTGCCGCAACCTGCTCCAGCGACATCATAGGTTGTACCAGGCATTTGAGCATCAGGTTGGTATCCTGTATTTGGACAATAGTTTTCCCTAATTGCTTGGCCTTATTGACTAGGGTGAGCTCGGTCGTGTTCTCAAAAATATGCTGGTAGGCCTCGGTGATGGCCTTCTCCACTTTGCCGCATCGCATGCACATCTGCGCTTGCTCAATGATTAGGCGATCTTGTACCTTCTTTAGCTCAATAATATCTGTGGCACTCTTGCGTTGCAGCTCAGCCTGCATCTCCTTGAAGGCTTCTATCTCTCATACTTTTTCTTTCACCAGCTGCATCGAGACCTGATGCAGCTCCTCTCCTTCTTTATACAAAATCCACACTCTAAATTGGTTGCAGCAACTGGTGTACTTCCTCATTTCCCACATCGGTTGCAGTTAGGGGAACTTGCACGTTCCTAGCCTGGGGCTCAGTGGTGATAGATGGGACGTATTATGACATAGGTCTCGTAGATTTCTTCCTAGAAAAAATACCAAAAATGGAATCTAATCTATCTCTTACCACACCTAATTCTTCCTGGTTCGACTCTCGGATCGCCTTTGTCACAGCCTCGGAGGAGTCAGTGACCACTTTGATAAGCTGCTGCAACTGGTCCTCCACCCCTGACCTGGTACCACTGCCCGCCTCATATTCTTGGCACCATTTGATGCGAGTATCCTCCCGCATGCGTTGTGCTGCATCCTCCAGGTCCATCATCGACTCATTGTTAGATTCGTGAGTACTCAGCTCCTTCTGAGCAGGCTCTTTTGGGGAATCAGGTGGAGGCTCCTTAGATAGTTCCTTCGTACTCACCGGGTTTTTCCATCTAGCTGGCCAATCTTGAACAATAGTATCCAATTCTTCCATCGTGACTTTGTAAGGCAAAGATAGCCATTGTCGGTCGGGGTCCCACCGTGCTTGAATGTTAATAGAATGGGTCCCGATGGAAAACTGAACTAGTCGTTGATACTTGGTCATTGCATAAGGAGGTACTCAGGGAATGGCAATGGTGGAAGCTTGCAATGCCTCCCAATAGACCCAAAAGTGAATGGAATAGTCCATCTATCGACTGGGCTCTTCAACCCACCATAAGTTTTGATGTTGTGCACCTTGGTACACCTTCACTACATCAACCGCCATTGTTTGGTAATATTCAGGTTCCATCTAGGCGACGAGGGAAATAAGCATCAACAACCAACTATATGAAAATCTCCACCCAGTCTTAGCGGCAAGAACATATTCTATTAACTGGTTCAGCAAAAACAAAGACCAATTCATCTGCACTCCCTCAGCACACTTCTGGGTGCATGCGATAACACCCAAGTTACATTGGACTGGTCGATTTCCCTGAATGACCTTACTCACCAGAATCCTTGTGTTGATGTGAACCACTTGTGATTTAATGCTATCAATTCGATAAGTACGGCTATCACACTATATTCCAAGGTCCTCCTTCAGCTTCCTGGAAATATTTTTGTCAGTATCCCTCCCGTGGATATACTGCATCAGATCGTCCCTGGCCTTCGGCAAGCCTGTGATGCTCACAATTAAATCTATTGTAACAGGGATGGGCGTATTCAACCAAAGTGCCCCCCCATGAAAACAGGCCAAAAGTTGCTTAACACATGCATGGGCTTCATACAGTCGCCCAAAATGAGGCATATTGATGAGCCCCAACAATCCATATTTGTCTAACACTTCCAAATACCTTTTAGTCGCACATCTTCTTATGTCATGGATTTCACAAATTCCTCTTGAACTGCTTCTTTCCTTAACTCCTTCTTCTTTATATGCTTTTGGCGTGCCTCATTTTCCTTCTTTTCCTTCATCTACTCTTCCTTCCTTCTATCGATGCCTATGTTGTAGCTCCTTTCTCTTCTTATGTCTTAGCTCTTCACATACTTAAGTAGAATTCTAAGTGAATTATGCTTTCCTTTCTCTATGCCCAATGCATGTCCCAAAGGAGAAAATAAGGAAAATCAATAGAAATTCTAAGAAATGCATCTTCATCAGGTACAAATATGAAGTCAAAGGGTATAAGTTGTGGACTCTGGTTACAAGGAAGATATTTTATAGTATAAATATGATATTTAGAGAAGTTGGAGTTACTTCCAATATTGAAGATGATACAAAAGAAAAAGAATAAAAAAAGCTAGAGTTTGCATGGAACGATGAAAGTCATAATTCAGATGAGTCAACTAAATTCGACGAAGAGGTGGAACAATAGAATCCAGTCATCAAAAGGTATGGTCGAGAAAAGACATAATCAGAAAGTTACATTCCACTATATTTTTGGTCTTATTTTTCATTAACTGCCATATCAGAGAACCCTGTCTTGATAAAGGAAGTGGTCGACTCAACTGAGGGAAAACTTTGGAAAAAGGCCATGGAAGAAGAAATGGAGTCCGTACGGAAGAATGAAGCATGGGATATTTTCACATTACCAAATGGAAGGAAACTCATCAACAGTAAGTGGGTGTTCAATAAAAAGGTGAACATATCAGGTTAGTTCAAGAAGTACAAGGCTTGAATAGTAGAGAATGGATATTCCTTAGTTTAGGGAGTAGACTATGGTGAGATATATTCTCTTGTTGCAAAGATAACTTCCATTAGGGTGATATTGTCTTAGATGCAACATTTGATATTGAAATATAAAAGATGGATGTGAAGATAACCTTTCTTCATGATGATATTTAAGAACAAATTAACATGACGTAGCCTAAAGGATTCACAATGAAAAGGGAGAAGGAGCTGGCCTACAAGATCAAGAAGTCCTCTATGATTTAAAGAAACCACCCAATATGTGGTACCTAAATTTCGATACGTATATCTAGTAGTTGGGTATTGTGAGAAGTCAAGATGATCACTATGTGTATGAAAGTTGATGACCATGTTTATGTATGTAATTTTGTATGCCAACGATATGTTGTTGGTTGAAAACAACATAGATATAATCAAGGAAGTGAAACTACAGTTGCCCTCCATGTTCAATATGAAATATCTGGTGCAAATCATTCAATTCTTTGAATGGAAATAAAGAGAGATCGAGCATGTAAAAGGATCTAGTTAAATAAGAGTAAATTTGTTGAGACATTTTTGAAACACTTCAACATGCACGAGTGGAAATTGGTTAAGATCCCTATTCTTGTAGGAGTTAAACTATCTGGTAAACAGTGTCCTAAGACATTGGAAGAGATAGAGTACATGGAACATGTGCCTTATGCTAGTGCTTTAGGTAGTATGATGATTGCATTGGTTTAGGCTCAACTTGATATTTCCCATGTAGTTAGAGTATTGTGAAAGTACATGTAAACACCTAAGAAATAGATTTGGACCACTGTTAAAAGAGTATTTAGGTATTTGCAAGGCAGAATGGAATATGTAATTTTTTACCAAGGAAAAACTGAAACTACTAAAATAATAAGTGAACATGTTTTTGTTGACCCCGACTAGGTTGGAGATCTTGACCATAGAATCTCGACTAATGGATCTATTTTTCAATTTATTCAATGGGGTTGTTAGTTGGAAAGTAGGGGGAAGTTGATTTTTGCATTCCCAACTACTAAGTTGAATACATGGAAGATACTCGTGCAAGAAACGAAGCATTTTGGTTGCATAGATTATGTTCATAGGTTGGTTCTAAACAATAAGCTATTAGGTTTAATTATGGCAGTCAAATCATACCATTCAAAGACAAGTCATATTGATGTACAATACCATTTTGTGAGAGAAATGGTGGAGAACCAAAAATTGTTGCTGGAAAAAGGATACACGATGAAGAATATTATAGACTCAATAACCAAGTCTGTGAGCACCAAGAATTTTACTTGGTATAGGGAAACAATGGGCTTGTCATCCCTAGCCAAGTGAACTGAAGTTTTAAAATCTCCTCTATATGCAAAGAAAACAAGAAGTGGGAGAATGTTGGATATGTTATATTCTTTGCATGCAGATCAACGATCGAAGTTTATAGCTAACTCATTTACTAGTCCATTTTAATTGAATTTGACAGATGGTGACATTATGGTTCAATGGAAGACTAGAGTGTTCAATTGGTTGACCACCACGACTTGTCAATGAGAAGTCGATGACCATAAAGTGGGAAGGAATTTAATGAACACTTGGATGACGAGAAGCTTAACTAGAGATTGAATAAATTTCTCTCATTCAAGCCTACTATAACAAAATAACTTAAATTTTTTAGGAAGTTATGGATATCCATTAATGGGTTAGTTAGTTGTAATTAATTCAGTTTCCATGAATTAGAGTATTGCATCTGTAAATAAGATGTGATGGAAAGGTTAAGTATAAAAAGACAATACAATATTGATACTTGTGATGGAATTATTAAAGAAGTATAGTGTAGGTAATTCATGTTATAGATATTTAGTAAATCATTATTGTAAACATCAATTAAGAGTGTTGATAATAGATGAGTGGTAAATCTCACTGGTTTGTTTCTTTTTCCCTGTAAAGAGTTTTCCACGATAAATTTGTGTTATTATGTGATTGTGTTGTTTGTTCCATTGTTAAATTTGGTTATATCTAAATATTAGAATCATTATAATTTATAATCACTGTAAGAGGTATTTGTTATACTTGAATCCTGTCACCATCATGTGATGAGACCCTTAACCACTATGTTTTCCCTTACTCCCAAAACTTGGAGTGGAAACTTGCTCTGGATGTTAATTCTACTTGAAAAAACCTAGCACCGCACTTACCCTTTGGTTGATGAGGGATACCTTCTTCAGCACCACCTGTATCCTGTTGTATAGAAGTGGTGCCACTGCCTATAGGCTTTGTTATTAAAGCAGTTCTCACCTAAATCGCTCTATCATAAGGGAACAAAAGTGATACCCTAGGTAAAATGGGAAAAAGAGGAGTTTCTCAAGGCTTCTAAATCATGAGCCTCGTGTCCTCCATTATCCCTATCAATATGGGTTAGTTTGAGCTTGAGATCCCCCTTGTTAGGATATTGGAGCCATATCACCCACAATTCTCTCAACTATCCCTATCCATTGAGCCTTATAAATACAAGCTCATATCCATAGTTGAGGGAGGGAACAGAATGGTATTGTTATGCTGTTGAATTGACTATCTAGTCCAATCCATTGGAGAACACAAGAGAGAAAGTTGGAGCTATCAGGGATGAGGTGTTTGTCTTATAGAGGAGTTTGTCAACACTAAGGCAATGGTTGTAAGCTTCTTCATCCATTCTTAATGCAAAGCTGATTACCGTCCCACATATATATTGTTTTGATTTCACATGTATATGAGTACTGAATTCCTTAGTCACTAGTATGAATATGTAGATGATTTTATGGTAGATTTGATGTGCTTGTATGTTTGACATGTTTACAGGTACATAGGTTCATGATCGAAGCAGTATTCCAGGTGTCTACAGCATTCAGGGAAGGTCTTCATCCTTTCTCGTTCACTCATTTGTTCTGGATCTAAACCATTCAAACCAGTGGAACAGCTTCTATCCATAGAAGGTGCAATATTCTTGATTACAAATATGGTGACTCCACTGGGGAATAAAGAAAGTTTCAGTGGATCCGATTTTCCTCAGTCCTTGAACACTTGTCCAAATCCAGGCTCCAGTTTCTAATTCTCTTCAATCAGATCTGCCATCTGACTTAGTGAATTTTGGTTTAAAACTTTTAGATATGCCCATATCTGAACTATTTTGACCTTATATGCTCTTTCTTACTGTCAATTCATCAGTCTTTACCTTGATTTGATCAATTTTTAACTTGAATTATCGTTATCCTTGTGTTTTGGATCTATTCAGGGAACCGCACATGTGCTGTTGGAAACAAGCGGTGCCACCGCCTAAAATTTGTTAGCCATACACAGTGCCACCACCTGAACCTTGTTAGCTAGAAGTGGTGCTCATCCAGAACCGCTCTATCAAAGACCCCTCCAGCACGGTGCCAGGTAGGCACTGTTCCATACTTTGTATTTTCATTTTTTTGTGTTTTTGGCTTAATTTTTTATGAAAATGAAGTGTATTTAGGGGCCATGAATTGTATATTCTGCAGTCTCTTTGATTGTTATATTCCCTTTTCATTCAAAGAGAGTTTATGTTTCTTGCGTTGGATTTTACATTATTTTCTTTGCTTGAAACCTCTTGCTCTTTTTTGTAGATATTATTCATTGGAATTTGAAATATACATTTCATTTTCTTGTGTATTATTTGGTTTGTTTTGGACTTGGAATGCGTGAGTGATCCATGTTGTTTTGAATCTTTCTTTGCTTGGGTGATTCTTGTTTCCTTTTGCATGCTGATTTTTTCAGTGCTTGGTAGGAGAGATTGATTCTTCATTTCCTTGTCTGAGTCCAAAGAGAAGTTTTAGTTTTCTCTCTCTGTTGCTTTATTTGCAAGTTTATTGAACGATTTTCTTCTTGTTTTGTGCATAATTGTTTGAAATTCTAGATCTTACTTTCATTAAGAAGAAATATCTTTTTTCAGCTTTGCGTACATTAGAGTTTTTTTTTTTTTGNTAAGTTTTTATGCATCTTTTTCAAGCATGAAAAGATAGGAAACATTTTTGGTTTATTTATGTTTGATGTTCTCTAGATCTCTTTCTTATTTTCTTTGAACATTATTTGGGGTGCATTGATATTTAATTTTTCATTTGGAAAGATAGTATTGCATTTGCATTTTGGTGTACATTTTTGGGAAGAAAAGTAAATCTCTCTATCTCTCTTAGGTAGAATTTCATTGAAGAGTTAAACTTGCATTATCATATAGATCAGTGTGCATCTTCTTTAATTTCAAGTTTTCACTCCATGGTTCCACCTAAATGCACCAGATAAAATTAACAGTAGTGCTAGGTTAAAAATTTTAGCAATTTGAGTGATAAGTTAGAGACAATGTTCAGGCATCGTTAAGCGTAGGATCTGTCATTACTTTGTCTGCACTACAACCCAGGACTCGCACGGTTCTTCCACGTACTGTTGGTATATTGAACAACATTTCATGTACCCTTAAGCTATATAGAAAGGTACTTCATGTACTCGATTGTATATAGGAAGGCCCCTTGTGAATGGTTGTGCATTAGACAACATTACTACCGATTTGAGCTCCCACATACCTAGCGTATATTAGAAGACCCTTTTAGGAATCCTGAAACCATCTAAGTTATCCTTTTGGCCTGTCCTGTGAGGTTCCTGACTCTTATCCACTCATTTCACATGTTTGTGTGTTTCTTTTAGTTTGAGTAGTACTTGCTTGTGTGTGGTAGTTAGGGGGTTATTAGATAGTTTAGATATGGCATCCCAATATGGGACTACTACTCAAGAGGTCCCTTTCCAAGGTGTACCTTTTATATTCCCTCCAAGTGAAGGTATTGGTCCTCCCTTTATTACCACTCTAAATCTTCCTGGATTAACTATAGGATTAGCGGTCTGGGTTTTTAATCCAGTAATTCCTATTACACCTAATCTCTCAAATGTCACCTCTCCTATGGGAGAGGATCGACCTCAACCTAATCCCTCTCCTTCTTCGTCAATTGTTGTTTCATCCCTTTCTTCTTCTTCGCTTGACCAAGGTTCTATGGTTAGTAGTCATGTGGATAAGAAGAAGAAGAAAGGGAAGGGTAAGAAGAAGAAGGATAAGAAAGAGAAGAAGTAGCAACCATCTTCTCTTGATGGTGCCCATTCTAAGAGAACACTGGAAAAACCCAAGCTCCCTTGTAAGCTTTGCAGGGGGTACCACCTTCTTAAGGAGTATCCCAGTCTCTCCTGTGTACAAGAAGAGTTTTATAAAAGGTCCAAACCATCTGTGTCATCAACCTCTGATCATCATGTTGATGATACTCCCTCAACCAGTGACCCATTGGTAAAAGTTTCGTAAGGGTAAAGTCTTGTATCCTTGTTTGATATGCAAGGCTATGCATCGTACTTTTCTTTGTCCAAGCATAGATGAAGCTTCGCGTTGGTTGGAAAATATTACTGATCATCAACAAGTGATTCCAACAAGTGATAGTAAGTTATCCCTCAATTCCTCCCTGGTTGACCAAGTGATCAATTCAGTTTCATCTATAATTGATCCCACTCTTCCTTCGGAGAGTGAAGTGGTCGAGTCGATGTCATTTCCACCCGATCCCACTCTTTCATTAGAGAGTGTTAAGACTGAAGTAGTCTCTTTGACCAAATATTCATCTTGTTCTTCTCTTCCAGTAGAGAATGAACTGAATCCTACTGAAGTTTTTATGCTTCATTTTGATTGTTCTCGACAAGATAAAATTTTGTCTGTTTCAACAGAACCCTCTCTGAGTAGTGAGGTTATTTCCTTTGACTGGAGTAACCTAATAGAGTCTCATCTTCATTCGAGTGTTCCTTTCCAAATAGTTGTGAATGTTACTGCTAGGTGGATACTTCACACTATTGTTGATGAAGGGGCTTCTGTTAGTATATATCCTCAACTTCTTGGCAAGCTTTAGGTTCTCCTCAGCGTGTGCCAGCCACCGATCAGATACTAGATTTTAATAAAATACCTACTGCACCTTTAGGGACCCTTCCTTATTTTCCTATTACATTAGGAGGGAAAATTGTCTATATTGATGTTATGGTCATCCAAGGTCCTTTATATTTCAATATTCTCCTTGGACGTGATTATGTTTACGCCATGAAGGCTGTAGTGTCCACACGCTTTAGAGTTATGCATTTTCCCCATGATGGTAATATTGTGACCATTGATCTGCTTTCTTTTGTTACACCTGACCATCGTGTGACTCCTAGTAATTAGACTGCCCTAAATGTGCCTCATGTTCTTGTGATTCCTTCCCCTTCTTATAATTAGCTTCTTCCCATCATCGGTAAAATGGGGGGCATGGCTCTAGTCTATTGACATCATAATGGAGCTAAGCCACTAGCTTTTATGTAATGGGGGCAACCTACCAACCTCTAGATATCATGTTCGGTAGGAGAAGTTTTGAGAGCATAGTTTACTTTTGGTTTCAAGCTCGTTAAAAAATAAAACCACTCCTTAAGCATAGTTTACCTTTAGGTTTCAAGCTTGCATAAAAATGAAACCATGTGGTGAGAAAATTTCCCCTTCTGTGTCAAGCTTGTTTAAAAATGAAACGGATGCCTATGAGCAAAGTTCCCATTCTATGTCAAGCTCATTCAAAAATGAAATGGATCTCCTCAAGCATAGTTTACCTTTTGGTTTCAAGCTTGCATAAAAATGAAATCAATCTTGAGCATAGTTCATTTTCTATTTCAAGCTAGTTAAAAAATGAAGTAGGTTTCCTTAAGCATAGTTTACCTTTTGGTTTCAAGCTTGCTTAAAAATGAAACCATGTTCCAAGCATAGTTACCTTCTATTTTATTCTTGTGTAAAAAATGAAACAGATCCCCTTCCCTTGAGTCAAGTCTTCCCTTTAGTGTTAGAACTTGTACCTTCTTTTCACCTGCCTGATTCTCATTCTTCCTACCCCCCTGGTGAACATTTTCACATTAGTAACCGGGTTTTTTAGGTTGGGTATAGAAGAAGAATCATCAGACAAAATGAAGATTGGGGGGCATGTCGATCCCCTAGCAACCATGCTAGGGGTAAGCTTCACTAGCAATTATGATGGGGGAAAGATTCCAAACTCTGTATACCATGTTAATGGGATTTTTCAAGCATAGTTTACCCATTGGTTTTGATCTTGCATAAAAATGAAACCAGTCTTCAAGCATTCTTTCAACTGATCTTCGAGCTCGTTAAAAACAGTAAGATGGTTTTGAGCTTACTTTTCATTTTTCACGCTCTATTTAAAACATGAAAAGTGATTTGAGCTTAGTTTATTACTTTTTCGTGATCTACATTCAAACATGAAATTTTTTTATAGATTCTTTGTTAATCTATTTTCATACTCTTAAAATGTGAAAATATAGTCAAGTACTTGTCTTCTTCATACTCGTAAAATTATTTGAAGAGTCATCTCTCCGACGGTAGGTTATCTCTTTTTTGGTTTGAATAGACTATTTACGAAATAGGAACACTCTAGCCAATCATGACTGGAAGAGTTCTCTAAGGTATTATTTTATACTTTTTCAGGCCTTAGGGACTAAATCATACGAAAAAGGACCCTTTGGATTTTTCTTTAGTTTGTTCAGACTCTCTAAACATGAACTACACCGAGTTTTCTTTCGTTGGACTCGTTAAACTAAACATTGAAAGACCCTTTTTTTTGGAATGAACCCCTCCTTTCTCAAGTTCGTGAAATATATGGAAATGGACTTATCTTCAGATGAGCTAACGAGTGTTTTTTACCCTCTTTGAACTTGTAGAACCAAAAAGAGACACTCATCAACCATGATGGGGAAAATGGGAAGGAAATCATTTTGCAAATAAATGGCAGTAGTTTGTCCTTACCTTTGAACATGGCACTTTTTTGCATATCATTTTAGTCAATTGGGTATTCAGCTGATCTCCATGATGATTCACTTTCATGTGTCATGTCACTCCTTTGAGTCTTTCAAAAGAGTGCATTGTCCACCGTCGCACTATGTGTTTGTTTGGTCTAGTCATGCTGCCAAGTATTTTATCGTGCTGCCCGATGTTCAAAGGGAAGTTGAAGAATTTTTACCTTTGTAGTCAAAACAGTCTCTGTGTCAGTACTTTTGAGTCAGTCTTATGGTTACCCTATTCACATCATTCCTGAAATTTGTTCTGAGTTTCGTTTCTTCGATGTGGGACTCATCATGGCCCTCCTTCGACAAGACTATTCCCGTCGACATCAGCTCATCATCTGAGAAATAGTCTTAGAAACAAAATTTACTACCTTGAGATCTATATGCCTCAATGATAGATTCTCTCACTCTCAACATAGGTTCACATCATTGACCTTTGATCGATGGAATCGATTGGATGTTCGACATCAAGACATCTATTCATGCTCAATAGATTGNAATGGTGATCTCCCTCACACTTGTTAACGGTTCACATCATTGGTCGGTAATCAAGTGGTTTCTACCATGTTCGACTTCAGAACATTGTAATCACATGGATAGAATCGTACTTTGTGGAATACGAGACGAAGACACTGGGTATTTGTTTAGCGCTCATTGCTTTCCCCAAGTTGCGATGGAGTTTTGTATATCTAGCATGGATCCACATTTGTATGGTCATGGCTATGCTCAAATTTTCATTTGTATGACATATATCTACAGTGTATGTCTGGTAGCTATGTCCAAGTTTGATTCCTATATCACATGGATCTACGTTGTATTCTAGTAGCCATGCTTGTTTATTCCTCTCATGGATCTGTCTTGTATTGGTCCGCAGCTATGAGTAGGTTACATTTGTCTATGAGTCAAAAGTATTGATGTACTACAGATTCCTACTCAACGACATTCTCCAACCGAGATGACATTCTCACCTGGAATTGACAACTTGTTCTCTCAAAGCTCTCGCTTATTGTATCCCTCTAAGCCTCGTGCTTTGGGGGGCATTCTGTTATACCTAAATCCTATCACCAGCATGTGATGAGAACCTTAACCCCTATGTTTTCCCTTAATCCCAAAACTTGGGGTGGAAACTTGCTCTGGATGTTAATTCTACTTGAAAAAACCTAGCACCACACTTACCCTTTGGCTGATGAGTGGTACCTTCTTTAGCACTACTTGTATTTCATTGTAGAGAAGCGGTGCCACCGCCTATAGGATTTGGTCTTAAAGTGGTTCTCACCTAAATCGCTCTATCATAAGGGAACAAAAGTGGTACCCTGGGTAAAATGGGAAAAATAAAAGTTTCTCGAGGCTTCTAGATCATGAGCCTCGTGTCCTCCCTTATCCCTATCAATATGGGTTAGTTTGAGCTTGAGATCCCCCTTGGTAGGATCTTGGAGCAACCTCACCCACAAATCTCTCAACTATCCCTATCCATTGAGCCTTATAAATACAAGCTCATATCCATAGTTAAGGGAGGGAACTGAATGGTATTGTTATGCTGTTGAATTGACTATCTATTCCAATCCATTGGAGAGCACAAGAGAGCAAGTTGGATCTATTGGGGATGATTTGTTTGTCTTGTGGAGGAGTTTGTCAACACTAAGGCAATGGTTGTAATCTTATTCATTCATTCTTAATGCAAAGCTGATTTCCATCCCACATATCTATTGTTTTGATTTCACATGTATATGATTACTGAATTCCTTAGTCACTAGTATGGATATGTAGATGATTTTCTGGTAGCTTTGATGTGCTTGTATGTTTGACATGTTTGCAGGTACACAGGTTCATATTTGAAGTAGTATTCCAGGTGACTACAACATTCAGGGAAGGTCTTTATCCTTTGTCGTTCACTCATTTGTTCTGGATCTGAACCATTCAGACCAAAGGAACACCTTCTATCTGCAGAAGGTGCATTATTCCTGATTACAGTATTGAAATACTTAACAAAATCAATAGTGAGGATACCATGTTTTTTATTGATCTTGTCCACATGGTGCAAATTTTGAAATCCAAGAGCATCTTTTCCATGAACCTATAATGAAATTTATCAAAATATTTGGACATGTCTAGATTGATCATCATGCATGACTTATTATTATCCTTGAGTTAGTAAATCACCTCATGTGCAATTATATGTAAGATTTGTCGCCCCTCTATGTAGCATCCTTGTTTCTAGGAGGTTATTGCATCATGATGGGTTTTGTATTATTGGAAATTACCTTAATTATATTTTTATAGCTTGTATTGTATAGATATATTGGTCTAAACTTGTTTTTTGTGTTATCTCATCCTTGTTTGGGGGTCAAGACAACGAAATTTGCATTCAAGGATCAAAGGACACTACCTAATATTCGAGAATCCTCCACTACTTTACACCCATATTTCTTAGAACTTACCAACAATATTGGAAAAAATATATTATGTATTTTTCTAATCTTGGGGATTTCCCATTTCTATTTTCTTGATTGCATGCTTTATTATTTTGGTATAATATTTATTATATTTACATTCACACTCACAGATATTTTTGAACTCAAGTCTACACATTAATACAATCCTAATCACATCGTTATTTTTCATTATACCACTCCAATAGGCACATGCATGCATTCCTTCTTCAAAAGTTCCCCCCCTTATTAGAGAGGCATTTTTTTCATCTGGCTTGAGGCAATGGATGTTATTGGTTCTAACCACAGATAATGTTTGGTGGTATTTTCTTGGATATGTCATTAAGTCACTGTAATATGTGTATAGGTTTTTATTAATGTCACTACATTCATGGTCCTATAACTTATCCCATTCCTATTATTTGAGAGAATTCAATTGTAATTTCTTTGGTTGATTGTACAATGTGAATGAAATTTGTATTATTATCCCCCTCTTTCAACTAGTGCATTCTTGATCCTCCAATTTTTTTCCTCCTAAGGAACTATACTGACCAAATCATTTTTCATGGTGACATCCTAATTTCAAATATCCCCAATTGTCCCTAAAACAATAATAGATTTTTCTACCTAATTAATCTTGTTTTCCAATTCTTGTTTGGCTTCAAATATGCTTCCATATACCTCTTTGTTATATGTTTTAATTTTTTAATTTTAGGTCCTTTAATCCTTGTTGTAAGATGTAAATTTTTGTGTTATAACTTATCCCACTCTTTCCCACCAATCCTTTATGTTGCTTAAAAAGTCTGGGTGACTAAGAAGGATATTTTTAAAGCTAAATGTGGGACTATAGAAGTTCCTAGATTGTCCCATTTTAGGTTAATTGATCAATAATCAGATCTTGCACTTGGAATAATATAACCCTCCATGGATATCCCTTTAAAGTATTCAAAAACTAGGAATCTATTAAGCCAAACTTCAACATACTATGCCACACTTGTTTCTTTTACTCCATCTATGACATCCATTGCTTATTTGATGTCAACCATTCTAAACTCTTTAGTCAATTTTTTGAAGTTCTTAGTGCCCTTATTGAGTTGATTAATGCATATATGCGTCTCCTTTAAAGATATGAGCATATGTAATATCCTCATATTATCCAAGGTAGGTTTGGGATAACAACTCCCTAAGCCTCAAGGGAATCCATAAAGCATGTTTTCAAGAGGGGATGGTGAGTCTATAGACATTGGAGATTATTCCTCTTTCATTCAACCTAATTTGTCTAAAATTTGTTAATGATTCTAATTGAGGCTAGAATATTCAATAATATTAATTTTTTCAATCTCTCTAAGACTATTGGCGAAACCCACCAACAAAGCCTCGTCGACAGGGATTCTCACTCTTTTGATGCCCAACCAGCGCGATCTCCCTGAGCACTAACCCAGATAGGTTTTACCCTGCCCAGTGACATCCGTGGAGCAGATGAAGTCTCACCTGAGATGTTCAAGGGAGAGCTGTCCAAACCAAGTTCTCGGCAATGAGGACGGAGGATATGGGGATTCAACAAGGAGAAAACATAACCATTGGATCCAGAACTATGCAGTCATCATTGATTCATTTCCACAGCATCATACATTTATCACAATATCACTAATGCTGCAGCATTGTCCATAAAACATCTCAACTCATAATGCAACAGAATGTAACAGACTTTAAAACAGATCGCATCAATATAGTAGAAAGGGAATAGATCATAGCAACATCATAACAAAATAGGTCGCAACATCATAACAGATTAGATCGCAGCAAGAATAACACATAAGATTTGTGCAAAAACTATCATATCATATTAATCTTATGTAAAGGATCCGAAACACACAATTCTTCTCTACAATAGGAGGATGAATACATCAGGAAAAACCCAGATAGATCGCAGATACAACAGGAAATTCTTCAAAAACTAGATCGCACTATACCTAATGCAATAATTATTCTCTGATGTGATTCTCCTATGATGATATCTATTTAATTGAAAACCTAGATCTATAAATAGGTTTGCGCCTTTTCATTGAGGGTCCATTTCTAACTAACTTATAACCACTAATGACCTATTGCGACAAAACTTGGTCAAATAATATATAAAATATTCAAAGCGGTTATTCTTCTGCCCATCGTGTTGATCTGGCCTTGAGAGGTACCGCATGAGCTTGTGCAGCTGCCATGATGCTGCACAACTCACTTACAAAAACCCATGCAAATAGGCCCCCAACACAGTCTTGTGGCTCATCCTCGAGCCACATTAGGTTGACAAGGTATGTGCTGACGTTCGTGGTTTAAAATATTTGAATTGCTATGCGATATTATGAACCTGAGGCTGGAATTTGTCGGAAACACTGACAATTATTCAAATATTGTTGCACTGGGTTATCTTCTCTAGACTTTTCGTTGACTATCTACCGATTCTCTTGCACTACCTGCAGCATGGAGACTTATTTAACAGCCAACTGTCCATCGATTTCTTGAAATTTGTCGAGTTAATTGTGGCGCTTTTGTTGGCTTTCCTGGGGACGGGAAACTCTCTGCTAAATATCCTTCAATTCCTCAGGCCTAGTGATCTATACCATCAGCAGCATGGCCCGTAGTGATTTCTTCAGCGTTGTCAAATGGCCTTCAACTTCTTACACCTGTGCTGTCAACTGATCAAGTTGCTCATCTTGGACAACGCTCTGCCAAAACTGTGTTGTCGCCTCCATAATTTATTTGGCCTCTTACTCCATGGTTTTGAACTTAGTCGTTATTTCTTCAATGGAATCCTTCCTTTCTGCAACCTGCTCTGGCGGCATCGTAGGTTGTAACAGGGCTTTGAGCATCAGGTTGGTATCCTAGAGCTGGACAATAGTTTTCCCAATTGCTTGGCCTTATCGACTAAGGTGAGCTCAATCGTGTTCTCAAAAATATGCTGGCAGGCCTTGGTGATGGCCTGCTCCACTGTTCCACATCACGCACACATCTACGCTTACTTAATGATCAGGTGATCTTGTACCTTCTTCAGCTCAGTAATCACCATGGTATCCTTGCGCTATAGCTCAACCTGCTTCACCTTCAAGGCATCTATCTCCTGTACTTTTTGTTCTGCCAGCTCCACCCAGACCTGATGCAGCACCTCTGCTTCTTTCTACATCTTCTCAGCTGCACTCTGTGACTAGATATATCCCTTCGTCAGCTCTTTTTGTCAGACTTCCAATTCTAGGGAGACAACATGCTACAACTCCACTAACGTTGTAGCAGATTACTTGTTTAGATCCAAATCCACACTCTAAATTGGTCGCAGCAACTGGTGTACTTCCTAATTTCCCGTGTCGATCACAGTGAGGGGAACTTGCACAATCCTAGCCTGGGGCTCAGTGCTGATCGACAGGATGTCCTGCAGCATAGGTCTCATAGATGTCTTCCTATAAATACCAAAAATGGAATCTAATATATCTCTTACCACACTAAATTCTTGATGGTTCAACTCTCGGATCGCCTTTGTCGTAGCCTCGGAGGAGTCAGTGACCGCTTTGATAAGCCACTGTAGTTGGTCCTTCATCCCCGACCTGGTACCACTACCCTCCTCATATTCTTGGGGCCATTTGGTGCAAGTCTCCTCCTGCATGCATTATGTTGCATCCTTCGTGTCCGTCGTCGACACATTTTCAGAGTCATGAGTACTCAGCTCCTTTTGGGTAGGCTCTTCTGGGGAATCAAGTGGAGGATCCTTAGATAGTTCCTCCGGAATCACTGGGTTACGACATTCAGCTGGCCAATATTGAATAATAGCATCCAATTATTTTGTCGTGACTTTGTAAAGAAAAGGTAGCCATTACCAGTCGGAGTCCCACTGTGCCTGAATGTTAATAGAATGGGGCCTGATGGGGAACTGAACTAGCCACTGATACTTGGTCATTGCATAAGTAGGTACTCGAGGAACAATGATGGGGACAACTTTCAGTGCTTCCCAATAGACCCAAAATTGAATGGCACAGTCCACCTGTCGACTGGGCTCTTCAGCTCACCATAAGTTTTGATATCGTGCGCCTCAACACACCTTCACCACATCAACTGCCATTGGTTGGTAATATTCAGGTTCCATCCAAGCGACAAGGGAAATAAGGATCAACAACCAACTATATGAAAATAGATTCCCAGTTTAAGCATCAATAGTGTCTTCTAGCAGCTGGTTCAACAAAAACAAAGACCAATTCATCTGCACTCCCTCAGCACACTTCTAGGCGCATGCAACAACACCCGAGTTACATTGGACTGGTCAATTGCCCCGAACGACCTTACTCACCAGAATCCTTATGACGATGCAAACCACTTGTGATTTAATACTATCAATTTGATAAGAACATCCATCATGTTGTAATCCAAAGTGCTCCTTCAGCTGCTTGGAAATCTTTTTGTCAATATCCTTCTCGTGGATATAATGCGCTGGATCTTCGCCGGCCTTCGATAAGCTTATGATGCTCGTGATTAAATCTACTGTAACAAGGATGGGCATATTCAACCAAAGTGCCCCCCATGAAAATAGGCTAAAATTTTCTTAACACACACATGGGATTCATTCAGTCACCCAAAATGAGGCATATTGATGAGCCCCAACAATCCATATTTGTCTAACCCGCTCGCCCAAGTTTAGGAATTCACTTAATTGGGGCCCTAGGCCCCATCAAGATTTCCTTGTAAGGCTCATCCCAGACATATTTGAGCAATATTAAGTCATGGTCTTTGAATTTCAACCTGATTAAGGAAGGGATGATATCGACTAAGCACGTCATCCCTTCTGACAGCGGTGGCAGTTTCGACGGATATTTCTGATTCTTCGTCAGTTGCCTCGGCTTTG
Organism: Pseudotsuga menziesii; assembly: GCA_001517045.1. Taxonomy (NCBI): domain Eukaryota; kingdom Viridiplantae; phylum Streptophyta; class Pinopsida; order Pinales; family Pinaceae; genus Pseudotsuga; species Pseudotsuga menziesii. Next base: position 336,225 of record LPNX010834462.1, on the reverse strand, counting down.
ATCCTAGATGTGTAGGAGTGACATAGCCCAAAATATCATGAAAAAATACACCCCTGGGCACTGTAGAGTCAAAAATTCCTGAGCTCGATGGCCCGGTCTGTGTAGTTCCTTCTCCCTGCACTATCACCGACATGCGGGTCTGCCTTTTTTGTGGCAGCGTGGTACTGGGATTCTGAACTTATCGCTTTCTCTTTGGGATGGGCGATGAGCCAACTGGAATGCTCATGACTTCTTCTTTGATAGCCGTGAGCCAAATATGGGACTCTTATTCACTAGAAATCTCAATGGCGTCGAGGTCGCTCAGTATACCTCACGCCCCAAACCTTGCAATGCACCCAATAACTCTAACCCTCTACGCTGCAACTCACTGAAAAGCTCACCACTTACTGTACAATTCACCCTCTACTCAACACTATACTCACTCAACTAAATAATGCCATCCTCCCACATCCTGTGCACTTTTTATAACCATTTCCAATTCAAACTCATCATTGTTAAATCTATGATCACCATTATGACTAAATATAGTAGTAATGACGCCAAATCTACTGGCAATCCTACTCTTCTAATAGTCGGATAAGCCATTAATGTGCGTCGCTTCAACAAGCACTGCCAGATAACTGTTTTAACTACCTACATTCATTACATGATTTGACTAACCCATACCTCTACAGATGTCACAAGTGGTCTCCTTGTCGTCGCTACAAACTCAAACCTTGCACATCCTCGTCCCCTAGGCTTGCCTTGTTGCTTTGAACCAAAATCTTCATCATTTTTTTTCCACAGTGCATCAAGCAGTGTGCATCTTGGGCCCCATACTATAGGGCTTCAAGTGACTCCCATTGACGAGTGTTGGCAATACTATGCCATCTAATTGTTGTAACTGAATTGCACCTCTAGAAGTAATGGAATGAACAAGATATAGACCTAACCAGTGCATTTGTAACTTACTTGGATGCTTGAAAAACTTACTATCGTATAACAGTGCCAAATATCCTTCCACAAACTATTTTTTCTTAATGTGGCGGTCATGCCACGCCTTCTACCGATCCTTCACAACCTGCTGGTGGAAGCCAGCAACAAAGCGGTCTTCTTCAAGCTAGAGAAACTATGCAATGCTTCTATGTCATCCATGCACATCGCCGTGGTGATGCAAAAACTAGGAACAATGTACTCCATGGGCATGACTGCCTCTTTCCCATAGACCAGCTTGAATGGTGTCTGGCTTGTTAGCCGCTTGCAAGTAGTGTGATAGGCCCATAGCATTGCGGGAATTTTTAGGTCCCAGTCATCCGGGTTAGTATTACATACCTTAGTCAGCTTTGTTTCCAAGATTTTGTTGAATGATTCGAGAGTCCCATTCGCCTGTAGATGGTATGGTGTACTCCTCTTATGTTTCACCTGTAATTCCTCAGTTAGCGCTTTCACAGTCCGGTTGATGAAGTGACTACCCTGGTCACTCATCAAAATCTAGGGACACCCAACCGTGTCACTATTTTTTCAAAGATCAACCACGATGTTGTCGCAGCGATACAATATACAACTGGTGTAGCTTCCACCCACATAGTCAGATAGCTGGTTGCAGTAATAATGTATTTTGCACCAATCCTCTTCCTTGATGGATTAATAGGACCCACAAAATCCACCACCCACTTATCAAAAGGTTGGAGAGTTACCTGCAGTACCAGTAGCATCTCATCCCGCCACGATGGTTTACCAACATGATGGAAGACGCCATAGCTCCTCTTATATTCGGTGGCATCATTCTGCAACGTAGGACACCATAGTCCAGCTCACAACACCTTTTGCACAGTATCCCATCCTCCATAGTGGTCTCCTGCAACTCTTGCATGTGCTTCTTCTAAAATGGGACCCTACTCATGCAGTTAAATACACCGTCAAAAGATTTCATCTAGTCCAATCTTATATAACTTCCCAACAATTAATTGAAAATCAGAAGCCCTTACTACCATCTGTTTCTTTTGTCTCATTGCCATGTCCTCCAAGGAGACCCTAGTGGCCAAAAACTAAAGAGTTGGTGCTACCAATCATCTGTGATGTCAACACAGAGTAATTGCACATCTGGAAATCTATCATCAATATTTGTTGGTTCTTCATCATTCTCAATGCGAGACAGATGATCCGGACCAGCGTTCAACCACCCTGGCTTCACAACTATTTCGAAATCAAACTCCTGGAAGAGTTTCACCCATCGGCAAATCTTTGCCCCCAACACAATATTATTGACCAGGTATTGCAAAATAGAATGATCGATGAACATCTTGAAATTCCCAACCAACAAATAGTGCCTGAACTTTTGCAAGGCATAAACCATCGCCAAGCCTTCCCTTTCCGACATTGTATAATTTTGTTCAACAAATGATAACTTTCTACTGGCATATGCGATTGGGTGATCCAGGTCACCCTCTCTTGGTTACGCAATAACAACCCCTAGCGCAATAGAAGAGGCGTCAACATGCACATGGAACTCCTTATTCCAATCTGGAAAAATCAGTATAGGCGTGGAGGCCATCTTGGCCTTCAATGTGTCAAAAATTCCTTGGAAATCTTGGTTCCATTCAAAGGTAGCATCTTTCTTTAGTAGCTTCTCCATAGGGTCAGTAATCACATCGTATCCTTTGATAAACTTGTGATGGTACCCTGTATGCCCCAGCATAGCCTGTAGCATCTTCAGATTTGTCGGTGGTGGTAAAATGAGGATTAGCATGATCTATATCGACCAAGAGACCTTCCTTGCATACTATGTTCCCAAGTAGTATGCCAAACAGAGCACAAAAAATACACTTCTTAGAATTTAATGCAATTTGATGTTGTCGACACCTTTCTAGCATCAATCGCAAGTTGTCGAGATGGTCCCTAATTAGTCCATAGATAGTCCAATCATCCATATACACCTACCAGAACTTTTGAATAAAGTCTTTAAACACAGCGACAACTACCCGAGAGAATACTATTTGTCCATTCTTCATCCCAAAAGGCATGACTGTATATTGAAGACAGCCCCATTCAGTGACAAATGTGGCCTTATGGAAATCCTCCTTTGCAATTTGAATCTGGTGGTATCTCGAAAAACCATCCATGAAGGAATAAATCTCCTAGTCACCTACTCCTTCAAGAAATTCATCTGTAAATGGGGGTAGGAACGGATCATGAACACATGCATCATTCAACCTCCTTAGTTCGACGCAAATGCGTATTTCTCTATTCTTTTTATCTTGGACCACCATAGGGCTTATCCACTCTAACTCTTCTATAGGATTGATGATCCCAACATCCAACATCTGGTCAATATCAGCCTTTACATGGTCCTTATATCATGGATTCATTTAATACGGCCTATGTCGCATCAGTTTGGCATCTAGTTTCAAAATGATTTTCATCCCCCAGGTCTCCTAAAATCCCCTTCATTTCTGAAAACCATGTTTGAAAAAGGTCTTGGAATTCATGTAGCAGGTCCATGATTTTGGCCATGGTCTCCTCATCCCAGTAGTCCCCGACATTGGCAAATTTTGGGTTCTCTTCTGACCCAATGTTGACTTTTTGGATCCGCAGTGGCTGACTCATCGAGTTCGTCAGTATGTCTAGGGCTGCGACACCGTGGCTTCCTTTTGACTCTAGAATATTAACAATCTGCAACTCATCGTCATCTCTAGGTTCCCTAGAAAAGTTGTAGCATGTCATCATGGATTGGATGGAGCAGTGCACATGCAGATCAACTCGGTATGTGATAGGGATGACTTTCAGTACCACATCGCAGATGATGTGTAAAGCATTACATACCTCTAGGTTGACATCCTAAAAACTAAACATCTATGCAAAGAAACCAGAAAACTCCTCCAAAGTGGTGATAGTTTTGTGCAACTCTACCACTACAAACCAGGATCTTGGCATTTCTTCTAGAGTGTGAACAAAAGCATGGACCCATTCATCCCTGGGTGGCAACGCCCATAAAGCCTGACACCCGATCAAATTACTGGTGGGATCATTCCAGCTGTCATATCTCCTAGCATTATAGACCTCGGAATCGCTGAAGCACACCATCATCAATCTCTGACACTGTTCCCAGTCATGGATCATATGTTTGTGTGTTGCCCACCATCAAGTGGGAGTAGCCTTTAGTGCTATATCGAGGGGTAGTATCCTTTGTGGTTCAAAAACTTTCTCTTCGAATTCTTGAAATAACTCTTATAGTCCCAGCAATCCTTCATAAATGGGCAACTCGACATTATCAGTTGCAACACTCCCAAGAGAATGTGTAATCAACCCACATTTCTTGAATGATACTTCATGAAACCTATTCTACCAATTTTCTAGAGCATCATCAGAGTTGGAGGACATAGAACTTGCACTGCGCCATCCCAGTTCTCCATCGACAGTAGGATGGATATAGTCTTCAGAGGTGTTATAAGCGTGATCCCAATTTCTATCGGCTTCATCCTTCACATGTTCAATATACCGACATCCCTCCTGAGGGTCCATAGGAGAAATGACCCTGACATCCTAGTTTTCAAATGTCATAACTCATTTTTTGAAGTTGATAACCACCATGGTATCATTAGCCCATCCAATCCCTAGCAATGCAGGATAGGAACCCCCATATTTGACAATGTCTATCACATCAAAGTCTACATACGTTTTCATGCCTTCAATTTCGACAACCAAGTTTGAGACACGACCAATGGGCTAAACCTTTTCCTAATTGGCTAGTCGCAACTGCACTGGCGGCCATCCCAATGTTGGATTTCCCATCAATTGCTAGGTTTGCTCAGTAAGAATGTTTACATCTGATCCAAGATCCAGAATAACTGAGTCAACCTCATAATCTCCAATCTAGATATTCATCCCCATCTCTTTACCTATCTTCCTCTTTTGCAAGGAGTTTACTACAGAATCCTTCACTACCTTATCCAAGTGGTAAAATAACATCTCAAGCTCGACAAGGGCATTAGGGTCCCTTACCAGCGATAGACAACTTTCAAATAATTTTCGCAAGGTACCATGTTGCCATGATGGTCCTGCCTCTGTAGATGGATCAAAAGCAAATGGCATGTCAATAATTGGCAACTTACTTGGAGTTCTCCCGATTGCATGTTTTTCCCTGAAAAATATGTATTTCTCTGTCGCAATATCAAATGCAACTTTTTTCTTGCCAGCGAGCTGAACTTGCTGATGCGGTCCATCATCTTCAATTTTCACACCAGCATGCGTGACAATTCCAACATCGACAACCTTCATTCGTGGTTCAGTGTGAATCGTCGCAACCATCGATCTTGTTAGAACTCCATTTGAAACTATCAATTAAGGGGCTTGATAGAGTTTGAGGAGGGTTCTATTCTTTTGAACATTATGTGAACACCCTTCAGGTTGTCAGAGACACAATTTCCATATTTTAAGACTATCAGATAATGAAGAGAGGTCAATCTATGGTGGTAGACTCTTACGGAGGTGAAGACTTGCGGCAGCATGGACGATAGAGATAAGAGTCATAGACCAACGATCCTGAATTATAAGGAAGAAGAGAGATGATATATCATGGTTTTGGCCCAAGACACGGGAGAATGGTCAAATCTTGGCTTTTGCAGAGTCCATTAAAACACGAAAACAATGAAAGGCCGAGATCAAGGCGAAGCCTAATTGACGACCGAAAATAGTTTCATTGAGAAAACATGCTCGATAAGAGAAACTTTCCCAAATTGTGAAACAGGTTAAAGGGCAGAAGCATCTGATGACAAAGATGAGATCAGAAGCAGATCTATGGTCCCAGCTGATTTCACAAACCAGACTTGTGCTGATAAAAGTCACGATTTCAAATCATGAAAAGTTGTACTAGCTGCAAATATCAATGGTCACGACAAAGAAGGGAATAGATCTATGGTTGAGGTTCTTTTCATGATATGAACTAGCACGGACAATGTCATGGTCTCGATTCACAAAGAGGTGGTAGGACCCACTCAGATTGACGATTGCATGGAGACGTCGATCCTGATCGACGGGTAAGTACATGCCACAATCTAAAGCTACTTGTTGTATCAAGAGAGGAGAAATTGGTGCATAAGTAAAGAAACATGGATGGTGGATGTGAAAGGATCCCCAAAATTGGAGGGCCGAAGAGGCCTCAAGGTTGTAGGTGTCACATCTAGTGTAGAGATGACAGTGGAAGGGAAATTCATACACATAATCTCCCTCCTAGCACGTGGGATGATTTCCATGACGTCGTCTTTGTCAAACCTAAGGCAAAGGTCCCATCCAATGACACTAACTTCCCCGAATCCACAGGTCCGACACATGGCTCACGTAGGAACAGTAGGGAAGAAGGAAGTGTAGGTTTTGAAATGACGAATCAAACATCTACACAAATTAAAGATAAGCCACAAACTGAGTCCGCTCAGCACCACCATCATAATGAATGAAAAGGAAAGAAAGGTCAAATCCACAGTCCTTGAAACCAGCGGGGCAGCCATGTGGGAAGTGTTTAAAATCCTACCCATATCAGATAATATAATTAAATATTAGAAGAGAAGATCCCCACCCTAGCATCACACATCCTACTGTCATGTTGATCGGTATTCAAGAGTATAGACATCTCCAGGCCATTTCGGCTTGTCCTATATAGCTGCATCTTCTGAAGTTGTCAAGGTATGGAAATGTACAAATGGTGAGAGGTAAAGGTTGAACTATGGGAAGTGTTGAGTTCCTTCATAGACAGCCATGGATGTGTGGTTCAAGAAGTTAGTTCGACAAGGAGTATTGATGGTTGGAGAACATGAAATTGTGTTTCTTCAACAACCTGGTTATCTGCACTAGGAAATCGCCAACCACCGAGGCACAGATGTTAAGCACCTAGGGAGGTTCAACTGTTTCCACACATCCTTACCATCAGATGCACTATGCATGGGTTTTTACATCCCGAGGACACTTCTCCGACACCTCTAGTTGCAGTCACGACCTCCGAAGTCCCAACGCACAATGGTGGTAGAGATGTTGGAGCAAATGCTTAGTTTGGGATAGTGGAGGTCCAAAGCCTTCATCATCACCCCTATAGTCTCCAGTTAATGACCTTTCCACATATGAGGAGGAGTTCAAACACACACCCAACTATGTGGCCTGCGAGAAAACCCTCCTCGTAGGAGGGAGAAAGTGGTACAAGGATGATAAATCTATTAAGACGCTTATCATCATCAAGTGCATGGCCACCCTTTTCCTGATTCCCTCCTATAACCGTGTTACCAGATGAAGGAATGGTTGGGAAAATGATCAAGCATAGAGGCGCGAGCCTTCTTGTCAGCCTTTGAGCAACGTGGTCTGAAATAAGCAGGCTAGTCAAAGGAGGCAGAAAAGCATGTCCAAAATGGCCCGAGTTGGAAACTCACCATCAGCAGGCAGCATAAGGATCACTTTCACATACTAGGATAAAGAAAATATGCGTTGTCAGTCCACATTACCATGCGCTGCAGCTCCATAATGTTTGCTCATATTTGTAAATCGTGGCAATAGTTCCACTCTCTAGACTGATAATGCATGATTGTGACTGAAAATAGTTTTTAGGTTTGTTTCGGAGAGTAATCTCAGCACTGAAATAGTATAAATGCACTCCCGATAGGGGGAGATAGGATTTAGCTGCTTGGTTGGGAAACCTTCAAGGGTTGAGGATCTCCATTGTAAATAAGATCTGATATTTTTGTTATGAATAAAATTGCAGAGGAAGGATGGTCTTTCAAGACAGGGATTCATGTGTCGTTGCTTCTCTCAATATGTATTCTCTTTACGTGAAATGTTCATCTTGTTTTCATTCCATTTTGTTAATTTATTTCATGTCTAAAATAAGTGTGTAATAGTTTGGAATTCATACTTTCTATGCTCTATCTGTTATTTCAGACATTCATTAATTTTTCTTCTAAGGTTACGTAGAATTCATCTTGTTGGTTCTCTACGTGATGGGATGTTCCCTCTCATCTACTAATCACCCGCTAAATATCTCCTGATTACAAGATCGACGGCTATCTTGCCTCCTTTTGTAACTTCATGCCATTCTTTACCTCCTACAAATGTTCCTTATCTGGACCTCCGACTCCATTTCCAATGGTCCCTTACCCTGATAGTCCCCCCTGCATCTCACATCAACGCACTTTGTTCCATTCAGAAGTATGGCCTTCTGACTACTCTTGATCAAATTTCCTTTGTGAAGTAAACCTGAAAACAAGTGAGAGATCCTGCTCTAACTGCGTAGGGCCAAAGTCATAGTCTAAAGTAGTTCTATTGTTTCCGAGAAGAGAGCACTTTTTTCCACCCAACCTATGGGCATGATCCCGGTGCTAACAAACTGGTGTCGTTGTTGGGGATGAGATTGAATATCGTCCTTGGGAAGAATGACATAGTTTTAAATCTAGTTGTTGATGGTGAACAATGATCAGACATCAAGAAGGTTGAGCACTTTTCACCTGGAGACTCCACTCTTAAAGGATTCAGGCTTCAGCGACTTTGCTGGTGGTATGACCCAGAAATCAAATGGTCAAAAAAAATGAGCAGGCTAGGTCTGGAAAAACAGACCCCTTGTAAGGCCCAAAAATGCATGTTGAAGGGTTAAGATGCTCGAGTTTATGTTTCTTCCAAGAGGCCTTGTCTTGTCTTGTAATTTTGTTCTTATCCTTTCCTAGATTTATCAAAACAACCTTCTATGGTTCAATTCATTCGGAACAAAGCTATGAATATATTCCTGTTTATCCTCCTTTCTGAACTGAAAGCATTGCACCATCTTATACATTTGGTTTTGACCCAGGTTTTTCTCCCAGGGCTCACGACATTAAAGGTCACCCCTATGAACCTCATGAAACCTCAATCAATAGCGTATCTATTGTGCCTAACCTGGTCCCTGCCATTTTTCCAAGCTGGTACAAACTACTACAATTTCCTCCTCTCCTCCATAATTTTCCTACGAAACATTACAAGTATATTGCCAAATTTGATGGAGAATCCAAAGATTTCACTACTAAGAAACATTTACAAGCCTTTGAACATTTCTCTGACCTTTTTGAGATAGAACATGATGATGTCTGCATGAGGGATTTTTCCCAGTCTTTGCAAGGAGATGCTAAAGAATGGTTCAAACACTTGCAGCCTAAGTCCATCAATACTTGGGAATATTTTTCATGAACCTTTTTAAAGTTTTGGGGTAGGAGAAGGCCACTAGATCAAATACTTTCAGAATTTTATTCCCTGAAGAGGCATGAGGGAGAGGCCATATCTAGTTTTAACGGAAGATTTGCAAGATTTTATTATAACATGCCTAAGGAAGTCCAACCTCTTGAGAATGCTTCTAAGATCTATTATGCGGCCACCTTTCCTCTTGAGTTGTCCTTGCTTCTTTTGGAAATAAAATCAACCACTCTGCAACATATGTTTACTAATTATTTGGAGGTTGAGGAAAACCTTAAGATGTCCAAAAATTTGTCAAGTCAGGACGGCAGTTGTGAAATAAAATATACATTAAAATTGGTTGGGCCCTACAAGTAGAATGGGAAAGTCCCTTTTCAGCTAAAGCTTTCCCTTGGTATACAGAAAGATGATCAGCCCAATATAGGATCATATGGTTCTGCAGGCCTGTTTTCTGAAGATTGCAATCTGCTCAGCACTAGATCTGTAAAGGACAATTTTAAGAAGGATTTCGATGTGCTTGTGTATGATGAATATGAGGAAGAGTACCTACGGGCTATACCTAAAGAGCCGGTTATAGAGCCAAATCCTGCTAATGGAGAAAATCAAGCTGCAAAGGCGCAAAGTCAAAAGTTTGAAATAGGAAAAGGTGATAAATGTGTTGGAGGTGATAGCCTACCCTTGTGTTATTCCTCTTTTGAATTAATATGACACATGATTAAAGCCTCTAAGCAAAAATAGAAGGAAGGGGAGATGGTGAAGTCCAGAAACCTGTACAGAAGAGAAGATGATAAAGAGAAACAGTCATGCAATCCCTCTCTGTTTACTGATATGTCAGGAATTTGTGATGAGGTGTTGAGTCATGAAGAAGGATGCAGCAGCCCTCAAATAAATAGATTTTTTAATGTCCTACCTTCAGGAATATCACCCCATAAAGGAGTAATATGCCTACTCAGTTCCGTTGAAGAAAAGGAGGACCTCCCTCCTAAGGCACATGAATAAAGTGAAGCTCTCACCACAGAAATTTTGAGCGAAAAGATGGATGTTTCATTGAAGAAAGATTCTGTGGACCCTCTTTTACAATATTCCAAGTATCATCCTGACAAATCACCAAGGCAGGGAGTTCCAGGTAGCCTTCCCATGAGCAAATGACAGAATATGCTGGAGGTTGCCGTGTTTTCTATGACCCCATAGTAGAGTACATGGAAGTGCTGGGTAAGGATGATGACTAGTCGCATCTCTATTTTAAAGATCAGTTTAATTGTCATTTCCTTCTCCCATTATCTATTTCATTTCTGTTCATCAAGCATGAAAAGAGAACAAAACTATTAGGCAAGTTGCTTGATTGGCTTCATTGGAAGTCTGATTTCACTTAATCGGACTTATGCACTAAATTAGGTAGAGTAGGTAGGAACAAATAAGCTCGGCAATCATCGAGAATTTCCTTCATTGCTATTTTAGTAGCTCAGATCAGAATGGAGGCTTCGAAGAAAAGATTGGGGATGACCCAATGGATTTGGCACTTGGTCTATGGGGGTTCTTTGATACCTCGCTGGGAGGATAGCATCCCTCGTGGAGCCAACTATTCGCACTCCATTTGCAACAGTCGATTTATGGGCCTGACAAAGTTAGAGGAGGGTTCTATTCATTTGAACATTATGTGAACGCCCTTCAGGTTGTCAGAGGCACATTTTCCATATTTTAAGACTATCAAATAATGAAGAGAGGTCAATATATAGTGGTAGACTCTTCTGAAGGTGAAGGCTTACAGCAGCATGGACGATAGAGATAAGCATCATAGACCAATGATCCGAAATTACAAGGAAGAAGAGCTATGATAGATCATGGTTTTGGCCCAATACATAGGAGAATGGTCAAAGTTTGGCTTTCACAGAGTCCGTTAAAACGAGAAAACAATGAAATGTTGAGATCAAGGCGAATCCCAATTGACGACCCGAAACAGTTTTGCTGAGCAAACATGCTCGATAGGAGAAACTTTCCCAAATCATGAAATAGGTTAAAGGGTGGAAGCATCTGACAGCGGAGATAAGATTAGAAGTAGATCTATGGTCCCAGCTGATTTCTCAAACCATACTTGTGCAGATAAAAGTCACGATTTCAAATTGAGAAAAGTGGTACTGGCTACAAATATCAATGGTCATGACAAAGAAGGGAATAGATCTACGGTTGAGGTTCTTTTCGTGATCTGAATTAACGTGAACAATGTCATGGTCCCTATTGACAAAGAGGTGGTAGGACCCACTCAGATCGACGGTTGCATGGAGAGGTTGATCCCGATCGACGAGAAAGAACACACCATGATCTAAAGCTACCTATTGTATCAAGAGAGGAGAAATTGGCGGCATAAGTAAAGAAACGTGGACATTGGATGTGAAAGGTTCCCCCAAATTGGAGGGCCGAAGAGGCCTCAAGGATGCAGGTGTCACACCCAATGCAGAGATGACAGTGGAAGGGAGGTTCATATGCGTAATCTACCTCCCGACAGGTGGGATGATTTCCTCGATGTCGTCTTTGTCAAACCTAAGGAAAAGGTCCCATCCAATGACACTAACTTCCCCGAATCCATAGGTCTAGCACATGGATCACGTAGGAAAAATAGTAGGGAAGTAGGAAGTGCAGGTTTTGAAATTACGAATCAAACATCTACACAAAGTAAAGAGAAGCAGCAAACTGAGTCCGCTCACCGCCACCATCACAATGAATGAAAAGGCAAGAAAGGTCAAATCCACAGTCCTTGAAACTGGTTGGGAAGCCATGCAGGAAGTGCTTAAAATCCTACCCATATCAGATAATATAATTAAACATTAGAAGAGAATATCCCCACCCTAGCGTCACACATGCTACTATCACATCGATCAGTATTCAAGAGTATAGCCATCTCCAGGCCTTTTCGGCTTGCCCTATATAGCTCCATCTTCTAAAGTTGTCGAGGTATGGAAATGTACAGATGGTGAGAAGTAAAGGTTGAACTATGGGAAGTGTTAAGTTCCTTCGCAGACAACCATGGTTGTGTGGTTTGAGAAGTTAGTTCGACACAGGGTATTGATGGTTGGAAAACATGAAATTGTGTATCTTCATTGTCCTAGTTATCTGCACTAGGAAATCTTCAACCATCGGGGCACAAATGTTAAACACCTATGGAGGTTCAACTGTTTCCACACATCCCTGCCCTCAAATGCACTGTGCATGGGTTTTTACATCCCAAGGACACTTCTTTGATACCTCTATTTGCAGTCACAACCTCCAAAGTCCCAACACACAATGGTGGCAGAGCTGTTGGAACAAATGCTCAGTCTGGGATAGTGGAGGTTCTAAGCCTTCATCACCACCCCTATGGTTTCCACTTAACAACCTTGCCACGGATGAGGAGGAGGTCAAACACACACCCAGCTACGTGGCCTGTGAGAAAACCCTCGTCGTAGGAGGGAGAAAGTGGTACAAGGATGATAAATCTCTTAAGACATTTATCATCATCAAGTGCGTGGCCACCCTTTTCCCAGTAACCTCCTATAACCATGTTACCAGACAAAGGAAGGGCTGGGAAAATGATCAGTCCGATGCGTGGGCCTTCTTGTTAGCCTTTGAGCAACATGGTCTGAAATAAGCAAGCTGGTCAAAGGAGGAAGAAAAGCATGTCTGAAATGGACCAAGTTGGCAAGACCATTAGCATGCAGCGTAAGTATAGCTTTCACATACCAAGATAAAGAAAACTCTGCGTTGTCAGTCCGCGTTACCACGCGCACAGCTCCATAATGTTTTCTCATATTTGTAAATCGTGTCAATAGTTCCACTCTCTAGACTATTAACGCATGATTGTGACTGGAAATTGTTTTTAGGTTTGATTCGGAGAGTAATCTCAACACTGAAATAGTATAAATGCACTCCTGATAGGGGGAGATAGGAGTTAGCTGGTTGGTTGGCAAACCTTCAAGGGTTGAGGCTCTCCATTGTAAATAAGATTTGATATTCATGTTATGAATAAAATTGTAAAGGAAGGATTGTCTTTCAAGATAGTGATTCTTGTGTCATTGCTTCTTTCAATATGTATTCTCTTTACATGAAATGTTCATCCTGTTTTCATTCCATTTTGTCAATTTATTTCATGTCTGAAATGAGTGTATAACAGTTTGGAATTCATACATGCTATGCTCCGTCTGTTGTTTTATATATTCGTTAAGTTTTCTTCTAAATTTACGTAGAATTCATCTTGTTGGTGCTCTGCATGATGGGTTGTTCCCTCTCATATACTAATCACCCGCTAAATATCTCCTGATTACAAGATCGATGGCTATCTTGCCTCCATGTGTAACTTCACACTATTATTTACCTCCTGCAAGTGTTCCTTATCTGGACCTCCAACTCCATTGCCAATGGTCCCGTACCCTGATAGTCCCACCTGCATCTCACATCAATGCACTTCATTCCATTCAGAAGTCTACCCTCTTGAACGCTCTTTATCGAATATCCTACGTGAAGTAAACCTAAAAACAAGTGAGAGATCCCTCTCTAACTACGCAGGGCCAGAGGTGAAATCTAAAGTGTTTCTACTGTTTCCAAGGAGAGAGCATTTTTTTCCACCCAACCTATGGGCACGATCCCAAAACTAACAGATCCTTGATTCAGGTTCAATGGGAAGTTATGATTCATCGGCTGATTCTGAGTCTGGGGCAGGTTCTGAGTCTGAGCGTGTGGTGTGATCTGATTCTGCATTATTGGTTGGTTCTCTACTTGGAACACAGGGTGATTCTGATTTTGCACATACTACAATTGCGGATTGTTTCCATCCTACCATTTTGCAGTCAACTAAGCATAGTTTTCAACATTATGTTTGTTGGTCGCACAGTATGTACACTACACATGAGGGCACTCCCTCTGATAGTTCCCAAATACTCCATAGGTATAACACTGGATTGATTCATGACCTCGTCCTTTGCCTCGATCGAAGCCTCCTCCTCATCCTCTAAATCCTCTACGGAATCCTCCTCAAACTCCTCCTTGCTGAAACTTGTTAGATTTTTATCATTCAAGCTACCATTATGATCTTATGATCTTTAATTGAGAGAATAACATAAGCATAACACAAGAGACAAGAGACACAAAGAATTTTCCTTGGGGAAACCATAAAGGAGAAAACCCCACAACTTCCTCAGAGATAGAATTAGCACCAAAAAGGTAAAACCCCAAAACAGTAAGATGATCTCCCGACAGCAGCAGACTCTCTCTCTCACACTGAGAGAGCTTCTCCTCTCTCACTCATGTGCCCCAATGAGTGAGTGTGTGTGTATGAGTATAATAAATAGAGAGGCTCTCACTCTCTATTTATATTCTTCCATTCACTTGGAACCCACTCCAACATGTTGGCCTCACTTAACAATTACTTACTAGAGCCGACATCTCTAGGAGTGTCTAATAACCCTAGTTCCCCACCACTTGTGGGGACTTTGCCTCCTCTGACCAATAGGAGGGTAACACAATGGTGGGGACTATTGCCCCAACTTACAATGACTCACCTAGGGTCAACTTCACTAGGATAGTCTAATAACCCAAGGGCCCCACAACTGTGGGGACTTTAACCCTTGACAAATAGGAGGGTTACCCACAATGACTTGAGATGACTTTCTCATTATAGAAACTTCCTAGAATAAAAATCAGGGTATGACATGACTCAAATACATTAAAATGCATCTCAGAATAAACATCGGGTTACAATACATAAGAAATACAGATGAATACATTCCGAAGTTACAATTACATCAACACTCCCTCTTAATTAGGAAGGTATTCTCTCGACATAATTTTCATCACTGGTCTTCTTCTCTGGTTCTTCTCGTCATCTGCATCTTCAAGTCATATTTCATCTGGATTTGGATCATCACTCAATCTGGATCATCATCACTGTATCATACTCGATCTGGAACATCATCACTGGATCATACTCGATCTAGAAGATCGTCACTGGATCATCATCATTGGATCTGGATCATCACTCAATATGGATCATCATCACTGGATCTGGATCATCACTCGATCTCGATCATCACTGTTGGATCTGGATCATCATCACTGGATCTGGATCATCACTGGATCTGGATCATCACTGCTGGATCTGGATCATCACTCGATCTGGATCTCTCGGAGTCATCATAACTGGATCTGGATCATAGCTCGATCTGGATCTCATCTAGTCATCATCATGTGTGCTATCTCGTCATAGGAATTTCTATAGAGCCAGCCGCCTTTCATGCTAGTTGTAGGCCTATCCATCATGTAGGTCTTCACCCAACACTTACATCTGACCTACTCATCAAAAAGGCATGCTTAGCACTCACATATGATCATGTAGAAACCTACAATCACATCAGAAAGGCCCAACACTCACATTCACCAACATGAGAAGACATCACTATCATCTGTGAAAAGGCTTCAACACTTATATTTGACCTGGAAGGAAACAAGTCCTCCACCCTTGCCAGAAAGGCCCCCATTCCCAGACTGAGCTACCTGGTAATGGATTAGGTGCCTCCATTCTCCTAGAGAATGGTAGTTGCCCTTATATCTGACCTAGTAGGAACCAAATCCTACACCCTCACTAGAATGGCCTGCACTCACATCTGACCTGGAAGGAACCAAATCCTCCACCCTCGTCAGAAAGGCCCCCAGTCCCAGACTGAGCTACCTGGTAACAGACCAGGTGCCTCCACTCTCCCGAAGAGTGGCAATTTCCCTTACATCTATCCTACTCGACAGAATGGCCAACACTCACATCTGACATGGAAGGAACTGAATCCTCTCACCATGACAGAATGGCTCAACCCTTACATATGACCTACTTGTCAGAATGGCTATGAATATTAGCACTCATATCTGACATGGAAGGAAATGAATCCTCTCACCATGATATAATGGCTCAGCCCTTACATCTGACCTGCTCATCAGAATGGCTTTGGATCTTAGCACTCATATCTGACATGGAAGGAACCAAATCCTCTCACCATGATAGAATGGCTTAGCCCTTACATCTGACCTGCTCGTCAGAATGGCTTTGGGATTCATCACTTTCCCTTGGAGGAAACCTCAATCTGGAGAACACCAAGCTTCTCCCTGAAGCACTCAAGCTTCACTCTAGAAAATGGCTTCATCAACACATTAGCTATTTGTTCCTCCATCACAACATACTGGAGCTTCACTGCTCCTCTCTGCACCATATCCCTGATATAGTGATACTCGATCTCGATGTGCTTTGACTTGTCATGGAACACTGGATTCTTTGACAACTTCATGCAACTTTGGTTGTCACAATGTATACAAGTAGCATCCATCTGGAGATCAAATAAACTAGACAGTAGCTTCCGCAGCCATACTGCCTCACAACTAGCTGAACAAGCTACGACATACTCTGTTGTACTCAGTTCCACATAGGATTGCTTCCTGCTAAGCCAAGATATCACACCTAATCCCATACTGAAGAAACACCCTAAAGTTCTCTTCTTATCGATGGCACTGCCTGCCCAATATGAATCAACATAACCCTCTAGGTTAATCTTCTTATTCACATTGTACTTGAGCCCATAATCAATTGTACCCATGCATGCTTTGCCACCATCAGGTGAACATGTCTTAATGTGTTCACAACAAAGCAAATATCTGGTCTCAGGTACATCAAGGGCCCAATCATCTAACGATACATCATAGCATCAACTGTCTCTAATGAAGTATCACTCAATAGCTTCATGTTCGATGCCATAGGTGTGGTCATGGCCTTGCAGTCAATCATCCCGAACCTCTTCAGGATCTCTACTGCATACTTCCTTTGTCCAAGGAAGATTCCATCTGCATTCTTCCACAACTCCATGCCTAGAAAAATAGAGCATCAACACATAACAGGAGCATCACTGGTCTTCTAACTTCAACCTTGAAGCACAGGTTGGAATTTGCTTTACTCTCAGTAAGGCATAGAGTCACCAGTAATCTATCCATCCTGTCATACCATGTCGAACCTTATATCTTTTGCAGTCACTCCCTCTTAAGCAGAGCATCATACTCCCTCTATCTTTTGTACTCTATGTGCTAAAACATTCTGTACTAGAGTGACAAGTAGCTTCCTATGCTACTAGTATTCTATGTATCCATCTAGTGTATACAATTTCATCTTCAACCTTGTAGCAAAGGTTAAGATCTTCATCAATCTCATCATGTATGTGTTTCAATTCTTACTGGCTGCAAATGTCTCTTCCTATTCTATGCCTTCTTTTCGTGAGAAGCCTCGTACTACGAATCTTGTTTTGTATCCCACGATGTTTCCATCTACTACATGATGGAACTATGAACTTCTCTTTGGGTCTCTATACTACATCCTAGACATCATTCTTCTTGAACTGGTCTTCTTGGTTACTTCTTCATAGCTAGAAGGTTCTGCATCAATGATGTCACTGCATTTTTCATATTATTCTTCATCCTTGAACTGTCGTCACTTGTTCTTCAGAACAAGTTTCATTCTTCTTTGCTTGTAGGCGGTTATGTACACGATCTTTCCTACAAGTCAAATGCATTTGTATGGTTAGAAACATTTCATAATGAATATTTATACTGGCAAGTTCTTATGCATAAATATATGATCATGCAACTACTTTAGCCAATACAAAATTCATCCATATCTCACTGAAACGTTCTAGATGCCTTCCATCTCTACCAGGACAACATTGAGATTGTGCACTAATCCAATATGTCAGCAAAGAGGTTTCATTCTAGATAAGTATCAATGGAGAGTTGTATAGCACCATGAGCTACTTACCCATCACATGCAAATTAGTAGTATACTGTTGTTAATGCAAACATCCTATCATGTATAATACATCAACTGAATATAAACAAATGCATAACAAAATAATATCATGAAAAGACAATTGAATACTTATCTTTATTTGTTTCATGGGTATACTCCTTCTTGAGTCTTCAGCTTCATCGTCTTCTTCATTCATAATAGCATCATTTCTTATCCTAATTCCAAGGTGGATAAGAAGTTCTTCAAGAGTTGAGATCTTCATATTCCTCATCGATTGAGGGATCTTCTTTGGATGGTGAGAGCTTGATCTTCAGTTGCTCCCATCTTCTCTTCTCTTCTTGTGAGTCAAGCTTCTTCTTCTTCTTGGAGTCTGCTAAAAGTAATCACTTCCTTCTGGGACACATTCCTCACATGAATGAATCCCATGATCCTGGGAGGCCATTCAAGGTGGTTATCACCACTTCTGTATTCTCCACTTCTTATTCTACTACTACAAGTTGTTCTTTGATTTGAGAGACCCTTGTAAAGTATCACTGCATAGCCTCTGCATTCTGGATCTTCACATTCTTCAACTGGTTTCTTAAGGTCATCTTCTGATGTATGTTCTTCCCTTCAAATAGCTTGGTTAACGAATCAAACATCTCTGGTGTCTTTGGGGAAGACACTTGTGGTACAAGTTTATCTGTGACTAAATCAACCATGATCTTCTTGGCCTTAACCAATTTCTTCTTGTGTAAGGCTTCTAGCCTCATCTCCCTCTGGAACTGGAACCTCTACCCATGTAGGTGTCCCATTCATTTTCTTCAGAGAGATCTTATACTTCCATGCTTGGAATTTTTCAACTTCACCAAGATTATCATCATGATAGATTACTTTGAAATGAGAACCTCAAATGAAAATAGCAATAGATTAGATCTTACCGATTTGAGGTGTCCGTCCTGGTTCCGGAGCTGGCTGATCTAGGGTTTTTCAAAGAAAACATAATTTTCAAAACTTGGAATATTTCATATCTGATTGGATATAAATATATATCTCTTCAAATGGAGCTATCAAATGTACTCCTTTTTCTGAAAATAGTGGAGGGAAGCTCCCGGAACAGGAAGCCCTAGTTTTCCAATTTCTTCTGCAGAAATTCCTGTCACTATTCTATGATATCTCTGAAAGTAATGGTTCTATATGTTTGATATTTCTCACTAAGGTAACCTCACATGTCCTTGATCCAACACCATAGTTTTCATCAGAACTGGTTTCACCAATTGGGATTTATGATCCTTTTCCCAAGGTGACCTGCTTCAGGACTGTTCAGAACAGCAAGGTTGTACGGTCTGCCACATGTCACGGGTTCATCTTCTGAGTCTGAAATTCGTACCATGAAAATTAAATTTTGAGCCCATTCTAGAACATCTTTAAGAATTCTATTTGGACCTCTATGGCTAAAGATATTACAATTCTTCCCAGGTGTCCTGTTTATGGATGAATTCTGGAAGAGGCTGGAACCCTAACTTGGAGGGATCATATCTCCCATAATATAGCAAATATGAGGCTTCTTTTTGGATACAATGTACATCAAGATTGTTTCTTTGGCCCCTATATTTTTCAGCTCTTGAGCCTTCTTCAATATAGGAATAAAGCAAATTTAACAAAACTTAGCAGTTTTAATATTTAGGGTTTTTTTTTTCTAGCTCGAGGTCAAACTAGGGTTTGACTTTCCCAGAGTTTTACCCAACCAAATTTCTTGATCCAGGTCTCTAAACTTCAATTTTTATGAGGAGAACAATCATCTGCTGGGCTCACTAAAAAATTCCTCTTCTGTAGAAAGCCCTAATTTCCGCATCGAAAACTGAAAATGCTCGGAATCGAATTCCGCTTCGACGAAAAGATGCACCCTTCAATGGAGAGTCAGCCTAGCATAATTTTGCTGATGGATTGTGGAGAGAGACCCAAAAAGTAAGAATCCATAGATTCTTCAGCTGCACAATGTCTTCTTCTCAATTTAGCTCTAATACAATGTTAGATTTTTATCATTCAAGCTACCATTATGATCTTAGGATCTTTAACTGAGAGAATAACATGCACAGCAATAAAACATAAGCATAACGCAAGAGAAAAGAGACACAAATAATTTTCCTTAGGAAAACCATAAAGGAGAAAACCCTGCAACTTCCTCAGAGATAGAATCGGCACCAAAAAGGTAAAACCCAAAAACAGTAAGATGATCTCCCAACAGCAACAGTCTCTCTCTCTCTCACTCAGAGAGCTTCTCCTCTCTCACTCATGCACCCCAATGAGTGAGTGTGTGTGTATGAGTATAATAAATAGAGAGGCTCTCAATCTCTATTTATATTCTTCCATTCACTTGGAACCCACTCCAACATGTCGACCTCACTTAACAATTACTTACTAGAGCCGACATCTCTAGGAGTGTCTGATAACCTTAGTGCCCCACCACTTGTGGGTACTTTTCCTCCTCCGACAAATAGGAGGGTAAAACAATGGTGGGGACTATTTCCCCAACTTACTATGACTCACCTAGGCTCAACTTCACTAGGATATTCTAATAACCCAAGGGCCCCACAACTGTGGGGACTTTAACCCTTGACAAGTAGGAGGGTTACCCACAATGACTTGACATGACTTTCTCATTATAGAAACTTCCTGAAATAAACATCGGGGTATGACATGACTCAAATACATTACAATACATCCCGAAATAAACATCGGGTTACAATACATAAGAAATACAGATGAATACATTCCAAAGTTACAATTACATCAACAAAACTGTGGCTCGACCATCTGTTGTTGCAGTGGGTTTGGCTGCTGTTGTACATAGTGCACTGCTTGAACATATTTCTACTATGGCTGAATGAACGGTACCTGATTATACTGCGGTCATGGCACAACCTGTGGTTGCGCTACAAATTGTGGTTGTGGTTACGATGGGATAAACTGTTGTTGTGGTTGCGATGGGATGAACTGCATCTACGGAAGTGGTGTATGCTGCACCTATGCTGCTTGTTGTACCATATGTGGATGCGCTTTCATTTCTCGAGGGTCCTCACCCTTCACAAAGTATGAATCATACGTCCTTTCCTGGAGTAAATCGTAAGCTCGGTCGTTTTTATCGTTGTGTCTTAATGACTGACAAAATGTACAGTATATATTCTCTATCTTGGTAACCATATTTTGTATTTATTTACAGTTCTCATGTCGATGCCCATAGACCAGACATATGTGGCACCATGGTATACCAGTGCAACTCAATGGATTCGAAGCTCCCGAAAGCAAATAGTTTTGGAACGTTGGGCATGTATCTTTGGTATGTCCACTTTTATCACATCGCATGCAACAAATCTCATTGCGATCTTCCTTAGCCTTCTTGATATCTTGCAGTTGGAGCATCATATTAGCCAACTGTGCTTGAATCTATTTCATCCCAACCGTGGTTTCTCCTACTGGTGATGCCTCCAATTTCATCGCAGTTTCCAGAAACTCGCTTAGTATCGCAATCTTTTGCTACATTAGTGGTTGTATGATATGTGGGACAAGCACGGCGATGAACCACTCCTTGCGCTGGACATCGCTCATCTGGAAGCTGACTCGATCCATCAACGTATTAAATTGCTGATCAAAATCCCAAATTGTCCCATTGGGGAACTGCTTGATTTCTTTCAACTTGGTAATGTATTGAGCCTCAGACTTCAGCTTCTTTAATTCTTTGAATAGTCCCATACAGATCTCATCCAAAAATTTTGCAATACCTCCCTGAGGAACCCATGTCAATCTCATGAACCATTCCAATGCACGGCCTCTAAGGGTGGTTTCCAGCTGGCTTTTATTAACATCATCATCTGTAGTATATCAGGCAGTCCAGATCGCCTCGCACAGGAACCAATATTGCTCTGGGTTGTCAGTACTATTTCCATGAAACATAGGTATCTTCATCTCATCACCCACCATTCTAGGCATTCTTCCTCCTGCTGGTATTCTACTGCTAGACTGATGCTGACACGTTGGGAAAGTCGACACAAAATGAGTGGTTCTTCCTTGTGGTGGATTAGTGCGTGGAGGTGTAAACACGTTACTATTGGGGTTCGATCCTGTCATTCTTCTGGAGATAGCCTGGGCCTGGTCATCCTCATCATCACTAAAAGGTCACTTTGTCCCATGTGGTTGGTCCTTGCGTCATCTCACTTTGATTGCAGTAGAACCTTCTCCTATCCTCTTCTTCTTCTCTCGAAACCTTGCTCCTCCCCTTGTACAACCACTTGTTTCCTCGATGACCTTTATATTCTCACCAGAAATCATGCCCATCTACCCCTTACCTTTCCATGCATCTCCCCCCTTCTATTGCGGTGTCAATGACCTTCGTACACCATAATTCCACTACTCTTGGTCCATCTTTAGAATACCTTTTTCACAGACTAGCTGTTTAATTGACAGCTGCAGAGACAACAAAATCTACATCGCGGTCCGCTGAAAAACTCCCTTTCTGCTTCGCTAAAATACTTATTGGTATCAACAGCAAAATCGGTAATGTGTCCCTCTAGGATGTTGTCCAACCACACCTCAACATCCCATGATGCCTTATTGTCTGTTTCTTGTCATTCCTTGATCAACTCCGAAGTCCAAGATGTCAGCTCTCCTCCTTGGAAGTTTGTTTTCTTAGTAGTGAACTTTTCCAGCCACTCATGCAAGAGGACAGGAAACTCACATAAGAACCATTCGTGAGGATCGTCGTAGATATATCTATCCAAACAATGGTTTGTCGACAATTTCAAATTCCTATTTTTGGCTTCAGCAAATTCTTGTAGCTTTAGATCGAACCACACCTCGATCTTCGGTCAAGTCAGATGCCAAAACATATCCTCCTTTTAATCGCAACTCGGTCCTAGAAACAGAACCATTTGTTGGTGAAACCCACCAACAAAGCCTCGTTGACAAGGGTTCTCACTCTGTCGACACCCAACGAGCGTGATCTCCCTGAGCACCGGCACAGACAAGTTTTACCTTGCCCAGCAACATCCACGGAGCAGACAAAGTCTCACCTGAGAAATTCAAGGGAGAGCTATCGAAACCAAGTTTTTGATAGCGAGGACGAAGGATATGGGGATCCGACGGGGAGAAAACATAACCATTGGATCCATAACTATGCAATCATCATTGATTAATTTCTACGGCATCATACATTTGTCACAATATCGCTAATGTGGCAGCATTATTCATAAAACATCTCAACTCATAATGCAACAGAATGTAACAGACTTTAAAACGGATCGTATCAATATAGCAGAAAGGGAAAAGATCACAACAACATCATAACAAAATAGGTCGCAGCATCATAACAAATTAGATTGCAGGAGGAATAATAGATAAGATTTGTGCAACAATTGTCATATCATATTAATCTTATGCAAAGGATCCAAAACACACAATTCTTCTCCACAACAAGAGGCTGAATACATCAAGAAAAACCCAGATAGATCGCAGATACAACAGAAATTCTTCAAAAATGAGATCGCACTAAACCTCATGCGATAATTATCCTTTGATGTGATTCTCCTATGATGATATCTATTTAATTCCAAAACTAGATCTTTAAATAGGCTTATGCCTTTACATTGAGGGTCCACTTCTAACTAACTTATAACTGCTAATGACCTATTGCGACAAAACTTGGTCAAATAATATATAAAATATTCAAAGCGGTTATTATTCCACCCATCACGTTGATATGGCCTTGTGCGGTACAGCATGAGCTTGTGCAGCTGCCGCGACACTGCACAACTCACTTACCAAAACCCCTGCCAACAAAGACTTTCATTCCACCTAAGAAAAATTCAAACTGATGGCCTTTGCTTCATAACCCCTCCAACTTTTCTTTGTAATAATATTTTCTCTCTCACATAATAATTTTCACTAAATCATAATAATTTTTGGTTTTCCTTAATTAGATTTTTTCTTATCCTCCTTTATTTTCCTTGTGCATTCAACCAACACGAATTCCAATATATAACCTACATGTTAAACAAGGTATTGGGAAAGGAGCTATCCCTCCATGAGAAAATTAGTTTTACCATAATCTACTAGTTGAGCTCCTACTTCTTCTATATTGTGCATCATTGATTGGCATCCTTTCCTTTTTATTTCCTTTCTTTATCTTTAAGGTTTGAAGTTATTTATTTTGATATCCAATCCTTGTTGTTTCCTTAGTGATTGGATTTTCCCCTAATTAGCTCTTGGTTTAGATATTGAATTTATTCCTTTGTTAGTTTTTCAATGTGATATTTTCCATACATATATAGGACTGGAAAGATATCTCTCTCATACATATCTGCATACTCCTCTTGTTATTCAATTCCCTCCTCTAATTCCTCTTAGCCCTCTTCTTCATATTCCTTTTATATTTCTCCATTTATCTCCTTATCTTGCATCATTGCTTGAGTTTGGGTTATTTACCCATCGCTTTTTTGTTTTATGCTTCTTGTGGGGTTTGTATCTACTTCCATGTTGATATCCCCTTGGGTATCCCTTATCTCTCAATACTAGCTAAAGTTTGGCACAATATTGGCTTGACAAGCCATTTCATAGGTGCTGTTTTCTTCTCCTTCGGGTTGTTTATAAGAGAATGAGAGTAGTTTAAGTATTTTTAAATAATGTTTTAGTTACTTCTATCATTGTTTCCCCAACTCTAAAATTTTCATGATCCTTTCTTAGTTATTTCCTCCCTTGTTTTTTCCATTAGGACTACTACATTTCAAGGAAATCCCATGAATAGGTGCCCATTCTCATGGCACTTATAGCAGGGGAATAAAAAATGATTGTAATCTAAGGTTTGTATCCATTCCCCATCTTGAAATTTGCTTTAGAATGATTCTAAAAGTGGTCCTAATAAATTCATATGAACATAAATTCAATCATAGAATGTATACTTACCTTTCTTGGTGATTTGGAAGGTTTTAACGAAGTTGCAAAGGGTATTATTGGTTCCTTTTATTGTATGTTCTTCCTAATACACCTATGGAAACAAATAGAACCAAATCCATATCAATAATTTTTAAAATTTTTCCCACTCTATAACAAATCTCTCCATATAGCATCTAAGATGCAAAATTATCAAGTAGATGGGCCTTCCTCAAATATCATTCCACGTACGTTTTGTTTGTGAACAATGTTGTAAAGAATCGATTAGACCCTTGTTTGAGATCTACATATCCCTTCACTTCCCATCTATTAATCATCCATCAAATAAGTTCTCATTTAGAGGGATATATGCCTATGAACTTGTTAATAAATGCATAGGCATTCACATGTTCTATATAATTTACCAAATTTTTAGATGACCTCTTATCTTGGGTTCTTGGTTTTTTTTTTAAGGAAACATCTTTTTTTCCTTTTTCCCTCTACATTCCTAGCCTTGGAAGTCTAATTTTTTTAGATCCATCATCCCCTTTTTCATTTTTATTGCTTTCACCTTCCTTATTTCATTTTTTATGATTCCACCCATTATGACTACATTTCTTTCCAACCAATGACCACTTATTTGAAAGAGGGGGGAGTTGGTCCCCCTCTATGGAATCCACATCCCCTATCTCACTATAGATCCCTATCAAATGACAACTTTAGAAAAAAAAATCCCTACCATTTCATTTTTTCAACCATCCATCTGAAACATCATCATGATCAATATAAAAATGGATTTAAATAATTGTATGGAAAAAGGCAATTTGGAATTTCATCTAGTAGTTGTTATCTTATCCATACATTTTTATTCACTATCACATTAAAGGTCGATTAGGCCATCCTTTCTTATACATCATTATACTCATTAATAAATTAGTTATGGTTTAGTTGCATGGTTTAAAGCATCACACCAAACTCTAGTAATGATTTTTTACTTCACAGTTTGTGGCTTCATGACCATTACAACCAAAAGGAATGGTTAAGGGGCACTCAAATATCCCTCATTATTTAGTGAAAATTCTTCATAAATTCAGCATTAAGTATGACATAAGCCATATTTCCACCCCAATGTTGGGAACTTCGTCCATGGAAATTCTCCCTTGGGGGTTTTGGGTGATTTTAATACAACCCAAACCATCAATTTAAAAAAAAAATGTATAGAAGAGGTGGACCTATGCCTCACTAGGAAATTTTCCCTTGTTAGAAATGGAACAATTTCAGTTCCCCATATCAAACTCCCCAAAATAACATATCGATAATTGTTTAATAAAAATTGTTTTCTTTATTATACTGATATGTATTCTAGTCTGCAATTGGGTTTCATGACATTTATTTAATTCTATCAGGGAGAGAGGAAGAGAGATATGGTTGGGAATTTGACAATTCAATGAGATGTATAAATTATATTGTAAGTTTTGAGTATAAATATGATTCTATATGCAAAAATGTGGAAGGAAAAAATTACTATGGTTAAAATATCGAAGTGGACATTTCACATTTATAAAAATACATATTTTTAAAATTTAGAAAATTTAAAAACATACATAAACTACTCAAAATGTTAAAGAAACATTAATTCTTCATTGTAAGTAACTTGAAACACATTTCAAATTTGAAACATAACATGACATGAGATAATAGGCCATGAAATTGCCCATTATTCCAGTCGATTTTTCCTCAAATTCAACCAAACTTTGACATGAAAATTGTAATTCCGGAAAATTTGCAACTTCAAGAACCATAAATCACAATTCTAGACTAATTCCTACGCTCTCCACTCAAATGCTTAAAATTGTCATTTAAGCACTTCTTCCTTTGTAAAATTCCAATGGATACATGATTATTTGAGTGCCTCTATCAAACCCCAAATTATATATATATATATATATATATATATATATATATATATACATACATACATACATACATACATACATACATATATTATATAAAGAAGTGAGACTTTGTCAAAAGGTGGTGGCAAAAGGCCTATCCCGACAGAAGATAGCTTATCTTCTCTCCTTGGTAAGCTAGAACTCAGTCCTGGAAACCTTACTTTTGTCAATAATACAACCTTAATATGCAATGAATAGTCTCCTTCGAGGACAATTGTCCCACAGGATAAAAGAGAGGTGGTAACTCATGTTACTAAAACTAGCCCAATGCAGGATAAAAAAATTGTTTTGCATGCAGGAAATAAGGATATGACACCAGTTAAAGAGTGTAAAGAAATCTGTAGCGGCGAGGGTAGTAAGGGAAAAAAGGTGGCATCCCCAAAAGAGCAGAGACCCACCTCGACAAAAGATAGCTTATCTGCATTCTCTGGTAAGCTGGAAATCAATCCTGGTAATCTCACATCTGTCAATACTACAACCTTAGTAATCCATGAACAATCTCCTCTGAGGAAAATTGTCCCGCGGGCTGAAAGAGGGGTGGTTACTCCTATTAAGGAAATCATTATGAGACCAATGCAGGCTATTCTCATGCATGCATTAAATAAGGAGATGACACCGATTAAAGAGTGTAAAGACACCTATAGCAGTGAGGGTAGTAAAGGAAAAAAGGTGGCGTCCCCTAAAGAGCCCAATTCATGGATTAAGCACAAAATATATAACACACAGTCAAAGGTGGTGGCTAATAGAGCCCAAGTGTCATCCGAAGGTTTAGCATCAGACAAGATCATGAAGGTCACCTTGGGAAGGAGGTCTCATATTGCATTAGCCAAATCACAAGCTGAGTTGGATGTGAGGAATGGAAAATAGGTAACAATTGGTAGGGACCTTAGAGCAGGAAAGGCCCAGGAAAGGGTCACCTGATGCTGATCCTATATTTCAATGCGAGGGGTTTAGGGAGCTCCCCCAAATTAAAATACCTAAAAATAATGATTGACAATATAAAACCTGCGATCATTTTTAATCAGGAAACAATGATGGAGAGAGAAAAAGCTAAGGTAGTTTTGGATTCATGGCTGAAGGGTTGGAGCTTTGGACACATCAATTCAGAAGGACATTCTAGGGGTATGATAACCATCTAGAATCAAGAGTATGAGGAAGTGAAAGTGGTGAAACAAAACACAGTGCTGAAAACAGTTCTTAAGGAGAAAGCCACGGGGAAATTGTATGCTCTGTATAATGTATACGGATCATACCAAGATCGAAAAGGGTTTTGTAAATCATTCTTCTCCTCAGGATTGTTGGAGCCATTGAACGTGATACTCGGTGGGGACTTGAATCTAACCCTATTTGAAAAAGAGAATTGGGGAACCCTAGCTCGCCATGATGGACTAAGCTCCTTCTTGGCGGAACTCTTTGAATCCAAAAAGCTGGTGGACCTTCAACCGCTGAAGCTAACCCCGACGTGGGGGAACAATAGAAGCGGGGATTAGGCCATCTCTAAAAGGTTATATAGATTTTTGCTTTCAGAAAAAAATTTTTAGGTTCCATGATAATTAGAACGTGGTTTGAAGTAGAAGGTCTATCAAACCATCTCCCAGTTCTCATACAAATTCAAAACCCAGAAGAAAAATTGATGGCCCCATTCAAATTTAACCCTGCGTGGTTGTTGGAGGAAGACTACTGAAAGATGATAAGAGAAACATGGAGCCAACTAGAGGTAAACCCTAATATCACCTTCATGAAACAACTTTCAGAAAATTTACAAAAAGTTAAGAAGGTGTCAAAACCTTGGGTTAGGGTTTACATGGCCAATCAACAGAAACAACTCAAGGAAGTAGAAAACTCCTTAAAACAGATTTACGAGTATAATAACTCTGTAATTTTTACAAAGGAAGAATTAAAGGAGGTTAGGGAGAAGGAATTCAAAAGAGAAGAAATGTTGGCCATGGAAGGTCTTAATCTCCAAATATTGTCCAAATGGGTCCATTTAAGATTGGATAAGGAAACAAGAAAAATCCTTCAAGAATGGTTCTATAGGATAAAAAGCACTGGTTTTAGCCTTCCCTCAAGTAGGGAACTGGTTGGCATGGCTGGTTGGAAATGGAAGAGAAGTAAGGGTAGGAGAAGACCCATGGTCAGGATGAGGGGAGAGTTTTAAACTTTCAAAATGCCTAGTCTTAAAACTAAGAAGCTTAGGGATATTAACCCTAAAGCAAGATTGCTATCTATCATTACAAAAGGAAACTCTCTGGAATAATTAAGAGAACTTAGGTCTAGAGGAAGGAATTAAGGAGGAATGCGAGGAATATGTTTCATTGCTCAAGTCTATTTTTATTCATTTAGAGGAGGAGAAAGAAGATAAATTGCTCTAGACCAAAAATCCTGTTAATGGGGATTTCACAGCCAAACTAGGTTACAATACTTGGGCATGGGAGCAGCATCAGGGAGAGAAGGTGGATTGGAGGAAGCAATTATGGAAATCTGAAGGCCCCTTAAAGGCCAAATTAACCTTGTGGTTGAAACTCAATAACAATCTCTTAACTTGGGATAACTTGTAGAAAAGAGGATGGATTGGTCCAAATCGATGTGCACTTTGCTATTCATATGAGGAAACTATCTCTCATTTGTTTAATTTATGTTTTTATGTAGAATTTGTGTGGAAGGCAGCGTGCACAAAATTAAAGCATCAAGGGACATCATGGATCTCTCTTAAGCACAAAGCAAAACCATGGTGGAAAGAAAGATCGGTATGTCTATATAGTGCTTTCCCATCCCTTTTCTCTTATGGAATTTGGTGTTCTAGAAACACTATCATTTTCAATAATAAATTGATTCCTCCTGAAGTAACATCATCTCTTGTGATACAGTGGGTCAGGGAACATTTATCCCAAGAAAAAGAGCAAAAAATCAGAGTTTTGGTTCCTCCAAAGATTAAAAAAAAAATTCCTTGGGCCTTTTTCAATGGTGCAAGTCAAGGGGACCATCTACTGGGAAAATCGGGAGGAGTGCTTTACCTCACATAAAATCATAATATCCAAGTAAGGTTTGCACCAGGACATTGCACCAATAATAAGGTAGAACTTGTTGCACTGCACTTGGTTCTGAATTTGGCCATAAACAACAATATATCTCAATTCCAAGTTTTCGGGGATTCCAAAATGGTGGTTGATTGGGTGAATAGAAAGATTCAAATTAATGCTCCACATTTACAACTACTATTGAATGCTATTAGAAGGATGTTGGAATCCTTCACAGGTTTCAGAATATCTCACATTTACAGAGAGCTGAATATGGAAGCAGATGGACTATCTGAGCTAGCTATGTTACTGGATCCAGGTAAACTGAAGTTTTTACATTATTCCAATAAAGATATATAAAGGACATAGGAACATAGCACTGAACATATGAGACTCAATAATTTTTGTCAATATTTGAAAGGAATAGCCTAGATATGGAACTTGTATTCTTGGACAACCCACAAGAAAAAGGAAAAATTACGAGAATTTTTGTGATGAAAGGATTTTGGTTCTTCTACAATGAAAGTTCCTCTGGAACAGTTTATGTTCACCCTTTATTTAGAGTGGAAGATATTTTCCTATTGGAAAATACACACACACACACACACAGATCATCCTCATTCTCTCACTAGTCTGATGATAATTACTAGTGTAAAAAACAAAGCTTAATACATACATTTAACTCAAAAGTACAAATGAAACAAGATCAATTTTAAATCCTAAGTTAAAAGTACATGATCATAATCTTAATGTATGTAAATTTTAAAGGTTGATTAGGTAATTTGTGTAAATTCAACATAAAGAAGATTAAGGGGAATAGTAGCCACAAATTTGTTTGAAATGATTCTTATAAAAAAATTTGTATTCATTCATTACTATAAGGGCTGAGCCATTCTGTCATGGTGAGAGGATTGGTTCCTTCCATGGTCAGATGTGAGTGCTGAGCCACTTAGAGGTGACTATGAGATGTGTTCTCACATGATCAGATATAAGCGCTGAATTCCATTCTCTGAATGGAGGCACATGGTCAGTTACCAGGAATTTCAGTCTGGGACTGAAGCTTAGCTTAAGTGCTGAGATGCCATTCTCTAGGAGAATGGAGGCACCTGGTCAGTTACCAAAAATTTTAGTCTAGGACTGAAGCTCAGCTTAAGTGCTGAGAGGCCATTCTTTGGGAGAATGGAGGCACCTGGTTATTTACCAGGAATTTCAGTCTGGGACTGAAGCTCAACTTAAGTGCTGAGATGCCATTCTCTAGGAGAATGGAGGCACCTGGTCAGTTACTAGGAATTTTAGTCTGGGACTGAAGCTCAGCTTAAATGTTGAGATTCCATTCTCTGGGAGAATGGAGGCACCTGGTCAGTTACCAGGAATTTGAGTCTGGGATTGAAGCTCAGCTTAAGTGCTGATATGCCATTCTCTAGGAGAATGGAGGCACCTGGTTAGTTACCAGGATTTTCAGTCTGGGACTAAAGCTCAGCTTAAGTGCTGAGAGGCCATTCTCTGGGAGAATGGAGGCATCTGGTCAGTTACTAGGAATTTCAGTCTGGGACTGAGATCCATTCTAACATGATGTGTGATGATTTTCTTATCATGGTAAGATGTAAGTGCAGATCCTTTCTGGCATGATGTGTGATGAATTTCCTATCATGGTCATATATAAGTGCTGAGCCTTCTGACATGGTTTGAGATGAGTTTTCAACCATGGTCAGATGTAAGCTCTAGGCAGGCCTTTCTGACTCAGTCAGATATAAGTGCTGAAGAAGATGAATACCTACATGGAGGCTAGGCCTACAACCAACATGAAAAAGGGTTGGCTCTGTAGAACTTCCTGTGATGAGAAGAATGAAGAGATATCACCATTTGATTGAGATAGCGGAAGCAGTGATGATGATGATGATCCAGTGATGATCCAGTTTCGATGATGATCCAGTGATGATCCAGACTTGATGAAGATGATGAAGATGATGAATATGACTTAAATATCAAGATGACTTGATGATGATCCAGATGATATAAAGAAGAAGACTTGTACTGATAAATTGTGTCGAGAGAATAATTTCCTAGTTAAGAGGGAGTGTTGATGTATTTGTAACTTTGAAATGTATTCACTTGTATATATTATGTATTATCCCCCGATGTTTATTCTAGGAAGTATCTATAATGTAATTAAGTCATGTCATGCCCCGATGTTTCGATCAGGAGATTCAATAATGTAAACAAGTCATGTAAACTCATTAAGGTTAACCCTCCATTGTAAGTCGAAGCAATAGTCCCCACAATTGTGTCAAGGTTAACCCTCCTTGTTGATCAGAGGGAAAAGTCCCCATAGTTGTGGGGCACTAGGGTTATTAGACTCTCCTAGAGATGTCGGCCCTAGTAAGTAATTGTTAAGTGGGGCTGACATGTTGAAGTGGATATTAAGTGAATGAAAGAATATAAATAGAGAGTTCTCTACTTATTACACACACACTCACTCACTGGGGTGCATGAGTGAGTGAGAGAGAGAGAGAGAACAAGTTGTTGGCGATCATCTTTATGTTTTCGGGATTTACTGCTGCCATTGGTGCTCATTCTAGCTCTATGGAAGTTGTGAGTTTTTCTCCTTTATGGTTTCCCCGAGGAAAATTATTTGTCTCTTGTCTCTTTTGTTTATTGCTGTGCATGTTATTCTCTCAGATAAGATCCTAAGATCATATTCCTTAAATGATAAAAATCTAACATGGTATCAGAGCTGACCTGAGAAGAAGACATTGTGTAGCTGCAGAAACTAGGGATTCTTACTTTTTGGTCTCTCTCCACAATCCATCATCAAAAATATGCTAGGTTGAATCTCCATTGAAGGGCACATCTTTCTGTCGAAGCAAAATTTGATTCCGGGCATTTTCAGTTTTGGGTGCGGGAAATTAGGGCCTTTTACAGAAGAAGATTTTTTGAGTGAGCCCAACATAGGATTTTTATCCTCATCAAAATAGAATTTTAGAGACCTGGGTCGATATTTTTGGTTGGGTTTAACTTCAAGAAAGTCAAACCCTAGTTTGACCCCGGGCTGGAAAAACCCTAAATACTAAAAATAATAAGTTTTGGTAAATTCACTATATATCAGGATTACAGAAGTCTCAAGGGCCAAAAATTTCACAAGTAGAAGATAAAATATTGATGTACAGTGTGTCCAATTTTCAGCCTCATAGTCACTATATTATAGGATATATGATTCCTCCAAGTTAGGGTTCCAACTTCTTCCAGGATTCATCCCTAAATAGGACACCTGGGGAGAATTGCTATATCTCGGGCTACGAAGGTCCAAATAAAATTTATGAAGCTTTTCCAAAAAGGGTACAGATTTTAATTTCTGTGGTATAATTTTTAGACTCCGAATATGAAACAGTGACACATGGAAGTCTGTACAACTTATCTATGCTGAACAGTCCTGAAACAGGTCACCTTGTGAAAATGATCATAAGTCCCAATTGGTGAAACAAATTATGACAAAACCTATGGTTTTGGAACAATAACAAACGAGGGTACCTCAGTACTAAATTTCATACACAAAAGAGTATAAATTTTGGAGATACCATAGAAACATTATCAGGAATTTCTGCGGAAGAAATTGGTAAACTAGGGCTTCCTGTTCCGCGAGCTTCCCTCCACTGTTTTCAGAAAATGAGTACATTGGAAAAATCTCCTTGAACAGGTCTATATTTCCATCCAATCAGATCTTAAAGATTCCAAGTTTTGAAAATTAGGGTTTCTCTGACAAACCCTAGATCAGCCAGGTTTAGAACCAAGACAGACACCTCAAATCGGTAGGATCTAATCTTTTGTTATTTTCATTTGAGGTTCTCATTTCAAAGTGATCTAACACGTCAGCTTGATGACAAGCTTGGTGAGGCTGACAACTTCCAAGCATGGAAGTATAGGATGTCACTAGTTCTTTNCATAAGTAGAGAGGTTCCAGTTCCAGAGGGAGATGAGGCTAAAAGCCTTACACAAGAAGAACTTGGTCAAGGCCAAGAAGATCATTGCTGATTCAATAACGGATCAACTTGTACCACAAGTATCTTCCCTAAAGACACCAAAAGAGATGTTTGATTCCTTCACCAAGCTATTTGAAGGGAAGAACATAAATCGGAAGATGACTTTGAGAAAACAGTTGTGATAACCACCTTGAATGACCTCCCAAGATCATGGTATTCATTCATTCAAGGAATGTGTTCCAAAAGGAAGTGATTACTTTCAGCAGACTCTAGGAAGAGCACACACAAGAAGAATATCGACTCATAATAAGAGGAAAGAAGATGGGAGAAACTAAAGATCAAGTTCTCACCATCCAAAGAAGATCCCTCAAGTGAGGAGGAATATGAAGAACTCAACTTTTGAAGAACCTATTATCCATCTTAGCATTTGGATAAGAAATGATGCTATTATGAATGAAGAAGATGATGAAGCTGAAGGCTCAAGAAGGAGGCTACCTACGAAACAAATAAAGATAAGTATTCATTTGTCATTTCATGATATTGTTATGCATTTGTTTATATTCAGTTGATGTATTGTGCATGGTAGAATGTTTGCATTAATGACAGTATATGCATTTGATGGGTAAGTAGATCATGGTGCTATACAACTCTCCATTGCTACTTATATAGAATGAAACATCTTTGCTGACATATTGGATTAGTGCACAGTCTCAATGTTGTCCTGGTAGAGATGGAAGGCATCTAGAAAGTTTTCGTGAGATATGGATGAATGTTGTATTGGCTAGAATAGTTGCATGATCAAGTATTTATGCATAATAATTTTTTATTATGAATATGCCTTACGAAATGTTTCCAACCATACAAATGCATTTGACTTGTAGGAAATATCGCGTACATAATCACCTACAAGAAAATAAGGATGAGACTTGTTTCAAAAAACAAGTGATGACAGATAAAGAAGAAGATGATGATACTTTCAAAGAATTCAAGAGGCCTCAGACATAGTGCAGTTATGTGACATTGTTGAGTGACATCATTGATGCAGATCCTTCCAGTTATGAAAGAAAGGAAAGGAGAGTACTAGTTCAATAAGAATGATGTCTAGGATGCAGTATCAATACGTGAAGGGAATTTCTTAGTTCCATCATTGTAGTAGATGGAAACATCGTGCAATACAAGGAAAGATTTGTACCATGAGGCTTCTCACGAAAAGAAGGCATAGACTACAAAGATACATTTGCAGCCACTAGAAGTTAAGACACATGATAGGCAGAATCATGTGTGTGAATGAAAGAAGGCTTTGTACGAGCTCAGAAGACACCCATGGGATAACACATACATGAGGAGCTTGATGAAGATCTAAACCTTTGCTACAAGGTTGTAGATGAAAGTCTATAGAGGATGACAAGCTCACAGATGGGTGTGATAAGAAATTTTGAAAAGGTTCAAGATAGAGGATCTTGGTATCCAGTGACCCTAGATGGATACATAGAATAATAGTAGCATAGGAAGCTACTTGTCACTCTAGTACAAAATGTTTCAATGCATAAAGTACGAAAGGAAGAGGGATATTGATGCTCCGCTTCAGAGGGAGTGACAGCAGAAGATCCCGAGGTTCGACATGGTACGACAGGATGGATAGCTTACTAATGACTCTAGGCTTTAATGAGAGTAAAGAGGATTCCAACCTTTTCTTCAAGGTTGAAGGTCGAATACCAGTGATGCTCATGTTATATGTCGATGACTTATTCCTGACAGAAAAGAGGAACTCATTAAGGTTGCAAATCATGCAGTGAGGTACCTGAAGGGTACAGTTGAGTATGGACTCAAGTATGATATGAATCAGAAGATTAACTTGGAGGGTTATGTGGATTCGTATTAGGCAGGAAGTGCCATTGGTAGGAAAATCACTTCGAGGTGCTAATTCAGTATGAGATTAGGTGTAATCTCTTGTTTTAGCAGGAACCAATCATGTATGGCACTGAGTACAGCCAAGGAAAAATATGTTGCCACTTGCTATTTGGGAGGTAGTATGTTTCTTTTGAAAACTACTATTTGATTTGGTTGATATGACTTGCAATTTTTTATGATGCAGAGGGGAGAAATATAGCTCTAGTATGTGATCCAGATCGAGATCTCTCGAAAGAGGGAGTTCTAGCATATCTGATGAGACAGGTTGTCTAAGCATAAATCCTGGTGAAGCTCATAGGTTGCTCAGACGTAAATGGTCCTGTAGGTTGTCCTCAGATGTAATAGGTCCTGGTGAAGCTCGTAGGTTATCCTTGGACGTAATCAACCCTGATGTGATTATATGCTAGAAATGGCCAGAGTGAAGTTTGAATACTTTAGGCAGAAGCTTGGTGTTCTCCAAATCGAGGTTCCCTCCAAGGGGAAGTGATAAGTCCGTGAGCCATTCTGACATGGTGAGAGGATTGGTTCCTTCCATGGTCAGATGTAAGGGCTGAGCCATTCTGTCATGGTGAGAGGACTTGTTCCTTCCATGGTCAGATGTGAGTGCTAAGCCATTCTAAGGTGACTATGAGATGTGTTCACACATGATCAGATATAAGCACTAAATTCCATTCTCTAAATGGAGGCACCTGGTCAGTTACCAGAAATTGTAGTCTGGGACTGAAGCTCAGCTTAAGTGCTGAGATGCCATTCTCTAGGAGAATGAAGGCACCTGGTCAGTTACCAAGAATTTTAGTCTAGGATTGAAGCTCAGCTTAACTGCTGAGAGGCCATTCTCTGGGAGAATGGAGGCACCTGGTCAATTACCAGGAATTTCAGTCTGGGACTAAAGCTCAGGTTAAGTGCTGAGATGCCATTCCCTGGGAGAATGGAGGCACTTGGTCAGTTACCAGGAATTTCAGTCTAGGACTGAAGCTCAACTTAAGTGCTGAGATTCCATTCTCTGGGAGAATGGAGGCACCTGGTCAGTTACCAGGAATTTCAGTTCGGGACTGAAGCTCAGCTTAAGTGCTAAGATGCCATTCTCTGGGAGAATGGAGGCACTTGGTTAGTTACCAGGACTTTCAGTTTGGGACTAAAGCTCGGCTTAAGTGCTAAGAGGCCATTCTCTGGGAGAATTGAGGTACCTAGTCAGTTACCAGGAATTTTAGTCTGGGACTAACATCCATTCTGACATGATGTGTGATGAGTTTCCTATCATGGTAAGATTTAAGTGCAAAGCCTTTCTGACATGATGTGTGATGAATTTCCTATCGTGGTCATATATAAGTGCTGAGCCTTCTGACATGGTTTGCGATGAGTTTTCGACCATGGTCAGATGTAAGCTCTAGGCGAGCCTTTCTGACTCAATCAGATATAAGTGCTGAAGAAGATGAATACCTACATGGAGGCTAGGCCTACAACCAACATGAAAAAGGGCTAGCTCTATAGAACTTCCTGTGACGAGAAGAATGAAGAGATAGCACCATTTGATTGACATAGCGGAAGCAGTGATGATGATGATGATCTAGTGATGATCCATCTTTAATGATGATCTAGTGATGATCCATCTTTAATGATGATCCAGTTTCGATGATGATCTAGTGATGATACATATCCAATGATGATCCAGACTTGATGAAGATGACTTGATGATGAAGATGAATTAAATATGAAGATGACTTGATGATGATCTAGATGATACAGAGAAGAAGACTTGTACTCATAAATTGTGTCAAGAGAATACCTTCCTAGTTAAGAGGGAGTGTTGATGTATTTGTAACTTCGGAATGTATTCACTTGTATATCTTATGTATTGTACCCCGATTTTTATTCTGGGAAGTATCTATAATTTAATTGATTCATGTCATGCCCCATGTTCCGATCGGTAGATTCAATAATGTAAACAAGTCATGTAAAGTCATTAAGGTTAATCCTCCATTGTAAGTCGGGGAAATAGTCCCCACAATTGTGTCAAGGTTAACCCTCCTTGTTGATTGGAGGGAAAATTCCCCACATTGTGGGGCACTAGAGTTATTAGACTCTCCTAGAGATGTCGGCCCTAGTAAGTAATTGTTAAGTGGGGCCGACATGTTGATGTGGACATTAAGTGAACGAAAGAATATAAATAGAGAGTGAGTCTCTCTAGTTATTACACACACACTCACTCACTGGGGCACAAGAGTGAGAGAGGAGAATCTCTCTCAAGTGAGAGAGATAGAACAAGTTGTTAGAGATCATATTTATGTTTTCAGGTTTTACTGCTGCCATTAGTGCTCATTCTATCTCTGAGGAAGTTGTCGGGTTTTCTCCTTTATGGTTTCCCTGAGGAAAATTCTTTGTGTCTCTTGTCTCTTGTGTTTATTGCTGTGCATGTTATTCTCTCAAATAAGATCCTAAGATCATATTCCTTAAATGATAAAAATATAACAATTTGAGTTTATATTTATTTATGTGAAAGAGAATATGGGTTGTATATTCACAAATTTCATCACTGTATTGTCATGGTAAAGTTATAAATGGTGTCATTTATCATTCTCTATGTGATAATCTTTTTCTAATCATATATTAACAATTAATGATTTGTTGAAATGTTAAAAGTGAAATCGCATCATGAGCATTATCTATTCTAGTTGAAGTTCCACTCTTATCTTAGCAATTAAATTTAAATGATGGTTAAACTATAGCATGAGGATACAACATGGCGGTCTCTTAAGATTAAATATCTAAATATATTTCAACATAGAGTAACATTTCCTCGATATTTAAAAGTTTATTTTACATTACATCCTAGCTCTCTTTTATTCCTTTAAGAACTAGATTATTTATAAGGTGTACGTGTGTTTTAACTTAAAATAATATTCTTTAGAAGTTTACCAAGTGTAAGGAGTTGGAGCACATTACATCTAATTGCATCGAGAGTAGGAAGATTCTCTATAGCCAACATAATAGAATTGTTGTCACGTACATTGATAATGGTAAGATGTCAACTTTAAAAAAAGTATAATACTTATAACAAGTAACAATAATACAATATGGTAGTCAAATATACATATAAATAAAACTAAAAATATCTCATATTTGATGATATCAAATAAAAAAATGTTTCAAAAAGGATTCTAGATTATCACTATGTTGAAATTCTTGAATCGATGTTTCAGGGACAATCCACCCATCTTTAGGGCATCATAATGAAGCAAATTGTAGGTTAGAAAAGGAGGGTTAGGATTAATAAATAAAGATTTAGAAATTTAGTCGTTAGAATTAAAATAGAAAAATATTTACAATTGGAAAAAAATTCCAAATTTAGGAGAGAAACAAAATGTGGAGTGTCCACTCAAAGATGGGTGGACACTCTTCATTCTGATGCCCTGAAGATGGGTAGAGTGACCACTCAAAACATCAGCTCAAGAACTCCAACATAATGATAATCCATAAGCCTCTTTGCAATGTCTATCCACTGTAGAAGCATCCATAAAAAAAGTGTTGTATAGAGAGAAAAAATGAGAGATCCAAACTTACACAAAAATAAAAATATGTAAATATGATATTTACATAAAAATAAGGGTACCCTTTCTTAATATACAGCTAGATCTATATTAAGTGATCAAAAAAATTTAAACCATGAAAGATTTAATCTCTTTCAATACTTGATAAATCTAGACTTAAATGAATCTATACTAATAAGATCCGCCACTAGTGTATATTTTAAGGTAATGTTCACCTCTATGTTTAGCATAAGAGTAACAAAATGAGAATGAGGTGATATATGTATGCCTCTCTCATACATAAAATGCATAAACAAATAACAAATAAAAAATTTTGCCAATAAAAAAGTTGATAGTTTCTTAAAAAAAAGGCATGTGGGTATACCTCTCTCCTACTTAAAATGCATTAACAAGTAACATATCAAAAATTATAACTGTAATGTCCCCGATTTTGACCCCGTTTGCATGATGTATATAATGTAATTAATCATGGTGAGGAGCTAAAGGCAAAATCCCCACCATTGATTTGTGTGTGTATGTTTCGAAAATAGGTATAGTTGCCGATGGTATATCATGTTGTTTGGCACATTATAGTTGGCATCATGTAAACATGCACATCAATTAAAATAAACCACAACCAGCTACGGCAGTGCAACGTTGAATGAAAAGGGCATGATTTCAAAGGATAAGGGGTGGGGGATGTCAAACCTTGGTTTATGGGGGGAAAACCCATGTGTTACCACCTTGTGTGTTTGCCACCTTTCTTGTGTCATCCAACCTCTTCCAACCTCTTTAATGTTCTGTTGGGTAGTTGAGCAGTTATGGCTCCTGGTGGTTGGGACAGTTATTGCTGAAGTGGTGGTGGCTGTGGAGGATTGTCAGTCCCTTGCCCACATGCCCACTCCACCCACGACTGTCCATTCTTCCCCTCACGCACTCTTCCCTTGTCGGATCATCTTCCTCATGCGCCTGGCCTTCACCACCACCGCCATCTTCTTCGTGGTCTGTTTCCTGCTCGCGCGCAGGGTTGTGGTATGTTCATGCTCATGCGCAGGGATTCTGCATTGGTTTTTCCCACGCCGGGGACAAGAGAAATTGTGGCTGTCGCTTGGGATTCTCAGGTGCAGGAGATATTTCGCACTCAGGGACTTTGTGTGTGAGTTTTCCTTACTGATTTGCAGCCGTGCATTTTGTTTTCCTCTGTGTGTTGCGGTTGGGTGCAAGTTGCACTCATCCACAGACTTTTTGGGGCGTTTTTCCCATGTCGTGAGTGAGCTGCTGTGTATGTTTTGGGTTGATGTTGTTTTCCCATGATTTGGGATGCTGTTGTGCATCCAAATTCTTCTTCCACTTTGGACTGTGGATGTGTAACTTTCCTCAACGTCTGTATTGAGGAATTGTGTGTGTCGTTGGCCGAGTTTTCCCTGTTTGGACATATGGAATGCTGCTATCATTTATTGTGTGTTTGGGCTACTGATATACCCTGTTTTGGGTGTTGCAACTGAGTTGTTTTGGCCACTTTAGGGCCAAGAACAACTCTGAGTTTCCTTGTAGGCTTGAGCTATGTCTCACCTTTTGTTTGGGACTGCCACCAATTGTCTTTTCCTTCTTCACAAGGATGTGAAGGGATGGTTTTGCTGCATGTAAGCAATGGTTGGTCTTCGGACTGTGCTGGCTTGGCCAGTTGTTGATGGCCTGGTAAACCCAGCTGTGTTGGTTTGCTGATTGTGTCCCCTAGCTATGTGTAAGCCTGCATTGACCCTTATACTTGGAAGAATCATGCCCAGCTCGAGGGTGGCAGTGTTGCTGAGAGATTGATGAGCACGCTGGCCTATGGTTGGGTGGAATGTTGCAGCGACGTACCTGGTTGTGGGATTCTTCATCAAAAGATAAGTGTTGCTGGTTACTTCATCTCTGCAATTTATATTGATGTCAAATGAATTGTAATGAACATGTTGGATGTTGGAATTGTATGTGTGTTTGCTTCCGCTGTATGTTGATGTTTTATGCATCTTGGTATGATGGATCATGCATCCGCTATATATGTTTAAGGAATTTAATGTCAGCATTTAACCCTTGTTCATGATTCATGGGGCTGTTTCCCGTGTTTGGTGTTCGTCGCATCCTCTTCGCCAGTTCGAGGGATGGGGACGTGACAATAACAATAATAAAATTGATAGTTTCTTTAAAAAAAAAAAGAAGCATGTGGGTATGCCTCTCTCCTACTTAAAATGCATAAACAAGTAACATATCAAAAATTATGACAATAATAAAACTGATAGTGTCTTTAAAGTAGGCATGTATTGATTAAATGATTGGAAAGAAAATTCTTAAACATTTTTTTTGAATATTTTAATCTTTTTATACTTGGAAAATCATGAGTTATAATAGTTAATTATTTTTAAAATATATTACATATTTAAAAAATTAAATATCAACCACACTATATATATATAGGTAAAGTGTTGAATGGGTAGAGACAGAATGTCAATAGGTTCATTTGCTTTTTTTTGAATATTTTAATCTTTCCATACTTGGAAAATCATGAGTTATAATAGTTAATTATTTTTAAAATATATTACATATTTAAAAAATTAAATATCAACCACACTATATAGGTAAAGTGTTGAATGGGTAGAGATAGAATGTTAATAGGTTCATTTGATTTTATTATGTGAAAGTATACGTAAGTGGAATGGGAATTATGCTTTTAGGTTTGGGATTGTGGGTGAAGTAAAGGGTAAAAATGGGAGGTCATAAACCCAAACCCAAAATAAGTAAGTGGAATGA
The DNA here is from genome assembly GCA_001517045.1 of Pseudotsuga menziesii. Lineage (NCBI taxonomy): Eukaryota > Viridiplantae > Streptophyta > Pinopsida > Pinales > Pinaceae > Pseudotsuga > Pseudotsuga menziesii. The sequence continues at coordinate 294,171 of LPNX010834462.1, read as the reverse complement.
AAATTCTGCTTTTAAGTTTGGGTTTGTGGGTGAAGTAAAGAGTAAAAATGAGAGGTTATAAACCCAAACCCAAAATTCCCATACCACTTACTTACACTATCACATAATAAAACAAGTGGAATAAGCAACAAAGTTGTTTAGTACCTGCCACCTAAGAAGAGATTGAAAATATATAGCAATAGGATAATTTTGCTATAAAAATATATGATAAAACAAATATAATTACAATTTAAAAGAAATTAAAACAAAAATGAATTAAAAAATGTCCATTTAAATACGATATAGGTTATTGCAATGTAGCATAAAACAAGCATATTCAAGCTTCCTTACATACTTCTAGTAATATTCTTGACTTATGTTATAAAAATATGCAAGTTTCTTTATAGACTAGCATAAATAGGAAATGAGAAATAATAGCTTATAAGACTATAAATTAATATCATTGTTGTGAGAATAGTTTATTTATATTTTATTATAAATTTATAATGTTATACAAATATGCAAGTTTTTTTTATAGACTAGCATAAATAGGAAATGAGAAATAAGAGCTTATAAGACTATAAATTAATCTCATTGTTGTGAGAATAGTTTATTTATATTTTATTATAAATTTATGATTTAAATTTAAAATAAATTTAATTATTTTAAATTGAAAAAAATATTTTTTAGTTAAATATTTTGAATAATTGAT